>RYFJ01002480.1:0-364750 GCA_003991445.1 Oryza meyeriana var. granulata
TCCCAAAATCGGCGGCCCCGCGCTCAAAACTTCCAGAAAGCGGCCAGTATGTTAACCGGAAACGCTGTTCTGGCCCGATTGACTGCGGGCCGTCCAAGGCCTTCGAGACCTTTTTCGTGAATAAACGAGACATCTCTCGCCAGGGCCCGGAGGGTTGATGGCACCATTAGTGTAGTAATGATACGTAGCTTATGTCGAGCAGCGATGGACCTCCAAAGGCCCCGGCGCCGCGGGCGGCTCGTGCCCGGCCGCGTGTTCGCCCCGGGTTCGGCTTCCCGGCGTCGGGCGCGGGCTTGGCGGTGCGGCGGCACGCTGGCGTGGCGGTGCGGTTGGTGGCGCGCGATCTAGGTAGGACCCTTTGAGGTTCGGCCAGGGGAGTTGTTCACAGGCGGCTTGGGGCAGTCGGAGGGGAATGGCAAACCAAGGGAGACAGGAGGAGTAGATGGTTCGGGCGCGCGAGGCGTAATACCCTACTCCTGTGTGTTTTGCTAATTAGGAGATATGAATGTGGTTTGGTTTGGTTCTTACAAGGGGTTCATCTGCCCGGAAGCCCTACTGGAAGCCAGACTCGAAGAAGAAGAAGACTAAACTCAAGCTCAGTAGGAGACCAAAGACCTCGACCAGGAGAGCTAAATCAGAAAAGTCCCTTTGCTGTAGCTCGGATCCTCCTTTTATCCGATCAAGGGGAGTACAAGTGCCCAGTGCATGGCAGAGAGGAGATTTTAGGTATGCTACATCTTGTCGATGGCACGTCCGCGCGCCCGGGCTATGCCTGAGCCGCGCCGGACGCGGGGTAGGCCGCATTCTCGTCGTCGCCTCCTCCCGCCGGGTCTCGTCCTCTCGCCTCACCCGGCGCTGCGGGCGGCTGACTGTGAAGATGCTGTCGGCTCCGCCGCGTCTGGTCGTCGCTCTCCCTCGGCACTATGCGGCGCACGCCGTCGCTGCCAGGCCATGGAAACCGAAGCGCTCTGACTGCATTGGGAGCAGGCTTGACAAGGGGGTCATAATGACGATGCACGCACGTCTGACTGGGAGACAGGCGGGAGGCGCCACCGTTGCCTCACCATTAATGCGGGTAGTTGGGAAGCTGATCCGCTCAAGCTAGCCTCGTGCCCGAGACGGAGAGCTCACCGAGCCCTCCGCACGCACGAGGCACCGAGACTGTGGGTCCCGGGCCCGGGGGGCGGCACCCGGGCCCGGGCAGCGCCTAGGCCCCAAGCACTTAACGGGGTAACCAGTAGTAGCCGGCCGCCACATGTGCAGAAAATGGGCCCCGGAGGAGCCGATGTGGCCAAAGATCCACGCGTCCCTGGAGAATGTGGGACCCCCATTCCGTTTTCCGCCGACAGTGGCCCCTGGGCCTGTTGCTCGACCGGGACTTAGTCCGGGCAGGAACAGGACCATGTCTTGGGGGAACGAAAGGGCGTGGGGCCTACTAGGTTTAACAGAAAACGAGACGAGGCCGCCATAATCGCCCGGGATGGGACGAGATGAGAGGAGAGTTTCCACTTTCGGCCCGCAAATCGAGGGCCGTAATGGGGGACTCGAAGCGGCGCTCCACGGGTTCTCCGAGGCTATAAGCAGCAGCGGGCAGCGGCTGGCTTCCCCCATTGCCAAGTTCGAATCGTCGCCGCTCCTGTTGCTCTTTGTGTCCAGAGCCCAGGTCCCCCGTTCGCACGCACTTCTCCTCGCTTTCTTCTTCCTTCAACCACTCTCGCCATTGCATTCGCGATGCCATGCGCCGGCCGCGGGGTAAGGCCGCTGGACGGCGGGGCAATCCCGCCGTCGCGTGTGAATGACGACGCCGGGGCGGAGCGGGTGAAGAGGATGATGCCGGCCGCCACACGGTGGAGGGCGGCGATCGAGGTGCGCCCCGGCGAGTCGAAGCCGGCGTCGAAGGAGCCCAATGAAGCAGTGTACTTCGTTGATTACGCGGTCGGCGGGTTAGTCCCGCCGTTCTCTGACTTCTTCCTCCAGGTGCTGGAGACGTATCAGGTGCAGATGTTGCACTTGACCCCCAATGCCGTGATGGTGTTGGGGGTTTTCGCACATTTGTGCGAGATGTTTGTGGGCATCATGCCCTCGGTGGACCTCTTCCGGCGCTACTTCACCATGAAGAGCGCGTCGAAGAACAAGGCCACCGATCTGCTGGAGCGGGTAGGCTGTGTGTACTTCCACGGCCGCCCCGGCGTCGAGTTTATCCCGATGGCGCTGAAGAACAAATGGGATTTGTGGCACTAGAACTGGGTCTACATCAGCGTCGATGCCAACGACCGGCTCCGGCTCCCGGCCGAGGTAGCCCAGAAGGTGAAGAGCTGGACCGAGTCACCGCCGGAAGACGCGCGGTTAGCGCCAGTGTTGGGGCGCATCGCCGGCCTAGTGACGGCCGGGCTGAATGCGTATATGGTCGTCAGCGATTTCCTCAGCCAGCGACTGGCGCCACTCAACAGGAGGTCCCAGGCCTGTTGGCTATACACCGGGCCCAAGGACATCACCAGGACCCACCCCAACGACCTGAGCGAGGCGGCGATGGGCTTGCTGATGTCGTCAGCGCTGGAAGGAGGGGGTACGGCGGACCGCGCGCTCCCCGGCGGCATGACGCTGCTTGCACTAACCGCGGGCGGGCAAAGATCCAGAAGGATCTCCCACGAATCAACGCCGTGGGCATCGTTGTCTCGCAGGTCACCCCCAAGATCGTCGAGGTACTCGACATCTCGGAGGGAGAAGATGTGCCGGCCGAAGAGCTGGTATTGTCAAAGAAGGAGGGGAAGCGGCCGGCAGGGCCCGATTCAGGACTCGCGGCGACCAAAAAGGTGAAGACCGTCGCCCCGGCGGTCGTTGTCTCGGCCGCTACCTCCCCGAGCCGCGTGGACCCCAGGCGGACCGGGACCACTGTGGCGGTCCCTGCTTGTGTGGCGCCAACAAGCGCCGCCTGGGTCCTGTCCCCAGAGCCAGGACCAGCTACCCGGGCCCCCGGGACCGGGCCAGAGGCGGTCCCAGACGTGGGGGGCAGCAAGACCCCACGGGCACGGGGGCGACGTTGAGCTAGCGTCGAGAGCGCCAGAAGCTCCGGCCAGCAACGCCGCCCCAGGCGCGTCGCTAGGGAAGACGGGATTCCGCGGCGGCAACCGGCCACTTTTGAGGCCCAAGTCATGGAGCTTCAAGGGGCCCCAGGCTAGGTAAGCGCTTCGATCCCATCCGGTTCTTCTCGCTAGCACATTTTCTCTTGTGTTTCTCGACCTAGCTCTTATCTGTCTGGTTTCGGCCTTTATAGGAAGAGCCAGGGGCCGACGATGGCGCCGCCAGCCCCGGCCGTAGGCGGTACTAGGGACGCGCCGATGGCGCCGCCGCGTCCCGCCACGTCTCCGCCATCGCCGAGTGCGGTGGTGAATATGGAGGCCGCGGCGGCCACGCCGGAGCGGGTCCCCGCGGAGCCGACTGAAGTCCCTGCTGTGGAGGGAGAAGGGGACGCCAGGGCCCAGCCGTGTCCCGCGAGGGGGGAGCGGGCCCTGGTCCTTTTTGCTGCCCAGCGACCAGGCGCGGGGCGCGGACGCGAGACGCTGCCCACCGCGTTGGGGCAGCTAGTGATCGCTGCCGGCGAAGTACAGGTGGCAGCCCGTCGGGAGCAGCGCGAGTCCGCCCGGGTCCGGGCGGAACTCGAGAGCGAGCGAGCAGCGATCGCGGTGGCGATGGAGGGGCTCACCGCCCGTATGGTCGCCACCGAAATCTTCGTGGTGACCCGCCGGCAGGAGGTCGAGGCGGCGGAGAGGCGCATTGCCCAACTGGAGGCCGCCGCCAAGCTTGCCGCCGACGAGGCCTCCCGTGCCCAGTCCGAGATGGAGGCGCGGGAGAAGGAGATGTCCTCCCGGGAGGACCGCCTCCGGGGCAAAGAGGCCGGTCTCGCGGCCCGGGAGCGTGAGATCAGCGCGCGGGAGGAAGCCGCGGTGATCAGCGAGGAGGCCGCCAAGCTTTCCAGCACTATGGCCCAGGACGGCATGAGCCGCCTCCTGAGCAAGGAGAAGAGGCTGGTGTCCTGGGAAGAAGACCTCGAAGAGCGGGAGGCCGACCACCGGCGCGAGGCAGAGCAGGCGAAGATGCTGGCCGCCGACGTGGACGCCAAAGCCGAGGCTCTCGGGACGCGAGAGGCGACCCTGGAGGAGAAGGAGAACTCCCTTGGCCCGGCAAGAGGCGGCGGTGAAGGCTGCTGAGGCTCGGCAGGCGGAGATGGAGGCCTCCCGGAAACGTGCGGCCGACCTTGAGGCCATGGCGCGCGGGGCCGCCGTGCGGGCCGCGTCAAGCAGCTCCCCATCATCGGCAAACGCGGCTAGCTCAGCCGAGATGGCCAGGGCGGAAAAGCGGCTGACATTGGCGCAAAATAGCCTCGCCCTCCGGAAGGACCTCGACAGCGAGATCGCAGCCTGCCTGGGGCGGTACGGCTCCAGGCTCCGGGGGTGTCTCAAGCGCATCGGCATCCGGGCACCTCCGCGGAAGCCCGAGGGGCCCACCGGGGTCGGTCAGGAGCTGGTGGAGTTCGGCGACTTGCTGTACACGCTGGACTTGCTCCCCCAGCGAATTCATGAGGTCCTGGAGAAGGAGGGAACAGAGCTCGCCACGCGGGTGGCGGAGTACGTCCTCGGGTGCTACCGGGCGCGGGACGCGGAGTTCTCCCTGGCCCCGGTGCTGGAGGGATTCCCCGCCGAAAGGGAAGAAGAGGCTCGGAAGGCCGTGGCTGACGCCGCTGCGACAGTTGCCAGGTTCTTCGACCGGGGGGAGCATCTTGAGGATCCGGGGACCGACGAATCCGACGAATAGGCCGGGCCCTTTCTCTAACGCCTCCCGGGGTCCTGTCCGAGGACGATGAGTGATCTCCCCCTGCGCGACGACGTCTCCGGTCCTCCGCGCATGCTTGCGCTTTGACTTCACCTATCTTGTACATAGAAAAAAACATTCGTATGTGTATATAACTATGTTTGTGTTTCGTACCTTTGCCTATTGTACTGGAAGTTGCTTATATCCGGGGCCCCGCGCCCCGGAGGCGCGGTGCTCATAGTTGTCGTGGTGTTTTTCTTTTTCTTTCTGATTCCCCGGGCCCGGGAACGCCGAGTACCCGACGCCGTCCGGCCCCGAGCGCCAGTGGCCGTGAACGGCCATAGCACCTAAGTCCCTCTTCCGTGGCCTAAGGGAGCAGCCTGCCCTGGGAGCTCGGTCCCCGAGGGCAGCGAACGTGATAGTCGCTCGGCCTGGGGACCGGCCCGGGGACTCAGTCCCGGGAGACGCGAGGAACTGGGCGCGAGTCTCGCGGAGCGGTAAAGTCCGTTGGTTCGACCCCTTCCGTCTTCTGGGTCCGGGGGCCCTCCGTGCCCCCGGGCGCCATTGGCCCAGGGAGCGCAGCGAGGCCGCGGGAACAGACTGCTAGAAGGGAGAAAACACGAAAAAATGCCCTGCGTGGGTTAGGTACGGGCGTAGCGCTAAGCTCGTGCCTCTTGACTTGCCGGGAGCCTCTCGGGGACCGACCTCGACCGTGCCCGGGGTCGCCAGACAGCGAAGCACCCGGCGCCTTGGCGGTGGTCGGGGTGGAGCTGGCCAGGCCGGGCACCGCTGCCCGCCCCGGGAATCTAGGCTGGCCCGACGGGGGGCGCCGCCCGAGACCCCGGGGCATCGACAGTGTCCGGGGCGCGGTCCACGACCCGGCCATCAGGCCTCAGCAACCGGGGCAGCACTAACCCAGCGGCCCACGCGCGCGGCTTCGGCAAATTCCGCTTTGCCCCCGGGGCCGAGGAGAGCGAAACACGTGGCCATACAAACAGGGAAAGGATAGAAATTCGAGCGAAGTTTAAAGTTGAATAAGATTACGTATCTGGATGTTGAAAAGCATGGTGTGGCTACGCGAGCACGACCCCGGGGCCAGGAGCGCTGCCAGCCCCTGGGCCGAGAATTGCGCCGGAAATGAATCTGGGATGGGGGCCAGGCTGGGCCCGAGCACCGTCCGGGCCCGGAAACGCCTTTCCCGGGCACATTTACCTTGGGCCCCGGGTCCCAGGGACATTCCCGGTCCTAGGGCACGTTACCGGGGTGCTGACCCGAGCACCCTACTTAAGCCTGCCGAGGATGGATCTGATCTGCACACGATGAACTGTGAGAGTACTTGGCTCGTCCCTTTGTCCATTCCATGCTACGAACCGTGGGGTCTGCCACTTCCCAAGGGCCTCTTCGCGGTCGCGACCGTGTGGGGGAAAGGATTGCGCACAAGTATTTTGTCCCCGAGCGGCGGAAAAACCGAACCCGAAGCCAACCAGGTAGGACACCGCAAGCCTGCGGGGGCCCGGGCGCCGCGCAGAGGGGCGCACCCGCAGCCCCGGGGCTTGGACAATGTCCGGGGTTAGCAGGAGGGGATACGGTAGCTCGCCGGTAGAGAACCAATAATTATGCGCAAAACCCAGCCGCCACACAGGCGCGGCCCGATTATGCCCCCGGGGGGAGACCGCGGCGAACGCAACACACAGAGAAGGACAAAAGGCACGAGAACGGAGAGGATAATGAAAAGCTATATATGAAGGCGGATACATATGGGGGCCCCGGCCAGTGCCGAGATTGGGAGAAACCCGGCGCTGGCCCGAGCATCCCGTAACTTACAAGATACGTTTATGGATAAAATTTACGAAGATGCTCGATATTCCAGGGATTGGGAAGCGGGGTCCCGTCCTCTTGGCCCAGTCTTACCGAGCCCGGTCGGGAGACATCGATCATCAGGAAGGGGCCTTCCCACATAGGGGAAAGTTTATTCTTTCCGGCACGTGTGAGGACACGGCGGAGAACTAAGTCCCCGACCTGGAGTGATCAGGCCCGAACCTTACGCTGATGGTAGCGCTTAAGGCTCTGCTGGTACCGAGCGACGCAAAGCGAGGCGCGCCGCCTTCGTTCCTCGAGGAAGTCGAGGTTGTCGTGCTGCAAGGCGTCGTGGTCGAGGCCGTCGCCGTAGCGTTGTACCCGGGGAGAGCCGAAGGTAAGTTCTGACGGCAGGACAGCTTCGGCTCCGTACACCAGGAAGAACGGGGTCTCCCCGGTCGCCCGGCTTGGCGTGGTGCGATTCGCCCACAGGACCGCCGGAAGCTCGTCGATCCACTTGACACCATGCTTCTTAGGTCGTTGTAGGATCTTGTCTTGAGGCCCCGCAGGATCTCGGTGTTCGCCCGCTCAGCCTGCCCATTGCTAGTAGGGTGGGCAGGAGAGGCGAAGCAGAGCCTGATGCCGACATCGGAGCAGTATTCGCCGAAGAGCTCGTTCGTGAACTGCGTGCCGTTGTCGGTGATGATACGGTTGGGGATCCCGAAGCGGCAGGTGATTCCCCGAATAAACTTGAGCGTTGAATGCTTGTCGATGTTGATTACAGGGAATGCCTCCGGCCACTTGGTGAATTTGTCGATGGCTACATATAGATGTTGATAGCCCCCGACTGCCCGGGGAAAAGGGCCGAGGATGTCGAGTCCCCAAACCGCGAAAGGCCAGGACAGGGGGATCACCTGGAGTGCCTGCGCCGGCAGGTGGCTTTGCCTAGCATGGAACTGGCACGCGCGGCAGCGCTGGACGAGGTCGAACGCGTCTTGCAAAGCCGTGGGCCAATAAAATCCTTGCCGGAAAGCCTTACCGACCAGGGATCGGAATGCGGCGTGACTGCCACATTCCCCTTCATGAATATTGGCGAGGATCTCGATGCCGGAATCGCACGGGATGCACTTGAGTAGGACGCCGTTGGCGCCACGCCGGTAGAGGTCCCCATCTACCATGACGTAGCGCTTAGACAAGTGCGCCACCCTTTCGGCTTCCGCGTCATCTTCGGGGAGATGCGCTCGGAGAAGATATGCCTGATCGCCCATCCAGGAAGACACACTGGGTCCTGCCACAAGGACCAAGTCCTGGGACTGGGCGTGCGTGTCTGTCTCGGGCCCGGGCTCAGGGGTGGCCCCTAAAATCCCGGACGAGGCTACCAAGGGGGCCTCGAGGGCTTCCTGAAAAACTCCCGGGGGGACCGGCGCCCGCGAGGACGCCAGTCTTGAGAGCTCGTCGGCGGTGAGGTTGCGACAACGAGGGACGTGGCGAAGCCTGAGGTTGTCGAAATGGCGCTCAAGCCTCTGCACTTCGTCCACATACGCGGCCAATTGGGGGTCCAGGGTTTGGTACTCCCGGGACACCTGGTTGATGACGAGCTCGGAGTCGCCTTGCACGCACAACCGTCGCACCCCGAGGGCTATCGCTGCCCGGAGGCCGGCGAGAAGGCCCTCGTACTCGGCCATGTTGTTGGTGGCTCCGAAGTTGAGGTGGACGACGAAGCGGAACTCGTCCCCGGCAAGGGATACGAGGATGACCCCGGCCTCGGCGCTGGGGTGAGAAGCCTGTCTGGCGCAGGAGCCGTCGAAGTTCATTGTCCAGTGGAGGCGCAGATCGGGTGCCAGCTCAGGGGTCGGGAATCCGGCGTCCAACACAGGATTCGACTCGGGCCCCGGCGTCCACTCCGCCAGAAAATCCGCCAGGACTTGGCTTTTGATGGCGTGGCGCGCTTGAAAATGGAGGTCGAACTCAGCGAGCTCGACCGCCCACTTAGCAACACGGTCCGTTCCCTCCCGGTTATGCAGTATCTGCCCGAGGGGGAAGGACGTGACCACGGATACCTTGTGCGCCTGGAAGCAGTGGCGAAGCTTCCTGGACGCGATGAGGACTGCGTAGAGCATCTTTTGCTCCTGGGGATAGCGCAATTTGGCATCGCGGAGTACCTCGCTGACGAAGTACACCGGCTTCTGCTGCGTGCCCCCTGATCCCGGCCTGACAGGGGCCGGGGGCACGGGCTCACCTCCCGCGGGACGGAGCGAGCTCTCGTGGCCGGGGACAGGTATGGGCCCGGGGCCCTGGGGCCCGGGCTGGAATGTGGTTAGTATGTGCCCGGGAACCGGGGGCCCGGGCTGGGATATGGTTAGTATGTGCCCGGGACCTGGGGGCCCGGGCTGGGATATGAAATGAATCGGGACGACTTCCCCGGACCCGCTCTCGCCAAGGCGATGCTGTCCGGGTAATCGCGCCCCGTCTGGTCGTGAAGATGTTGAGGTTGTACCGGGTGCCGCGTTCCTAGGCCCGCACTCGCCTTGGCGAGGTTGCCCTGGTTCGGGCTCCCCGGAGTCGGGCCCGGGCAACAGGTCCCAGGCCACGCATTTGTCGGGCGAGGGGCGCTCGACGACGAGCGCCGCGCTCACCACTTGCGGGGTTGCCGCTATGTAGAGCAACAAAGGCTCATTTTGTGCCGGTGCCACGAGGACAGGGGGCGTAGTTAGGTACCTCTTGAGCTCATCGAGGGCTTGATCGGCCTCATCCGTCCAAGTGAACTGCCCGGTCTTCTAGAGAAGTTTGAAGAGGGGGAGTGCACGTTTCCCAAGCCTAGAGATGAAGTGACCTAACGCGGCCACGCACCCGGTCAGCTTCTGGGCCTCCCGGAGCCGCGCCGGGGGGCGCATGCGGTCAATGGCCGCTATCTTTTTCGGGTTCGCCTCGATGCCACGGCTGGACACGAGGAACCCGAGGAGCTTGCCGGCCGGGACCCCGAAGACGCACTTGTCCGGGTTCAGCTTCATCCTCGTGGATCGAAGGTTGCTGAACGTCTCGGCCAAGTCGTGGAGCAAAGTGGCGCGGGCGCGCGACTTCAGCACCAAATCGTCGACGTAGGCCTCCATGTTGCGACCTAGTTGCGATTCAAACATTATACGGACAGTGCGCTGAAATATGGAACAAGCATTCTTTAACCCAAAAGGCATGCAAACATAACAATAAGCCCCCTGAGGGGTAATGAAAGAAGTTTTTTCTTCATCCTCTTCCGCCATCCGGATCTGATGATAACCTGAGTAAGCATCTAGAAAACATAAAAGGTCGCACCCCGCGGTGGAGTCGACTATCTGGTCTATGCGGGGCAGAGGGAACGGATCTTTGGGGCAAGCCTTATTGAGGTCGGTGTAGTCTATGCACATGCCCAGCTTTCCGTTGGACTTGGGAACGATGACTGGGTTGGCCAGCCACTCCGGGTGGACGACCTCGCGGATGAAGCCGGCAGCGAGAAGCTTGTCAATCTCCTCGCGGATGAAGGCCTGGCGCTCCGAGGCCTGCCGTCGTACCTTCTGCCGCACCGAGCGCGAGCCCGCGCGGACGGCTAAACGATGCTCAATCACCCCCCTGGGGACCCCGGGCATGTCCGACGGTTGCCAGGCGAAAACGTCAGAGTTAGCCCGAAGGAAGGTGATGAGCGCGCTTTCCTATTTGTCGTCCAGCGAACCGCCAATTTTGACGGTCCGGGAGGGGTCATTGCCGAGGACGACCTCCTTGACCAGCTCCGCGTCGGTGGCGACAATGCACGGCTTGGGGGCACGGGGAAGCAAGGGCCCCACGCCGCCCACCGCGCCGGGAGCTGCAAGGGTGATGTCGGCCGCGCGCTGCTCGGCGCACGAGAGGGCGGCCTTCACGTCCCCGAGGACTGTGATCGGGCCCGAGGGGCCCAGGAGCTTCATGGTTAGGTACGCATAGTGCGTAACCACCATGAATTTCACCAACGCGGGGCGCCCGAGGACCGCGTTGTAGGGAAGGTTGCACTCGGCGACGTCGAAGACGATGCGCTCGGTGCGGAAGTTGCCGCGGTCACCGAAGGTGACGGGCAACGAGACCTGGCCAATAGGCCAAGTGAGGCCCTTCGTAATCCCAATGATGGGCAACGAGGGCGCAAGGTTTATCCCCGGGGCCTTGATCTTCTCGAAGACCTCGGGGGAAAGGATGTTGAGGGCGGCGCCCCCGTCGACGAGGACGCGGCCCACCTTGACGTTGCATATGGTGGGGGAGACAGCCAGGGCGAGCTGTCCCTCCCCAAGTATCCGGGCCGGATGGTCCGTGGGGCCGAAGGTGATCGAAGTGTCCGACCACTTCAGCTTCCGAGACGCCGCTAGGCCCAGAGTCACGGCCAACAGCTCGCGCTTCATGGCCTCGAAGCCACGGCGCGAGGAGTGGGCGTGCGCCCCGCCGTCAAGGGTGGCGAGGACATTCTCGGGTTCTTGGAACTCGAGTGGCGGCTCCGAATCGGGGGTGGGCCCCTCCTGGTGCCGCTCCTGCTAGAACTTTTTGATGCGCTCGGCTAGGTTTTGGACGGCGCGGCACTCCGTGAGGTCGTGACGGTCTGTCTCGTGGATGGAGCACCACTTTCGGCCCGAAGCCGATGGCGGCGGCGCACGTGTGGCCTTCTGCCGCTTGCCGCCGTTGTCGTCTTGGCGGGCGACGTCGCCCCGGGGGCCGCCGGTTGCCGCCAAAGCGAAGTTCTCAGTGACCTCCTTGCCCTTCTGGCGCTTCCGCCTGTTCCGCCGTGCCGCGGAGCGTGAGGACTCGCCGTCCTCTCCAGGGCCCTGGTCAGGGGCCCCAGGGCGTGGCTTGTTCCACGCCCAGGCCTCCTCCTTGCGGGCGCAGAGGTCAGCGAGGCTGAACAGCTCAGCTGCGGTCTGGACATCGCGGGTGCCCAGCTTCTCGAGCATGCGCTTGTCGCGCACACCTGAGCGAAATGCGTGGATAACTGCGTGAGGAGCGATGTGGGGGATAGTGTTACAGACTTGGCTGAAGCGCTGCAGAAAGTGCCTTAGTGACTCGTCCCTGCCCTGACGTAGGGCGTGAAGGTGCCCTGGAAGTTTGCCACGAATTGGTGGCAAAGATTCTCCCACGAGTAGATCGACCCCTCGGGGAGGTTCATCATCCAGGAGCGAGCCTGGGCCTTGAGGGCGATGGGGAAGTAGTTCGCCATCACCTTCTCGTCGCCGCCAGCTGCCTGGATGGCGGTGGTGTAGATCTGCAAGTACTCCGTGGGGTCGACGGAGCCATTGTATTTCTCCGGCAAGCTGGGCCAGAACTTGGCCGGCCAGCGCACCTGCCGGAGGCCTGGGGAGAGCGCCAGGCAACCCAAGCCGCCGTACTGAGCAGGCTTGAGCGATGGATGACGGTTTCCCGTCGATGGGTTGGAGCTGGAGGCCTGGGCCTCAGAACGCCTGGCGGCGTCCGCGCGCCGCTCGCGCTGTCGCTCCAATGTGACCCGGGCGTCCTCATGAGTCCGCATCCGGTTTAGCCAGTTATGGCGGTCGCCCGGGCCGTTCTTGGTCCCGGGCGTGGCGTGAGGCGCCGCACCCTGGGCTTGATTCTGGTTCGGGGCGGTGGGCGGGCTCACGCTGGAAGTCGCGCGGTCGGCGCTCCTAGCCCCCGCACGGCTGTCGGCGGCGACCCGGCGATGGGCCGCGCCTACCAGGTCAGCAACCTTGTTGAGCCACCGCCGCTCCCGGCCTCCGCCCCTGGTAAATGCCGGGGGGTGGCGCAGGAGGGCTTCTGCCGCCAAAAGGGCTCCCTGCGGCGTCGCTGACTGAAAGTTGAGGCCACGGCGTGCCGTGGAGCGGCGCCTCCGTTCGCGCCTCATGGATGAGGCCGCGGCAGACCCGGCGGGGCACTTGCCGGCCCCCTCCGCAAGGGAAGGGGCCGAGGCCGCACAACTAGGCCGCCGTGGGGCAAGCTCGGCCCGCCGGGCACGCGCCGCGCGCCCCCAGGAAGATGAGGAGGGGGAACGTGGCGGGCTCGCCACAGGGCTAACGTTACCCGGCGGGGTGAAGCCGCCGGACTCCTCGTCGGAGTCCCGCGGACGATGGCCTCCTGCCATGTAGTGTGTCGGCGTTGGGGACGTCGGCGTACCGCCCGGAAGAGAAACTCCCCCTACCTGGCGCGCCAGCTGTCGGAGAATGGACCTCTAACCGCGGGGAGTCTGGGAACCCCCCCCCCCTTTGAGGTTCGGCCAGGGGAGTTGTTCACAGGACGGCTTGTGGCGTCGGAGGGAATGGCACACAAGGGAGACAGGAGGAGTAGACAGGTTCGAACCGCGCAGAGGCGTAATACCCTTCTCCTGTGTGTTTTGCTATTTGAGAGATATGAATGTGGTTTGGTTTGGTTCTTACAAGGGGTTCATCAGCCCCGGAAGCCCTACCGGAAGCCGGACTCGAAGAAGAAGAAGACTAACTCAAGCTCAGGTAGGAGACCAAGACCTCAACCAGGAGGAGCTCAAAGTCCAGAAGAAGTGCCTTTGCTGTAGGCTCGGATCCTCCTTTTATCGATCAAAGGGGAGTCCACAGTGCCCAGTCCATGGAGAGAGATTTTAGGTATGCTACGTCTTGTCGAGCACGTCCGCGCCCAGCCGTCTGCTGAGCCGCGTCGGAGGCGCGTCTCGTCGTCGCCTCCCTCGGTGGCTGAGGGCGGCTAGACCGTGAAGATGCTGTCGGCTCCGCCCGTCTGGTCGTCGCCTCCCTCGGCAGCTATGACGGCGCACGCCATCGCTGCCAGGCCGTGGAAAACCGAAGTGCTCTGACTGCATTGGGAGCAGGCCGACAGGGGGTCACAATGACGGTGTACACACGTCCGACCGGGAGACAGGCGGGAGGCGCACCGTCGCCTCACCATTAATCCGGGTAGTTGGGGAGCTGATCCGCTCAAGCCAACCTCGTGCCCGAGGCGAAGAGCTCACCGAGCCCTTCGCACGCACGAGGCACCGAGACTGTGGGTCCCGGGCCCAGGGGCGGCACCCGGGGATGGTGCACCCGGGCCCGGGCAGCGCCCAGGCCCCAAGCACTTAACGGGGTAACCAGTAGTAGCCGGCCGCCACTTGTGCAGAAAATGGGCCCTGGAGGAGCCGATGTGGCTGAAGATCCACGCGTCCCTGGAGAATGTGGGACCTCCATTCCCGTTTCGCCGACAGTATATTATTTCTAGGGTTTGTGTGTTTTTCTCTCGTTTCGCGTGTAGTCGACGCTTCGGAAATTCATTGGACGTCGGATTTTCGCGAGGATTCGAAGACGAAGTCTGAGGCAAGTCACTCCTTGACCATATTGCCCCTAAATTTGAAATGTTTTGTTTGTAAAATTGCATGGCTAGTGTGCACGTTAAATTGATCAACCTCGGTTTATGTGTCGAACCGACGGACCTGCCCATTAGTTGCATAAACCCTGTAGGACCTTTCTACCCTATTCCTTGTCATCCCACCCCATGGTACCTCCGTGACCGTGCTCTCTGAGCATGGGTTCCGATGGTTCTACCTCCAGCACAACTGTTGTTTGCCGATTGGGAAAAGTTTGGGTTTCCAAATGGTTTTGAAAACCCGACATGCGATGTCGGCGAGTTTTGCGAAACAAAAATCTATTTGCAAAAGATCCGTGGTGCAAAGTGATCGCCTGTGTGGTGGCACTTCGTATTCGCATATAAGGACCGATTCATTGGGGAATTCCATCTGAGCATCTCATAGTGCGACCACATGAGTGGAATGGGACACCCCTGGCTGAGTAATTAGTGTTCCCAGGATGGTTTTCGGTTGCTAATAAATGTGGGACTGGCTGGGTGCCAAGAGGGCGATATACCCCCGTCCTTGAGTACAGGAAATGAGTTCCTGGTACTTCGTTAAGAGTGAGCACCCATTTATAGGGCAACGTGCTATCCTGGGAAGGCTTTGGAAAGTCTTTGTCGCGAACCTCCCCACTTGGCCAGTGTGGGAGTAAGCTCGCATCGTGTGGGTAAAGCATACAATCTTTGCAAAGATCAAATGAACTGTTCGAACAGCCACGCCCACGGTTACGGGCAATGTGAGGTGATTCCTCTAGCATATATTTGTTTGCCAAGATTTTACAAAAGTGATTTGTGGTATGGGAATCGTTACCAGAATCGGCCTCAATGGCTGATGGATGACCTGAGTGGTCTAAAACAGGACTGTGTGACCCGGGATGTCGAATGTCATCATAGATTAGGCTTCCCGAGTGGAAGCAGTTGGAGTTGAGCTTAAGGATGGCTTGGGGAGCCATCGAAATGAGTTATGAGATGAGTTTTCGTCCTGAGTGGGCGAAGGTGAAAGGAAAATAATAGAGGAAAGATGAGATTACGTCCTGAGTGGGTGAAATTGAAAATAAAAGATGTTGATATAGTGGAAAGCTGCTTGAGGGCAGATCCACTGAATCGCTGTCGTGATCCGACAGGCGGTATAAGAATACCTAAGATCAATTAAAATCTAATTCGTCTGCTCGAGTTGTTGAAAAGTAATTCGCGGACAGGATCGAGGCGAGAGCCTCCTTCTAGACACATTGAGACAACCCACACTTAGGTTTTCAAAAGTGTTTTCCAATTGAAATGGTTTGTGAAATAAACCCCAGCCAATCTTTGATAGCCTGCATAACTCGCATTTTCCGTGACTTGCTGAGTACGTAAGTACCCAATCTATTTCTTTTCTCCCCTCATTCAGGAAGAGTGAAGTTGAAGTAAAGATTAGAGTTTCTTTCCTATCCCAAGCCGTTGCTTGTGGATGGGTTCTCGCTGCGCTGTCGTTCCGCTGCTGTTGTTCTGTTTGCAGGATTGCTGCTAAGGGCTTGCTCGAAGTCGCAATTTATAAAGGTATAGCATATATTTATTTATTTTATCTAGTTGCTGTGGTACATCTCCGTTGACCGTGGGTACCAGCAAGGTTTCCTGGGACTGGTACCGGCATCGCGGTTCCGTGGGAGTTGGTTCACGCCAATCTCCTGCGGCGCTTCCTCTCTGGTATCACTGTAGGTGGTGCCAGGACGGGAGGCGTTACATTTTCTCTTCCTTGACTGGAGTAAAGAATAAGCAACCACCAGATTCTAATAAGTTGAAAGCAGCAATTACTAACCAAATGATCACATACATATACTATATATCTCACACGTAAAATAGATCTTCAAAAATAGCTAATTTGGTAATAATTACATGTCACGTTTACCAATTAATACATAGCAAATGTTCATAAGGATGCTTAATTACTAATGTGAATTTACACTATATATCTTTTTTAGCTAAAACAATATTCTATAAGACCATTAATAGTAATCATACCTGCTCGTGCCTTCCCAAAATAAGTACCTTTCTTGAACACAGAAACAAGTTCTTCCACCTTGAGTTTGAAAACTTTACTTACCATATCAAGTCTGGCTTCTGGTTTTTGCCCTGGAATAAATGCAAGAGCATCAGCTATTTCCTGCCACTTCGGATTACAAGTAAAAGTAATGAAAAGGTTCGGTAGCCCATAAAACCTATAAATTGCCATTACATCTTGGTAATTTTGTACCATATATCTTTTACTTCCTATAAAGCTAGCAGGCAAAATAACCCTCTTACCAACATTGTTCCCATCAACATCACCCTTGTGCAAGGCATCTTGGATCCCCTTGTAAATCTCTGACCTTAAATTCTTGTTCTTCTTAATGACGAACCTAAGTCTATTTTCCTCCACTGATGCAAAAGCATCAACTATATACTACTGAAACAACCAACCACCACTAATCAATGTTATTGCCTCACATCTACGTTGTTGCAACCGGAAAGCATAATATTCAAGCATTGTAACCTCGTCCCTCACTCCAACCCCCAAGGCCCTAGAATGGTTGTATTTAATTTTTAGCTTAAACCCTTGCTCACCATAAGGGAAAAGAATAGGATACTGCAAAGCCATATAATTAGCATGAAGGTTACTAATTCTTCGTAGACCACCACCTCTCTCCTGAATTATTACATCAGGGCTCTTCTTTTTCTCTGAGAAATCACCTACCACTAGAGCAGCTATCTCATATCCAGTTGGTGCACTATATTGTGGTGCAGCTCTAGAGCAATCATGCAATAGCCTAAAATGCAAAGGTTGGCTATGCCCTTGCTGTAGAAGATCCCTAGCAACTCTGAATGATCTTACTAGTTCATTTGATTCGTCAAACATTCTTATTAAACCTTCAACTATCTTTTTGTCGACTCCATTATCATCATCACAATCCCTTTCTCTATCAAAAATTGATATGTGATTATGGACCTCATTCTCGGTATCAACAATGTAAAGTTGTGCATACCCTGGAGACTCACCCTCATCAGGAAGTAAAGATCCAATCCGATGATGAACCTGGCCATTAATTTTGAATACATATGGGCCTAGGCCTTTGTTTATACCATAGTCAATTTTAGCACCCAATGACCTGAAAGCGAACATAGAATTGTATGATCTAATAGATTTAAAGAAGTACTTGGATAAAATATCACCATTTGGATCTAGCAATTTAGCCAAAAAAAGGTGGAGGAGGTTTCAAATATGGCAAGCAAACCTTACCACCCCTGCAACAAAGATGAAACCGAATATGAACTCCTTCACTTGAATAAGACCTCTTCACACACTCTTGATACCAAAATTGGGCACCACAATGTTGACATACCTGGGCAGGAGGTCCATAGTAAGAAATGTCGTCTGCAAGGGCTACTGTAAACAAAAGACCGTTAATTAGGAAGGCTGCATTAATTTAAGAGACCATCCTAGCACCTATGTATACTCATTTTAATTTACTAATTAGAATGAGTAAATAATGTCACATGTGAAATCATTTTATTTTAATACCCATCTGTTCAAACAAATTTATTATTCATATATCATGCTGCACACGAGCTTAACGGTGTTCTCATCACTTAATGATGAGACTTAAATATATAATTAGTATTCTTGAGATAGATCACTCATAACAAGTCACCTTTCTTAGAGACTTGTAAGAATACATCTTGTATGTAGAAATCCAAAACTATAGTGCATCAAAGGATGTTACCTAGAATTTGCTACCTAGAGACCGTGGTTTTTTTTTTGATTCAGACGAACAATTTCCTAATTTGGGAGGTAACACAAGTGTTATTCATGCAATAGCTAATAGATAATATATTATTTTATTACATGTGTCAACGACCCATCTTTCTTTGTTTTTATTATGGATCTGCAACGTTACTGATTTTCACGTATTGTCCCCCTGGTAGAATGTGAAATCGCACCTGCATTTAAGAAAGTATTTTTGGCATAGCAAATTATATGTTCAGATCACATATCAACTCTACCATGGGCTTTCAATTTGATTTAGTGATCATGTACATGTGGTCAAAACTTATCTCTCTAAAAAAACCTAGAAAAATATGATATGACGGATGACTATTGGCCGATTGTCTCAAAATATCTTCTCTTAGAAAAAATAAAATACAACATCAAGCCAATAAAAGTGAAAGTGCACTTGTTGTAAGAATAGTTTGATTTCCAAGCGCACACTTTCTTTTTTGACCTTTGGGCGGTGTACTATCCATGAATCATAATTTCCTCTATAAATACCAATATGAAATGTATAAATAAGAGAAAGATATCTAGATTTGCAGAACAAACTATTAGAGGACACACTAAACAACCTCAATATGAGCAATGGAATAAACTGAACCGGTAATTAACTTTAATATAGCAGAGGGATAACTGAGCAGGTAAAAAAAATCCAATCTACAAACCACCAGTCATTATTGTTTGCTTGTCAGTCATGTTAGTAAATAATTAAGTCCATAGAACTGATAACCCCTGCCTTTTAGTCAGTCAAGTTAGACCAGAAGTTGTTAGGATCAATACTCGTTGTTAGCTAGACAAGTCGATAGGTATTTCAATAGTAGTTCCATACTCTGTCAAGTTATTTTTTAAAAAAAATACTCAATCAAGCTGCAACACAAATTAGCATCAACACCTTCAATTAATGTCATAGTTAGCTAAGCTACAACGCAAGTTAGCACTGGTAGCCTCATTATATAGATCTTGTCTGTTAACTCTAATACTATTTCTTTAACAATATTTTTTAAGAAACCACAGTTGATATAGAACATCTAAGACACTTGTAGCACGTATCTTCTTTTCAAGCTGCTGTAGATACGCTCAAAGTCTTAGCTTGTCCTTGTGTGGGTATGCAGATACAAGAAGTTAATGCTGCCCTTAAATAGGCAATCGTGGTTGCTTGCCGCATCATACGTGTAGTGATGTAAACTTGCTGTATGGATAGCCAATAGCATCCCTCCTGATGCATGTGTGCACATCAGACAAAGGCTGTGGAGCCGTCACGGGCTAAGGCATCATATTTTTTGGAACTACATCTTACTTGTTGCTGCATCGTGCATATAGTGATAGGTCAATGTCAAGCAATAGGTTATACATGTAGTAAGTTTGTATGATAGATAGACAGCTTGCTGTATGGATAGGCAGTAGTATCCATCCTAATGCATGCATATTCTAGTAAATTACATCAAAATCATATATTTTATATCGAACAAATAAACCACACTCATATAGGCATAACAGTAGGCCGCGCAGATGGCATGGCCTCGTATTTCTGATATGCTATCGTGAGAGTGGGTTCTTTTATGCAATGTATGCTTGGACACGGCACATTAATTATTTCGGCACTTTCAGGTACTACCAATTAGCATCACCTCTGGTTCAGAAAGGCCTCTGGGCAGATACCGATGATTATCGATTGATAGAAGTATGGGTTGTACAGATTTTACCAAATTCACTGTTCTTTTCAAAACTTAATGCTATGTCATTTATGCACGAGAGTTCTAAAATATTAGTTGTTTCAGTAATATGATTTAGGGCAGTCTTAACCCTTCATCTCAGTTAGTTTTTATAGTATTAAATATAGTGCCATGTAAGTAAAAAGCTAAGGTAACAAAAAAGTTAACAAGAAGAGAGGTAAAAAGATAAAGAAACTGTTTTTCATACAAGAAACCATCTCTACATGAGAACCAAGAAAGAAGAAGAGAGGATTGAGGGAGAAAATGAAAGAGAAGAGAGAAGATTAGATGAGAATTTATTTCGAAGAAAGCACCCATTAAAAACGTAGTTTCTATACGTAATGTTTAGATGACGTAACAGCTATGAAAAAACTACCTAGTAGTATATGGGTTAGGATTGTGCTTATGAACTGATAGCTTTATTTAATCTGCTCTTATTGCTTCAGTAATTATTGATGGTATAGTTGGCATTAATGTGCAAGTACGCATGTATAAAGTACTACAAACTTCAGAAGCATGGGCTTTCACAAATTTCCAGATAGTGTTTGCGTTGCCTATCCTGTTTTTGTTACCATTTTTATGGTCACAATTTACAGAAGAAGAATTGGAAACTAGGCTTTGTTTTCTTTTCCTTTTGTTTTTTAATTACCGGCGCCAGGGTGGATTAATTTGCCTTGTGTGGCTTTGGTTTTAAACAAAGGCACCACAGACATAACACTTTGTCAAAATAACTGATTCTGTGGCAATTATTAATTGGCAACAGTAAGTGGTGACTGGTGAGTGTCAACTGACTGGTAAGTGGCATTGAACTAGTCAGTTCGATTATTGTTTTCTTATCTTTTAGGCACTGTTTTTAAAAGCTTTTTGGCTTAGCTTATTAGTAGCATACAAAAGAGATAAGTCATTAACATATGATTAATTGAGTCTTAACTATTACAAACTTGAAAAATAGATTTATTTAATTTTTTAAAGAAACTCCTATATAGAAAGTTTTTTTAAAAAAAATATACCATTTAGTAATTTAAGAAGCATGCTTAAGAAAACGAGATAGTAACTTAAGCTATAAGCTCTCAAGAATGGTGCCTAGGCCTCTTGTTGTTGTCTCCTAGTTGCATTATGTCTTCTCATGAAAATTTCTGATTTTTTTTGCTAGGCTTAAAAATGTTGATTAAGGCGTCGACTGGGATAACCTTCTTGGTCATAGGCGAGTGCTAGATTTTGGATCTAACCTTGTCGCAACATTCAATCATGTTTTTTCTAGTTTTTAATGACATGTTGGCATTACTATATCTGTTAAATGAGGGTGGTTAGTGCAACACCCTGAAAATCAGAAGTTATTGTTTTGGTTATCCTTTTTGGATTACTTTGTAAATCAAACAAGACAACCTAGGACAAGGCCCATCAGACCAGCCCACTCAATCCCCCTGGCACCCACACATTAAACCTTAGGGAATGGGAGTGCGCCTCATCCTTTCCACAGCACCTTTCCCTTCCTAGAGATCCTATGGCACAAGCGCAATCGAGAAGTAAAGTAGAAAAAGGGAACAAGAAGAGGAAAGGAGCACCTTCTCTCTACAGATTGTACACCGCAAGTGCAATCAAGAAGTGAAGTAGAAAAATGGAAGGAGGAAGAGGAGAGGAGCAAAATGATGTGCAGAATCAGAGTTTTCCCCATAGTCGTCTCACTGGTTTCTCAACAGAAACCCTAGGTGAGACCCATGTGTGTTTCTCCCTCTGTTTTATATGCTTTTGGCCGAGTTATAGGCTAGGGAATTGAATGGATGAGGTACTGTGTGCTATTTAATTGAATCACGAGTTGCAGTTTGGTTAGATTAGGTTGCTTAGTTAGGTCAACGTAATTCTCCATGTTAGAGGCGTGATAAAGCTAGGTGTTTTTAGGGAGTTGAGGGTAACAATGGGTTCTAGTTGCCAGACAAGTTTGGTGGCAATTTATTGGACTGATTTGGAGAGATCAACGTTCAAGATTAGGTATTTATTTTTTGACAAAATCTAGACAGTAATAGATTGGATTATTTCTTGTAGGGTTAAACGGCAGAATTAGTTCAATCTGTTACTATCTAGATTTCATCATAAAATAAACGCCTAACTTTGAATGTTGTTCTCTCCAAAACCGTCCAATAAATTGCCACCAATCTTGGCTGGCAACTAGAACCCATTATCACTCTCAACTTCCTAAAAAACACCATAGCTTATCATGCCTCTAACATCGATAAAATGTTGCTCTAGGTTATCAACCTAATTTAACCAAACTGCAACTCGTGATTCAATTGAATAGTGCATAGTATTTCATCCCTTTGATTTCCTAGACTATAACTTGGCCAAAAGCATATAAAAACACATATAGGTCTTACCTAGGGTTTTCTATTGAAAAATCAATGATATGTCGATGGGGAAAACTCTGATTCCGCATATCATCTTGCTCCTCTCCTCTTCATTCCCTTTTTTTCTACTTTGCTTCCTGATTCTGCTTGCGGTGTAGGATCTCTAGGGAGGGATGGGAAGGTGATGTGGAGAGAAGGGGAGATGCAAAAGAGGTTGGCGCATGGCCAACATAGGGGAAAGGGGCTCGGTCACCTTCCCTAGGGTTTAAGGTAGGGGCGCTAGGGGGAGTGTGTGGACTGGTCTGATGGGCCTTGGTGTAGGTTGCCTCGGCCCCTTCCAAAATGTTTTTCTAAAACATTGATCTATGCTATCTTGTGTTTTTTACAAAGCAACCCATAACTGAATAACTTTAATTTTTAGGATGTTACAGTTAGGGTGCCATCCTCCAACATTATGGTTGTGATAACGCCTAACTGCCAAGTCCATGGTGTTGTGGGATTAATCACACATGGAAAGTTATAAGATAAATCATTGCAATTTTGGGTTGACCCTTTTACATGAAGTGAGGATGAAATTGCTAGAAGGATGGTGTACCAAAGGGTTGTCTGAGACATCTGTTGCATACACGATGTGCTGCCAACGGCGTTAACTTTTAAGGAGGTTTTTAGATGATACCCTTGTTGGAGAAATTAAAATTACAGTGTTGAATAGAATTGATTCACTGAGTTTAATCCCCTTAGAAGTTCAATCACCTATGCGGAAAATTAATTCTAATCACTGACCTGCTTGTGAAGCCATCTCGATTTCTTCTTCTCGGTTTCCTCTTCTTCTTGATGCTTCTCTGTGTGTGTGCCGACGTCGGCTTGTTTGATCTTGGTCGCCGGTGTTGAGACGTAGAAGGACCTCACGAACCCCTTCTAGTGCTATTTGTGGATCGGGCACAGTAGTTAGGGTTTTAGTCGGAGACAGAGCGAATGGCGTCCCGTTCTTCTCCAATTTCCCTTTTATATGTACACTAGTAGGGCTCGGGGGTTTCCTTCGGTTTAGGAGATTCGGTAGAATCCACCGATCACGGATTCTATTTCTTATCTTATCTCTAAGCCGATAAAACAATCAACATTCTCCCCTTGATTTAGAGGCTTAATTAATTTCTAAGTCTATTAAGTAAAATAGCTCCCCAAGGCAATGTGTCATAACAACTTTAAACGTCATTAAGACTACAAGACCTATAGTTCACTAAAATACTTAAATAAACTCACATCTTAACTTAGCGGGTGTTGATTGAAAAATAATCCCCTTTATTTCCAGGATCTTAGTCAAAGGCAATCACTTAATCCCATGCCGGCTACATATTCTTTAAATGAGTTGGGACGTAAGCCTTTGGTTAGCGGATCCGCAAGCATAAATTTAATATTTATGTACTCAATCTTAATTGTTTGATCCTGGACTCTATCTTTCACAACATGATATTTAATGTCAATGTGTTTGACAGCTTCACTTGACTTGTTGTTACTCGTATAGAATACTGCAGCTTCATTATCGCAGTATATAACAAGTGGTCTCTCAATGCTGTCAACTATTTTTAATCTTGGGATGAAATTCTTAAGCCATACGGCCTGCCCCGTCGCATGGTAACATGCTACAAATTCCGCTTGCATTGTCGACGATGCAGTAAGCGTTTGTTTAGAGCTTTTCCATGAAATAGCTCCTCCCGCAAGGGTGAAAATATAACCTGAAGTGGATTTCTTTGTGTCTACGCACCCCGCGAAATCAGCGTCTGAATAGCCAAGGACTTCAAGCTTATCAGACTTTCTGTATATAAGCATGTAATGTTTAGTTCCTTGTAAATAACGCAGAACTTTCTTTACTGCCTTCCAGTGGTCCATTCCTGGTTTAGACAGAAATCTGCCAAGCATCCCTATGACGAATGCTAAGTCTGGTCGCGTACAGACTTGTGCATACATCAAGCTTCCGACAGCTGAAGCATAATGTACCTTGTCCATTTCTTTAGATTCTAACTCATTTCTTGGACTGTGGAATAATCTGAATTTATCGCCCTTCATCATTGGAGCAGGTGAAGAGGCGTATTTACTCATATTATATCTTTCTAAGATTCTTGAGATGTAAGCTTTCTGAGATAGTCCTAGCACTCCTTTGGACCTGTCTCGGTGAATCTCAATACCCAAAACATAAGATGCTTCACCAAGATCTTTCATATCAAATTTTGATGACAAGAATTCTTTAGTTTCTCGCAGCAGGTTCTTATCGCTGCTTGCTAACAAAATGTCATCAACATAGAGTACTAGGATGATGAATTTACCACCTTTATATTTAACATAAATACAGTTGTCCACCTCATTCTCCTTAAATCCGAACTGTCTGATGATCTGATCGAATTTAAGGTTCCATTGCCTGGACGCTTGTTTAAGTCCATAGATGGTTTTATTAAGCTTGCATGCTAAATGGCCTTTTTCTTCCATAACAAAACCTTCCGGTTGTGTCATGTAAACATTCTCTTTTAGGTCACCATTTAGAAATACAGTCTTTACATCCATCTGATGGAGTTCTAAGTCAAAGTGAGCCACTAGCGCCATGACAATTCTGAATGAGCCTTTCTTAGAGACAGGAGAAAAAGTTTCATTATAGTCAATTCCTTCTCTCTGTGAAAAACCCTTGGCAACTAGCCTTGCTTTGAATCGTTCGATGTTCCCTCTAGAGTCAAGCTTAGTTTTGTATACCCACTTACAGCCTACTGTTTTGACTCCTTTAGGAACTTCTACTAAATCCCATACTTTATTATGGCTCATTGATTTTAGTTCATCTTTCATAGCCTGAAGCCACTTAGATGAATCCTTGTTGTTTATTGCTTCTTTAAATGAGGTGGGATCGTCTACCTTCCCCATATCTTCTTCATTCATGTATACTTCATAATAATCAGGGATGGCAGATCTCCTCACCCGCTGTGACCTTCTTAATTCTTGAGTTTCATTGTTTGTCACTTGAGGTTGAGGATCTTCATGTGGAGGTTCTTCTTCATTATGTGTCACTTTAATCTGTTGAGGCTCATCATCATTATTACTCTCAATACTTTCCTCAATAGAAGGTGTAGCCCCAGACGGTCCAGAATTACCCATTCACATCGCTGGCACATTAGTAAATTATGGGGATGTTCTGAATAATTGGATATCAGTCTCATCAGATTTCGGAGTTTGAATATTAGCCCGAATTCCTCAAGTTAATTTTCCTTGTCTGTGAGCTCCCCCATTTATTGTCCTCAAGAAAGACAGCATGTCTAGTCTCCACAAATTTAGTAACCCCGATCTGGGGCAATAAAATCGGTATCCTTTGGATCTCTCGGGATAACCGATAAAATGACAGCTCACAGTCTTAGATCTAATTTCTTTAATTGTGGATTAAATATTCTGGCTTCCGCACGATAGCCCCGACACACGTAAATAATTGATGTCGATTTCTTCTGGTCCACAATTCATAAGGGGTCTTAGGCCACTGATTTACTAGGCACTCTGTTGATTATGTGTTGCAGCTTACCAGTGCTTGTAATCCACAGCTTAGGTGACAGAGTAGAGTGTGGGGATTCAGTCCCACATATACTGCACGCCACCAATATCACATGAGTGTGCGGTTGCGTCGTTCTGCTACTCCGTTCTGCTGAGGTTCTCCAGGCATGAATATTAGGCAATAATCCCATGTTGCCGTGGAGATACACAGGCATGGCCCAATGGACAGGAATTTGCCCAAATGGAGCGTGTTTCCCGTAGTATTTGAGCACCACCACGGTCCGATCTCCAACCACAACTTTAATTTTAGCATTAATGCTGATTCTCCACACTTCAGCTTTAAATATCTTAAATTTCTCAAGAGATTTGGAACGGTCGCTTATATGGTAAATGTACCATAACGGGAATAATCTTGTGAATGTTATAAATGAATCAAATCCATCCACAAGATAGTACCTTGGGAACGGTCACAAATATCAGTGTGAATTATTTCTAGTGGACTGTGAGCTCCTATGGCTCCTTTCTATTGTTTTAGTAAATTTTCCCTTAAACTGCAATCTATGCAATGATTCCGTGTCAGAAAAAAGTCTAAGGGAAGGAGTATCTCTTCTCTTATGAGACGTTCAAGTTCTCCTCTAGAAATATGGCCTAAGCGACAGTGTCATTAATTTCGACGACGTCTTATTTATCACATTCATTATCACTTTCATTAGTCATTGCAGCATTATTAACATTCACGACCAATGTCATCCAAAAGAGAGTAAGAATAGCTTATCTCACACGAAGCGAAGCCAATCACTTTATTATCTAATTTAACTGTAACATTTCTCTTTGAAAAATGACATCATAACCAGTTTCTATCAACACCTCGAACAGAAATGATGTTTTCTCTTAATTTGAGGGAGCGAATAAAACATTATTCAGAATTAAATTGTAGCCACTAGGGAGTCTAAGTGCTAGGTCTCCAACGCCTTTACTTCGATCTCCGCTCCATCAGCTACTCTTAGGATTCGCTCCCCCTTGCTACCACCGACAGTAGTCAATCCCTGCAATGAGTTACAGACGTGCACCTAGTGGCACCTGAGTCAACCCACCAGTATTAATGAGATTCAGCGTAAAATAACTCATTAACATTAGATATTTCATCAATCTCATTTATCATACCTTTCTTAGCTGGCCACTCGGAAGCGTGGACAATCCCTCTGCCAATGTCCATCTTTACTGCAAAACTTGCAATATGGACTTGCAGTGGTGGAGGCAGCTAAAGCTTTGAGACTGAGGATACGGCTTTGCTTGAGTAGTGTTACTCCCTCCAGACTTATGAGGGTGATATGGCTTTTTTCTGCCACTACCCGAGCTTTGGCCTTGATTTGTCTTCCTCTTGCCTTTAGTATGGATGAGGTTGAGCTGAATCTTTAAGTTCTGCTTATCAGCCTTTTGTCGCTCTTCCTCTTCCACTGAGTGGGAGATCAATTCTGCTACGGTTCACTTCTCTTTCTGAGTATTATAATTAATCTTGAAGAGACTATAGTCAGGACCAAGAGAGTTCAATATGAAATGCACTAAGAAACCTTCAGACAATTCCATGTCCATGGTCTTTAGTGTATGTGCCATATGAGTCATCTCAAGGATGTGCTTTCTTACACCACCTTTGCCATCATACTGGCTAGTGATCAGCTTACTTATTAAGGTACTGGCATGACTCTTAGATGAAGTCTTAAAGTTCTCTTCAATGTTTGCCAAGTACGTCTTAACATCGTTTGAGTTCGTAATCCCTCCAATAATTCCTGGAGCGATAGTACTCTTGATGTACATGAGAGACATTCTGTTGGACTTTTCCCAAGAGGCCACTTTTTCTTCGTAACTCCACTTGGTATTATCATAATCTTCCTGACTCATTTCGTCAGTGTACTTGGGCTCCTTAGGGGAGTCCTCTCTTAGTGCTAAGTCATAGTCCAACATGCTAAGATTTAGTAGCACATCGTTCTTCCACTCAGCGAAATTTGTCCCATCAAGGGGTGTCACAATTTTAAGCTGCCCAAATGCTGAAAATAACCAATGGAAAAATATTAGTAAAATATTACATATGATTAATTTGCGTTGGCTCAATTAATCACATGCGATGATAGGCTCCTTTTCTAAATTTAATCACCGTTGGGCAGAAATAATTAAGGAAATAATATTATTAATTTATTTGACATGAAATTATAATTAACGTTGGGGTCAAAAAAATAATTTCACATCATAAATACTTTCCAGCAAAACTTCCCGTTGGTTCCATTTAGCTAGAAATAATTTTCTGAGTCATCAAAATAATTTTCCATAATTTTTTAGCATTTTTAATGGCCAAGAAAGCATATAAAAGGATTTCTGAAAATAATAAATGAATTAAAATAGTGGGAATTGATTTAATTTCAATTTGGCTCAGCAAGGGGCCCGGGCAAGGGCGCGGGCGCGGGCGCGAGCGCGAGGGGCGCGGGCGCAGGCGCGATTAGTGACGTCCGATCTCAATCCGACGGCTGAGATCAGTTTTCACCGAATTAAACAAAATCGGCAGCGGCGGCCGAACCCTAACCCTAGGTCAATCCCGATCCCCTTTCTCCTCGTCTTCTTTCCGACGCGCTCAACGAGCAAGCAGCGGCGGTGTCGGCAACGGCGATGGCGACGACGCGCGAGCGAAAGCGGGCGACGACGGCCAATGCCCGCCTTTCTCTTCCCCCTCCCACCCCAGTTCTCCTCCCGTGTGCAACAGCAACACCGAGGCGAGCCTCTGTCTCGCGCGGCCGAGCGACGGCGCGAGACCGGTCTGGGGCGGCGGGGTGGCTTAGCGGTGAGGCGAGGAGGGAGTTCCCGAGGCACGCACGCGGCGGCAACGGCGGCTACCCGACGGCGACGCACGGATGCGAGCACATCGGCAGCGAAGACAACGAACCGGGTAAGATAATCCCGATTTCATTGAATTCACGTTGATTTTGGGTCTTATTCAAATTATGGTTCTTCGGATCTGGGGATTTTGGGGATTTAGGGTTTCGCCGAGTTAATTGATGATGGCTTTACTAAGCGATGAAGATTTTGGGATTAATTTCTAAGGGGCTTGGCTCTGATACCACAATGTTGGAGAAATTAAAATTACAGTGTTGAATAGAATTGATTCACTGAGTTTAATCCCCTTAGAAGTTCAATCACCTATGCGGAAAATTAATTCTAATCACTGACCTGCTTATGAAGCCATCTCGATTTCTTCTTCTCTGTTTCCTCTTCTTCTTGATGCTTCTCTGTGTGTGTGCCGACGTCGGCTTGTTTGATCTTGGTTGCCGGTGTTGAGACGTAGAAGGACCTCATGAACCCCTTCTAGTGCTATTTGTGGATCGGGCACAGTAGTTAGGGTTTTAGTCGGAGACAGAGCGAACGGCGTCCCGTTCTTCTCCAATTTCCCTTTTATATGTGCACTAGTGGGGCTCGGGGGTTTCCTTCGGTTTAGGAGATTCGGTTGAATCCACCGATCACGGATTCTATTTCTTATCTTATCTCTAAGCTGATAAAACAACCAACAACCCTGGCTTATTATTAGAGACCTGCCATGTGATTTGTAAATTAGCCGTCTTATATTTCACCTGTTGAAATGTGTTGCAGCCAGTGAAATGTTATGCTTTTGGAAGGCATGAGATTTGTGAAGTCCCATCCTTCCATCAACCATCCAAAGGTGTAGATGCCAAAATCCTTGGCCTAGCCAGGGTTTGCAATCTCGTTTCGGGAGTGAGATGTGAGTCCGAGCAAGATGACGAATTTCGTCAAATTTGATCTAATTTCATTGAAATTCGACACAAATTGAGGATATGGGAGAGCTCTGAATTTTGTGTACGAAATTCGAACGAATTTGTGAGCTCTGGCCAACAAACATCAGCTAAAAGCGACAGCTTTTTCGTGGTCAATATCATAAAACGAAACACTGTAGCTCAAGGAAAATAACAGCAATGCCCTCAATTCTAGCAAATGGTATTGGACTCGAGTAAACCTTACCATAAATCCATAATAATTCATTCATAAATCAACTTCTTCCCTCCCAGCAGCAAAAAGGATGCAGTGCAGTTCTGGCTGTGCAGCAACAACAGCTGGGTGGCCCCACTCAAGAAAAGATATGGACTGTAGTGTACATAAAGGAATGAAGGAACTCAAAGGAAGAGAGAATGAGGCAACAAAAGGATGGAATAAAGGGACTCAGATGGGGTGGTCTGTCTACAAATCTTGTCTCTGTGTTTCCAGCTTTGCTACTTCACCTCCTTAGCTGGTTCCTGCATGCAGCATCCTCAGAATTAAGCAACATATATGAGAATTCCGCTCCATCTGCCTACTATATTATCAAGAGAGGTCAAAAAAGTGCTATCATATCATATTCGCTTTGGAGCCCTAATCTCACACTAATAGGAGAAAACTAAAAGATATATATCATGGTGGTTTCGTATTATAATAATGTATGTTGATTGATCTGGTTATATACAGAATACAGTTTAGTCTTTGAGAATAGATTTACAAAAAAGAAAGAAACTAGAGTCTTATGTCAAATTCCATTTCGCTTTTTAAAAATCTAGCTCAACTTGCTGGTTAGCATAGATCAAGCAAAAGTGCAAAAGATAGTTTGGCTAATGTTTACTTTTAACAACATCTGGCTAATGTTTAC
Source organism: Oryza meyeriana var. granulata (assembly GCA_003991445.1). Lineage (NCBI taxonomy): Eukaryota > Viridiplantae > Streptophyta > Magnoliopsida > Poales > Poaceae > Oryza > Oryza meyeriana. The sequence continues at coordinate 29,968 of RYFJ01002480.1, forward strand.
TTTTAACATCTGACGTCTGTTTGTTGTGCTAATCCACGTAGTTTATTTTGAGAGGTACTCCCTTCCGTTTTAATAAATATCGCTATTGATTTTTGACATAATGTTTGGTCACTCGTTTTATTTAAAAAATTTAACTAAGTATAATTATTTTATTGTGGCATGTTTTATTAAAGAAACTTTAAATATGACTCATGTTTTTTATATTTATACCAACTTTTAAATAAAATGAATGGTCATACCTTACGATAAAATTAGCGATGTTATTTATTAAAAACCAGAAACAGTAAACTGCAACATTGGTCAGCGACGGCAACCATACGGAATGGGAAACAGAGACCAATGGAAGATAGCAAATCTGCAAATGTATCACTATCTCAGCCTGGTTGTGAGTGAGTAGGCGTGATTTTGCCGCAAATTAAAGACAAAGAAAAGTTTTCATGACCTCATGCTTACTTCCTCCAAAGTCTTCTTATTTTGAACCATTCGATAGAAATTAATTTCATAATTTTTTGAGTCTCAATCCTATAAGTTTTTTATGTTTTCCCTATAAATTAAAGGAGGCCTTAGAGGGGGTAAAATGCACACGTAAATCGCGTGAAGGGTAAAATATTTGGCTAGTGGCAAGTTTTAAGCCTATACATACAAAAATTTGGTGGATAGGCGTATTCGAATACAGCAACCTAAAAGTTAAGCGTGCTGATGTGATGATTTAGCTAGATGCGTGTAATCTTAGTCAAAAGAGATGTCACACATAAATTGTACTACGTGTTCGTTTCCGATGAATGGATCAATGAATTAACGGGCACTCTCTTTAAATTTCTTAACGGTACAAGTTTTTTAAAAAAACTTTCTATAAGAGCACTTTTACGATGCTTGGAAGGTACCTCACGTACCTTCTAAATCAAGCAGTATCAGTCATTGATGTTTAAAGGGCAAATTAGAAATAGAAAATAACATTAACAAGAGTAATTTATTATTTCACTGTTATTATTCCACCAATGTAATTACATAAAAAACAAATTCAGAGATAATCCTCTCTACAATATACCACTCAATTTAACTTTACACTGCACAAAAGAACACGTCACTGCTGAAGCAGAGCACTTCAGATAGCTAGCATGGTGTGACCGATGTATGCTCCCGGCGAGGTGACGATGCCTGCCACCACCGGAACAGCGCCGCTCCGATCTTTGGCTGCGGGCGGCGCCGGCGTGGTCGAGTTTGCCCCCTCGGTGCCCAGCGGCGGGCTGACCGAAGCAGGCGACGGCTGAGTCACGCCTCCAGGGGTAGTTGACGGCGACGGTGCCATGGCCACCAGCGCCGGTGGTGAGCTCGGAGTTGTCGTCGTTGGAGCAGGGGTAGGTGCCAAAGCTCCCGGCGACGGTGCAGGTGCCGGTGCCATAGGTGAAACCAAGGGAGCAGGCGATGGTGCCAAGCTCGGCGTCGGCGTGGCCGTAGGCGCAGGCGACGGCGGCGAGGACTCTGAGGTCGGCATCGGCGCGACAGGAGGAGGTACATTGATGTAATCAGGCAATTATTAAAGTATTTTTGAAGAGAAAGTAATGATTTGTTGCTAAAGTTTGCATTTAGAGATTGCTAAAGCTTTGTCCTTGCAGTTAGAAAAAGGTGATCTCGCTGAAGAATTGTCACCTTAAATGAACGCATCCTCTCAGTGGAGGCCGTGGTGGTGTCACCGTCGTCAACAGGGTCCTAGAGGGAAGCACCGTGGTCGGAGCAGGCACGTGCTAGCGGCAGTATGAGGAGTGGAAGGGTAGGGCCGAGAAGGCTTCTATGGCTGCAGCATCCAGTGCAGGGTGGAGCAGCGGAGGGCGGTGGAGCATAGGGCGTTTATCTGGTCCAGGTGCTGGCTAGAGGGGCTGCGGCCGGCGACAGCAATAGCCGACGCCAAGCGAGGAGTTGGCGGCTGGATTTAGACGTCAGGGGGTTCGACGAGGCGGCGGCGCAGGAATAGGATGAGGCGGATGCAGACATCCCCAACTGCTCCGGCGATGAATCAGGGAGGAAGGAGCCGGCGGGGCGGGTGTATGGGGAGGCAGAGGTGGCGGCGCTGGAAATGACGAGTAGTAGGCAGCGTCGGTGGAAAGGATGGGAGACGGTGGCGATGCGGAAGCGGTAGTGAAGGCGACGGCGGAGGAGAGAGGAGGCGGCGGCGCGCGTCGTACGCAACGAGTCGGGCCTCGAGCGTCGATCTGCTTTTTTTCTTCCGTCGTTCGCATCTTCTCGATGTATCGTACGCCCCCTGATCCACCACCAGCATCGCGTCCGTCTCCTTCGGGTACACGAACACTTGGAAAAAAAAAGAAAGAACACGTGAGTTCACCACGTGTGCGAGAGAGACGCAGAGGATTGTACGTATTTGCCCTTAAACACACAAATTAATCCTATAAACTAATTATCATTTTAACCTTCCACTTTTAGTACCTTAGGTACCTTTTCATCGGTACCTCTTATTCTACTGTGTTAGATTAGAGACGATTAACGGTCCTAATTAATTCCAAGCACCGGAAAAAGTCTCTTTCTATAAATATGTTTCTTAGAACAATGTTTTATTTTCCAACATTATAATAGTAAATTTGCTCGTTTGTACCTCTAATAGTTACCACAAATCATTTAGCTATTCAATCATTCAACACAAAAAAGCACTTATAGTTTTAGTATAGACCAAAGTTTACTTAGATAAGTTTTACTCCAGACTGGTTACGTCATATACCTAGAGGAAAATATCATAAAAATATGAGCAAATCATATGAGACTTCTTGAATATAGATCATCTTTCTTGAAGTTTTATTCTGTTTTTATGAGATTTCATGAAATTTGTATAGCTTTGAAAATTATTTTATGCACCTTGGTGAGTGACATATATTGTGTATTTGCAAAGCCAAACAAAGTCATTTTACCTAGTGCAAAGTATAATATATAAATTTTTTAATATTATAGTGAGATTGAATGCTAGAGCTAACTATAATATGGGATGGAGGTAGTATAAAATTTAACAAGGTTTTTTTGAGATTAAAAACAATTCATCTAAAAGTCCCTTAAAATTTCTCCATTAGATATAACAATAAAACCAACTGCCTAATGATTTGTCACCACACAAAACGAAAGAAGTACTCGACAGGATTAACCCTTCATGCAGCTAGGCACGGTTGACACACATATTTGCAGTTTGCACGCGCCTAATTAATGTGAAGTAGCCACTGTTTGGGTCCCTCAATGAGATGATGATACTATGCATCTGTCCTCTGCCATCTAACTGTGTACTGTAGCGCATGTGGGTTGCTACCGCTGGACCGCTGGTACGGCGCCACTCCACCGATCAATCTTAGCCGTCCAACCCATGATCGGACGGACGCGATCACGCGGTGGCGAGCATGCGAGCAGCTAGATACAACTTTCTCCCTTTCAAAATATAAATATTTCTAAGCAAAGCTTAAAATTAAAAAGAAAAAATTTTGATATTCCTTAATAAATATAGAATAAATAGAGGTAAAAGTATAAGTGAAGCTAAGATAGAAAAAAATTTAAATAATAAATGATTGATGGGACAGGTAGTAATTACTATAAATTTTTATATTGTATAACAAAATTTAAATATTAAAATTTTTTATATTTTAGAACAGAGCAAATAATACCACGAGTGGGCTACCAACCTAAACAAATCTGTGTGTTATGCGGTATACAGATTTGTTTGTCCCAGCTTTTGCTCTTGATATGCACTCTCTGCATGCCCTATTTGCGGTTCATGTGCACATATTGCATGTGTTTTGCTCTAATGCATGTTCAGCTTTTGTGCACAGGGTATGTAGGATATTCAAGTGGAATGTACATGTTTCTGATCTAGATCAGCTCATGAACTTGACAGGAAAAAAAAAAGTTAGTGAAACTGGGATGGACCACTTCAATGCAAACCAGGTGCCAATGTACCGTTCTTTTTCATACAAGTTGAATTGGTACACACATATACACACCACACCTAGACCCACATAGGCATGTTCTTCACACGTCTATACAAGATTCAAGGATTTGCCACTACATTAGTAGTTGCAATCTAGAATTTGGCACATATCAGTATGACATACAGGACCGTGACTTATAAAATATAAGCTATCCACGAGTGTTTTAGAAAATTAAGGGTTAAGATAGTAGATCTAAAATATTCTCGTTAATAGATAGTGGGTGATTATAATTAAAAATAATACAGATAGACTGGTTGATGAAATGATAAGTCCATTATAAAAAATAATAAAATAAAAGTCATATTTTATATATTCTAGATAGTTATATTTAGGATAAAATTTAAACTTAAAGATACTTATATTTTAGGACGATGGAAGTATATCATAACAAATCCTAGAGCATTCTACAAGAGGTGGGAAATCCTGAAATTTTCCAACATGACTACTGGCCTAGCCTCACTTAGCACATAGACACGTTTTAACAACTGAATACACTTACATGTATGTGTATTACCTCCTGTAATTAAATCACAAGAAAATACGAGTACGATTGTACTCCAGCCAGTAGAACATAGGCCACCAATGTACAATTGTACATGAAACTCCCAGACATTCCATCACCATGGCCAAAAATGGTATTTATATTATTATTACTACATCAGTACATGATTCCTTGCTGGATACTTAGATACATAGATATATAGATACATATACGTGACAGCCATACCGGCAACCATGGAGTACGTTCTTGCCACCCTGAACACCTCACCGCCTCCGGCCGCCTAAGGTGGCCGAGCAGGCGGCGGCGGCGGCGTGGTCGTGGTGGTGAGCTCCGTCGCTGTCATGGTTGTCGCGCCAGGCGTGAGAGATATACGCGGCATTGCATCACCGTCCGACCGACTTTGAACCCCGGCACCACGGTGAACCCGACGACGCGTTCGCCGGGCGGTGTGAGAGCTGTACCGCCGTCGCCGTCGTCCAAGTCGCTGACGCTTTCCATGTACACCTCTGAGAACCGCGCCCCGGCAGGTGCCTGGAAGATGGACGCGCTGTCGTCGGAGTCGCAGCCCACGCCGCTGTCGAACGTGAAGAAGAGGCAGTGCAGCAGCCAGACGCGGCGCGCCATCTCGGCGAACTCGGCGAACCACGGTGTCTCCGGGAACGACGCCCCGAGGCTCGCCACGGCGCCGCGCTGCGCCGTGTTCCCGAAGAACGACGCCTCCATCCGCTCGTGCACCAGGGACGGGTACCTGTCCCGCAAGAACTCGCCGAGCGCGCTCCACCGGGAGCTCCGGGCGTCGAGGAACGCCACCGCCGGCGCAGCCTTGAGCTCCGCGAACTCGTCGAAGAACCGCCGCCGGTCGTAGGAGCTCCGGTCGTGCAGGGAGCTCAGGCCGAAATCCCTCCGGTGGAAGCCGGCGAACATCTTGAGCGCGACGAACGACTCGAGCGCGAACTTGGCGTCGCCGGGGTGGCGCAGCGGGACGCCGGGGTGCACGGCGGCCGCCGCGGCGGCGGGATCCCACCCCGCCCGCCGCATCTCGCCGAGCACCGACTTGGCGAAGGAGCGGACCGACTTGACGGCGTGACGCATCGCGGTGAGGAAGTGGGTGGCGTTGAGGCCGGAGAGGTGGAGGCCGTCGAGCGCGGCGAGGGTGCGACCCGGGTGGACGCGCTCCTCCAGCGCGCGCGCGGCGCGGAGCTCGTCGGCGAGCGCGGCGCGGGCGCGCTCCGCCTCGGCGTCACGCCCGCGGAGCTCCTTCCCGAGCTTGCCCGCCGTGATCTCGTAGGTCCGTAGGAGGTGACGCTGCTCGTCTGCGTGCGCCGCGAGGACGGGGGGCCCCACCGCCGCGCTCTTGGCCGCCGCGACGGGATCCCTGGCAAACTGCCGCTTGTGGTCGGAGAGCTTGGTGAGCTCCGCCACCAGCGCCGCGTCCGCCGACTGTATCGCCTCGGCGTCGTAGGGGTGCTGCGCCTGCTGCAGCTGCGCGTACGCCGCCTTGACCGCCGACACGCCGGCGAAGAGGCTGGCGACGAACGCGTGAGCGCTGGCGGAGTCCAACGCCGGCGCCGGAGCCGCAGCCGACTGCGTCGCCCCGCCCTTCTTCTCCACCGCCGCATTCCTGAATAGCACATCCAGCGTCGCCGCGGACAGCTTGAGCTTGCTCAGCGAGTTGATGGAGCTGTCCAGCGACGACTCGTCGTACTCACCGCCGGCGACAGAGCCCGCCGTGGAGCGCTTGCGGCGGAGCAGCCTCACCAGCCTCCGCGCCAGGCCACCACCGGCCTTCTGCTGCGGCAGCTCAGCCGCCATTAACGTCTCCATTGGTGTCACCACCTAGCTCTCACTCTCACTGAGCTCAGAACAAGCTTCCACTGGCTCAGCTTCTTTGCTTTCTTGGTTTCTTGGCTTTGTGAATGGAGAGGAAGAAATGGGAGGGGCGGATGGATGGAATACATTAATTAATTAAAGTGAAGAGAATAATTAGAGGCGGTGGTATGCAGTAGCAGTACTGTAAAACAGGTTCATTAAATTAAATAGAATAATTAAGTATGCTGTCATGTACCGTATCTGATTATTTAAATGGCATGAGGTACAGATGGGGAAGCGTTTTTTGTTTTTTAATTTGACAGATTTTGTTTAGGAGGGGATGTTTTGTTTTAAAAAATTTCTGATGTTTTGTTAATTAGGTAGGACGCACACCGGCAAAAAAAATATTCCCTCTTTTGTGTTTTTGGGGTTTAGGGTATAATTTTCATTTTACAGAACATTGGATCCGGTTTCCTGCTGTGATGTATGGGCAAAACATTTTTTGGCATTTTGAGGGTTGCAGGTGATAATTTTGATGTTTTAAATGTCAAGTAGGAAATGTTTGGGATTTATTACCCACTTGTGGGAACAAGTAGAAATGTAGAATAACCTAGCTGCATATCTCCTGACTAGATCTCCTGGGCAATTTTTTAATTGCAATATCCTTTTGGGTAGAATTGCATGGAAAAGGTATAAGTAATATGAACTGTGTAAAGTGTGAATCCATAAGTTAGATGGTTAGATGAAAACATAAATACTCCTCGACCCAAAAAAATACAATTATAGCATTTAAAAGACATATTAGTAGTAAGAGAAAAATGACTTAGATATCCCTCACTTAATAAGAGGAGATGAAAAGTAAGAGGGTAATTGGCGTTAATTGATTTACTATCTTAAATAGAAAGTTCGCGTTAATTATATCAGGGCTTCTTTATTCCGTGCCCACTCCACATAGTTGAAATTTTATTATTTTTCTGAACCTTCTTAATATAAATGTGGCATTCTTGCAAACCAATGGTATATTTATACTCATGTAGGTTTAAATCCTATAGTTGATTTGGTTGCGTATCTCCTATCAGCAATGAGGTAGAGCTCCTCACCAATTTTGAAGTAACAAATCTACATTCTAGATATGGGCCACCAGTTAAATTGGCTCACATTTGCCCAAGTAAGCTTGTTTAACAGTTTCTTAAAGAAAAACCAAACACTAACCAAATCCTCTATAGCTAGAAACTACTAGCAAACTGCAGGGTGCATTCCAAATCGAGTTTGAAAGGGCCAAAATCAATCAACATAACCAAAAATTATCAAATATTACCCACATCCACATGGACCACATCATCACTGTTTCTGTTCATCAGAGGCACTCTCTCTGGTAAATGACATTTTCCCTGCAGAAAGTCAAGTGAGCAGTAAGCAGTACAGAGAGTACTACCTTGGCAACGACCAACAGGTAAACGGCTAAATCATAAAGCAGCCAAGCTAATGGACCGGACACATTCATTGAAATGATTTGAACTCAATGTGATGGGCCCACATGTCATAGCCGTTGGGGCAACAAACAAACCGGGGCCGTACATGTTTTCCTCAACCCGCAATTATCCATCGGCAATCCACTGTCATCATTTTATCAGGTCTTGTCTCTCGCAATGTAAATTTTTTACTGCTCACTTCCTTCACAAGGAGTATTATTTTAGATAAGTGCAGTCAAATATTAAAAGATTAATTATGAAAAAATTAAGAATGAATGATTAAAGATATTGTTGTAATATGTTTATCTTTAAAACACATTCATGTAGTTAAATTTTTAATATTTTTTAAATATATATTTAGAAAAGGCAAAGATAAAATAAGTATATTGGAGATTGCGTTCATGCCCTAAAGGACAAATAGAAAGAAATAAAAGGTACTAGTAATACTTAATGCAATAATAACCTTAGGGCAAGTTCATGTTTTAGGGCTTCTTTGGATTGGAGTATTTTCTTAGGGATTCTAATCTTGGTTGTTTAGAACATAGAATTGATGGTTGCTAAATTCCTTTGGATTACATTTCTATACCTCAATTTTATAGGAATTTAGCACATGAGCTCTAACCTTATTTTTATTTTTCTTTGAAAAGTACAATGCATGTTCTCTCTTCATCCGTAGCACTTGTAGGGATTAAATGCTAGCAAAATCAGTGTACTAAGCAGAGCTCAGTTGGATAGGTTCCTTATGATAAAAACCTATCCACTCGGGTTCAAGTCCTACACTTTGATATGGGTACTCGTATTTATGACTATTTATTCTTTTAGTACTAGACGAGTACCCGACGGTAGCGAAGCATCTGTGATGACTTCATCAATCTCATGATATGCTTGTTGTGCATGGATGCGTCGTCAATCTCCAGATATACCGATTTATTCTCTAGGGTGTGCGTATATGTGTTTATAGTGATGAGTATATAGGCATCTGCTTTTGCTTTTTAATGTGTTTCAAAAAAAAAAGAACTCTAGGAAAATCACGTGAAATGCCTATCATCGTGTAGATACGCAGGCAACCAATAAAGCTAGAGGGACAAATTGGAAAACGGCGTTGCATAGACGTTGTTCCTTCCTAAACCAGGTAGCTAGGAGGAACAATGAGAATATTTAGGCATTATAGGCGGGAGACATGGCTAGGTTTTGCTTTCAAGTGGATCATAGTACATGATACGTCACCTTTTCTCTGAGTAGCACGAGAGCCACTTACTACCATATTAGCTCCATTTGCTTTGGGACAAATTCATTTTACTTTGAAAATTTTATTAACATTACAAATAAATTATTAATAGATAAAACATATTTAACTCTCTACAGTATAAAACCAGGTATTATACCTCTATAATATAAAAACCGGTTCAAATAACCAGCACCTAGAGTATTCTTGTCAATGATTTTTCTATCTAGGTTTGGCATGTCCGTGACTCTAAAAGTGCGGCAAAAATCCTCTTTGTTTGTAACTAAAGCGTAGCCATAACTTTGATTGCCTAAACTTAGCAAGCTTGGCAAAAGTTATGAAATGAGGTTAGTGATTCGATCATTGGTTAGCTTGCCTTTTCTTCTCGTTGAGATTCTCATATATAGTCAAATAGAAAAAGATAAAATGAGCAAAATTATACTACACTTTAGCTTCTTTTCGACCAATCAATTCCAGGACCAAAATATGAGAATGATAGTATGATAGTAAGGTCCATAAGGAGATAGAGATTCTTTGGCTTTTGTACCTGAACAGCATCTACCAAAGGAACATTGTCGATAGCAATTGTTAGCTTTGCAAATTAATTTATTAAACCTGTGTGTTAGGTCTACTACTTTCAGGCCTCTGTGGGAAATTAAGTACAATAGGTTTGCCCCATTCCCGGGGAGCCCTTTCAATTAATTTAGCTCCCCTAGTGTGTTCCTGCTTCTAAACTCGCAAAGTAGCCTGACATCAATCAATTCGGTTCATGTAGGAGTATAGTTTAATATCATGGAATCCAAATTATGCATGCTTCTAATTGCTAGCTAGTGTTCTCGTTGGCCCATCATATTTCTTAGCAGTTTATAATTATATTGATCGATTGATGTCGATCGAATTTCAAACATGCATAGATCTTAGCAGGCATTCATGTGTAAACTACCGACGACTTTGCCTTTAGATACTGAAGTAAGAGATAGTTTGAAGGTGAGGGAAGAGAAAGAATATCACGTAAAACGAGGTGAGCTATTAGCACATGATTAATTAAGTATTAATTATTTTAAACTTGAAAAATAGATTAATATGATTTTTTAAAGTAACTTTTATATAGAAAACTTAAAAAAAGCACCGTTTAATAGTTTGGTAAGTATGCTCATGAAAAATGAGGAGTTTTTCTCCTCTTCCGCTACTTCCGAACGCACCCTAAGTTGTGTATATAGGATGTGCTAAAACGGATCTGGTTCAGATCAAGGACTTCTTTAAAAACGCACGATTGCAAAAACAAAAGAATAGAATAAACACGAAATTTTAACAGAAATGCAAGTATAAAATAAAGTATTATAAAACACAGAAATAATGGAGAAATGATTATTTGAATAGATCGTATAAAAACCATGAGAATCACATGAGAGAGATAAACTTAAAGGAAATTTTTCAAGAGGTTTGAGCTCTTACTAACTTTTCTCTAAAATATATATGCATTCAGCCATTCTTTAGGAATTTAATAGGATTTGGAAACATCCAATCCTGTGTTTCAAAGGGCCAAATAGAAAAAAATTTCTATAGCATTTAAATCTTATAAAATTTCTCCACAAATACTTTATTTCAAAGAGGACCTAAATCTTTATATGTTTAGACTACTTAAAACAACACAACGGTAACAATAAGTCCCGCATCTCTATTTTCTACCTACCTATATATTTTGCATCTCTCGTTAAGTTTTTACCTCACACCACTTTCTATGTTCTTGGTTTTGCTATAAGTTGGTTACCTCCTATAAAATTCTTGGAATTATCTCCTCGACACGAGCTGATCTAGATAGATCAATCGGCGGCTACCATATTATTTCAGTGACACTATTGGCCAGACAATGTTTGGGCATGCACCACGAAACACTCAAGTGCACTCTTAGTCAATTTTTTTAGATAATAGATAGAAGTCTAGGCTTTATATCCACAAATAGATATACACAGTCAAATGTTATAGACAAGAGTACTTAAGACTCCAAGCCTCATAGTTGAGAAACACAGCAAATCAAGAAAGAAAGCTAGAAGACTAAGTTTCAAAACTTTTTCTGTGTTCTTGCTTCAACATTGCTCTATCCTTGGGCAGCAATAACCCATTACATCGCTCGTCTTCTTAACACTTTGATGTCAGATTATCCTTCCAGAAACTGTCATCTGTTGCTTGATGAGCCTCTATCGCGCAGAAACCACATTGAGGTGGTCTTGAGAAGCAACTTGACCTTAAGCAACCCTTCAGCATATTGCACTGAATAGGCATGAAGTGGTTGGTCCATCCACCTATCAAACCCAAAAGAAACCGGTAGACAAACAAACACAACACCCTCAAGCCTCTTCCAATGCACCGAGCAACATCAGTCGGCACTCATCGTCCCTCACAGAACTCCCCACCGTATGCGGCAAAGAAGGAGAGGGAGGGAAGGAGCAGATCTAGCCCGCCCTGCCAGCACTGTGCCATCCCACTGCCGCCTCTGCCTGTCGGCGCTAGAGCAGGTTGTGGACGCAGGGAAGGGAGAAGCGGGGCTAGCCCGCCCTACCGCCATGCCACCTTCAAGCGCAACCGCGCCGCCTGACTCCTCCTAGCTCGCACACCATAGCTTCCTAGTTGGCCACCGCCCTGGCCCGCATGACGCCACCACAAGGATTGTTGACGCTCATAGGATGCTGCCGCCTTTGGCGCATGGTACTGCTATGATGCTCACCACCACCTCCTGCACTGCCGCCACGTCGTCTTTCGCCTAAACAATGCCCTAGGTAGTACCCAAAGCCACTTGCTCTATCCACCGGCTAGCACCCGGTTGAGCAGGATCGCCGGCCAGCTCTATCACCATGCCGCCAGCCAACCTCCTCCACCCCATCCTCACGCGCGTCGGCCGACCCCGTCGTCACCATCCTCACATGCGCTAGCGCCTCCGCCAGGCAGCCCCCATGGGCCAACCCCATTCTAGCCGCCGGCCAGCCTCCCCACGGTGCGTTGCCCCATAGGTCATCGGTGGATCTAGATCTAGAAAAGGAACAGAGAGGGAGAGGAAAAAAGGAAGAAGAAAGGGAAGAGTGGAGGAGGAAGGGGTCAAGCCGCCAGTCCGCCTTTGGTGACGGCATCGAGGTTTTCCGGTGCGGTGGTGGTTTGGTGGAGGCAAGCATCGCCTCCCGAGTCGCCACATTGGGAGCGACATGGGAGTCGAGGCATCGACCGATTCACAATTGGAAACCATATAGAGGTTGAGGACACTATTACACTAGGACTAACTGAGGATATTCTCATCATTATGGCGTTCCATATTCTCATCACTGTGGCATTCAACCAAGCAGCAACATAGAGAGATCCAAGATGTGGCCTTTGGGCATGCACGAAAGCGCCGATCTTGACGATGAAGGGCAAACAATGAGCACTTACCGGTGTGTTTGACAACAGAGAGAGAAGAACTGGGTACAAGTCAAGATTTTATTCTCCTAGAATTGATTATATAAGATGGATGCACTTTTTCGCAGGATGCCACAGGGTACTATGGGGATAGCATTTTTCTCCGACCCTAAGGACATCCATAATGTATAAAAATATGGTCTATATAGTTCTATATGGTATGTCTCATCATTGTGAGAGTGATCAATATAGTAGTCCATATGATGAGCTACCCATATACATATGGGCTGGCTATAAGGAAAAAAATATTATTCTTTATCTTCTCTCTTATTTCTCCTCATTCTTGTCCACTCATATGGTAGGTGTGGGTCATGTCTTAAAGTCTATATATCGTGGAGTTTCTAATAACAAAAGACCACTACTCTGAACCTCACTTTAAAGACTGCTTTGACTATATACATTGCACCTGTTAAGACCCAAACTCTAGTCCTATGGATAGGAGATGGACTTATATGCATGCATGGTTGTTGTGTTGGTCCATTGTAGCGTATAGGTACTTGGCTAGGAAGGGTAAAAATCACGAGTAGATATACAACGGTGGATTATACGACTGCCGACTACCATGAGTTCCATTCCTAATTCTTGAAATTTTTATTTTTTAAAATCTTTTAATTATTGAAAGTAATTTCTAGCCTCTACAAAATATATTAAAAACAACAGTAGTCCAAACATAATCTATAAGCCACATCCAAATTTAATTTTAGAACATAACTTGAATTATTCTAATTCAAGTGTTTTTGTTACTTTCAATTTTCCAGCGTGGTTTTGAACCTCTACGAATAGAACTATAAAATCTTACCATAAAGTTATTTTCGTTGCTTTCGTCACATGCGAGTAAGATGTAGCCCAAAAAAGCTCAATTATTTCAATTTAAGCATATTGATATAAAATAGTTTGAGAGATTCACTCACGCATATGTGAATTTGCACGTTTAAGACACCCTCAAAGAGACAGAGACCAAAGACAAATCACTAGCCACACTAAAATTATGTTGAAAGTGCATCCATGTGTGTAATTAGAATTTGAATCCTATTAGATAGAGCCATTTACCCACGACTCCACATTGTCGATACTTCGTGATTTTAATGTTTCTAATATATATCCCCTAAAGATCGGCCAATTGTTGAATATACAGTCATGCAAACTATCTCATGAGTATAGTTAAGGTTCACCCGCCAAAAAAAATATGTAATTAAGATATAATCCTAAGGCTCATTTTGATTTATACTCCTTTCGTCTAAAAAGACTTCATTTCTAGCTATACACTTGCTTCATAGAAAAGAATCTTTGTGGGACAAAGGTAGTAGTACCTTTTTACCGACTCTCGATTTATAAATTGAGAAGTTTTATACATTTAATACTCTTTATATATCACATCAGTACATCACAGTACTATGGAGGACACTTTGGTCTTTTAGTCTTACCAATAATTTATCAACTAATGGCTAACAAGACTCTTTGTGGGATGTAGGAAGTAGAAAAAACATAAGGATATTTAGAAATGTTAATCTTACAAGAAAAAGCTCCTAAGAAAACCTTTAAAACAGATGATTGAATCATATACTCCCTTGGTACAACAAAGAATACAATTCTACCATTCAAAAGAACATATTAGCATAGAAAACAAATAACAACGATACTCCTTATTAAATAAGAACGGTTGGGAGTGTGAGAGTGGTTGTGGTAAGATAATGATAAGTTTAAACGAGAGGTAATTAATAAGATAAAATACAGTTCTCACAAAATTTAAAATTTGGAGTTGCATCCATTATTGAACAGAGATAGTACTTTCCATAAAATTCGTATGAAATAGGCTTTTAAAGATTTTGGATGGCAATAAGCATAAAGTTGTACATCGTGTTCTCCTCTGACTTAAAATTTTTAGGTTTCTCTTGTCCGTCAGTGGTTCAATAACATTTTTGTGTTTTTAATTTCTGTATAAAATTAATAGACATGCCTGCGTTTTCCCAGTTCCGTGTCTGAAAGGGCAATCCCGTGTTTCACCAAATCGCACCCTGCGGTGCTTACGAAATTGCAACTCGAATGCTTTATTGGGCGTGGAGTAAAACGCAGACATAAAAAATTGCCTGGCCGTACATGCAGAAGAAAAGATGCCCTAGGCTAGTATCTATGACTCGTCGTCAGGAGTGATGTTACTAATTCCCCAGACCCAGAGTGGGACCCACTCGGCACGCCTCTCTTTCTTGGCGGACGATCAGATATCACGTGCAATGCCAGGAATCACGTACGTCCGTCCTCCCAGAAACCATATCTTTTTTCCTTTTCATCTCCTCGTCAAATTGTGTTTTCTGGATCCTGTCATGTGTGACCAAAGAAGACAACTGATCCGGAGGACAAATATACCTCAGAGATCCATCCAGTGAAAACATTACTGTAACGTGCTTTAGGCAGTGTTCGTAACTGCTTCTTAGCTAGCTTATTTAAGTGGCACGCAAAACGAGAAACGTCATTAGCGCGTGATTAATTAAGTATTTATTATTAAAAAGTTGAAAAATGGATCTATTTGCTTTTTTAGAGCTACTTTCATATAAAATTATTTTACAAAAAATACACCGTTGATCGTTTTGGGAAGCGTGCGCGCGGGAGAGTTAAGCTGCTGCCTTTCAGCTGAAACGAACAGGGCAGTCAGTGGTGACACTGTAAGGCTCCTTTAGAGCATAGGTTTATAAAAACATGAGAATAAAAAAAACTTAGAAATAGAGTGTCATATATATTGTGTTTATACAGAAATTAAAAACACAGAAAAGTTTTAAAACAATCGTTTGGATAACACATAGGAAAATTATAGAGATTTTGTGTCAGAAAAATAAAACCATGAGTTAGAACATCATGCTGGATTTTCTCCAAAATTCTTATGAAATAGCCTACTCCATAGAAATTTCAAAGAAATCTGAGAGAGCCAATCCTTTGTTCAAAAGAAACATATAGGAAATTTTTCCATAGAAATGCAATCCTACAAAATTCCTCTAGTTTTTTTTCATTCCAAAGAAACCCTTAAACATATATATAATCATGCTAAAATTTTAACCTTTTTAAATTTTGGCACTACTAAAATTTGGTAAGACAATAAACTAAATATACCATTACCAACATAATTCTACCAAATTTTAGTGATTCCGAAACTCTCTACTCTTAAAATTTCTACCAAAATTTGATAAGGGTTTAAACTAAACACCAAAGAACCTTACCTTCCTTTATCCAACAATTGGTAATACTAAGGTTTAGTAAGGTTTTTTGACAATGAAGTGAACAAGTCCCAAAATTTTAAGAAATCTTAGCTGATTGATGGCCAGACGGGTCTTCTTTATTGCATTATATACATTCTTTCATTTAATTTCCGTGGATATGTAGTATTGCACTACTCTTGTTCCATCCAACTTTGTGTGCTTGCACTTTAAATCAGGCATGCCATTTTGCATATATATATGCGCGACACATCACAGCACAAGTGATTTGAAGAAACATCCACGTAATTACGTTATCTCACACACATGAAAAACTAACTGCAGTAAAGAGGGGCATGTTCAGTTTATTAACAAAATAAACCTTACTGTTTATTTGGCAACGTCAAGATGTGATTGTGGTGTTTGTTTGATACTTTATCAAATTTTGATATAACTCTATCCGTTACAAAATATAAGGATTTTTACTATTTAAATCTTGTTCCATAATATAAGAATTTCTAGCACTATTTATAATACTACTTGTCCCATCAATCATTTCCCATTCAAATTTATTCATTTCTTACCCCCATTTACCTTTTCACCCCCATTCATTCTATATTTATTCAGAGTCACCAAAATCTTTTTTTAACCTAATATTTGCTAAACAACCTAGAAATCTTATATTTTAAAATGGAGAAAGTAGTTTTATGAGTAGAAATTTTTAAAATTACCAGATATTGATAGGGATTGATAGGTTGTGATTGTAAAGACTTGTTTACTTTATTACCTTACTAAAACTTGCTAATGCCAAATATAGTAAGGTTGATTTTGGCAATAAAGTGAACAAAGCCAGATCAAAACCTGCGTGATGCAACGAGATGCAGATTACTCCATCCAGGGGCGGATTTGCCACGGGGGCGGGGGGGGCTCAAGCCCCTCCTACCCTGGCCGCGCCTGTAGAGCCCCCCCTTGAAAATCTATGGCAATGGAGTAGGGAAGGAGGGGCTGCCGAAGGTTGAAGACGAGACGAGGCGTGAGGCTGTTTCTCTGTCTCCGTCGGAAGGTTGAAGACGAAGGGCGTGGCTGTTTGTCTCTCTGTTTTTCCCCAGCCCAAATAGAGAAAAGAGGCAGAGGCCCAATAAGAAATAGACACAGGGCCTTTCTTCTTTCCCCTCGAGGCCTCAGACAGTTCACTCTTCCACTCCCCACTTCCCCTTCGGCTTCGACACGCGGGAGCAAGAGCAGCGGCCGGCGGGTCTGCTAGGGTTTCCGCAGGCGGGGCGCGGGCCGCGGGCGGCGGCAGGCGCAGGGCACGGGCGGCGGGCGACCGGGCGCTGGGCGTGGGGCCTGCGGGGCATGGGCGGGCGGCTGCGGGGCGCGGGGCACCGGGCACGGGCGGGAGGGCGACCGGGCGCTGGGCGCGGGGCACGGGCATGGGCGGGTGGCTCGGGGCGCGGGGCACGGGCAGCGGGCACCCGGGCGCTGGGCGCACGCGCAGGTCAGCAGCAGCCACCAGGTCAGACAGGTAAATTTCTCATTTTTTGTTCTTTAGATTTAATTTTTTTTTTCAAAATTTAATTAAGGACAAATTGCAGATTGTTCAAAATGTCCAAAAGAACATTGCACACGTATTTTTCTAGTTCAAGTGGTACATCAACAACAACTCCCGGCACTAATGACAGCACAAATCAATCAAAGATACGTAGATTGGAGTTTAGTCAATCCGATATAGTTGGGGATCCAGGAAATCGGAAACCAATTGAAGAATATGCACACGAAATTAGAGACCAAGTAAGAAGGGCATATGCTTTTAGTGGTCCAACCCAACCTCGTAATCTTACCTTTGGTCGTAAATGGCAAAGTGGTGAATGGAGATCATTTCAACCAACTTGGTTTGATGAGTTTGATTGGCTAGAGTATAGTGAGTCCAAGGATGCAGCTTATTGCTTATATTGTTATCTTTTCTTTGATCCGGGAAAGCGTGAAAAATTTGGTAGTGCTGTCTTTGCAAGGGATGGTTATGTTAATTGGAAAAAAGCTAAGGAAACTTTTAATCGTCACACTACTTGCAAGACTCACAATGATGCTAGGCTAAAGTGTGATGACTTTATGAACCAAAGAACAAGTGTGGCTAGAAAAATTGAAGCAATTAGCAAGGAGGAAGAGAAAAGATATGAGATTCGCTTGACATCTTCTTTAGATGTAGTAAGATTTCTCATAATGCAAGGTGATGCTTTCCGTGGACACGATGAGTCCTCTACTTCTAACAACAAGGGAACATACAGAGAGATGGTTGATTGGTATAAAGATAAAGTTGAGATGGTTAAGGATGCATATGATAAAGGTGCAAAAAATTGCAAAATGATATCTCATCATATACAGAAGGACCTTACAAAAGCTTGTGCAGAGGAAGTTATGTCAGTGATTATGGATGAGATTGGAGATAAAAAGTTCTCCGTATTGATTGATGAGTCTCGAGATGTATCAATAAAAGAACAAATGGCTGTAATTCTGAGGTTTGTGAATGACGAAGGGAAGGTGATGGAGAGGTTTCTTGGACTTCAACATATCGAGAGATGTACAGCTGCTGCATTGAAAGATGCTTTGGTCAGTATGCTTAACAGTCATAAGCTACCAATCTCTAGGCTTCGTGGACAAGGTTATGACGGAGCTTCCAATATGAGGGGTGAATTTAATGGTGTGCAAAAATTGATTCGGGATGAAAATCCTTATGCTTTCTATGTGCATTGTTTTGCCCATCAATTGCAATTAGTGGTTGTTACTGTTTCAACTTCTACTCTAGCCATTGCAGATTTCTTTAACTATGTTCCTCTAATAGTCAACACTGTCGGTGCATCTTGTATGAGAAAGGATGCCTTGCTTACAAAGCATCATAATGTGTTGTTAGAAAAGTTGGAGAATGGAGAGATTATCATTGGAAAAGGTTTGAACCAGGAATGTAGCCTAGCAAGGCCTGGAGATACTAGATGGGGTTCACATCTTAAAACTTTACTTCGTATTTTGGTGATGTGGGAAGCTGTCTTAGACATTCTTGAGATAGTAAAAAAAGATTCTGTTAAACCAACAAGTAATGGTGGAGCATTTGGTTTAATTGGTAAAATGGAGAGCTTTGATTTTGTGTTCATAATGCATTTAATGATAGAATTGTTGAGCATCACAGATGGTCTGTCACGTGCTTTGCAAAGGAAGGATCAAGACATTGTTGAAGCAATGCATTTGATCATAGATGTGAAAGAGCAGTTGCAGGATATGAGGGACAACGGATGGGATCCACTATTCAAAAGAGTGAAAACATTCTGTGATAAGAATGAGATTGAAGTGCCAGATATGGATAAGGAAATAAATGCTAAAGGAATATCTGCACGTAGAAAGCAAAAGGTAACAAACATGCATTTCTACCATGTTGAGGTTTTCCTTGCTGCCATAGATGCCATTTTGTCTGAGATGAATCATCGATTTGGTGAAGTTAGTTCAGAATTATTAGTATGCATGACTTGTCTTAACCCAAGGAACTCCTTCTCTAATTTTGATGTGGATAAGCTTGTGAGACTTGCTGAAATTTATGCTGAGGATTTTGATATTGGTAACCTTATTATTTTGCCAAATGAACTTAAAGCCTTTGTCAGTCGTGCTAGAAGAACTCAAGAATTTTTTGGATGTACGGAGCTTGGAAAAGTTGCTGAAATTATGGTCAAGACTAAAATGGACTCATCTTATCGATTGGTGTATCGGCTCATTGAATTAACATTAATACTTCCGGTGGCAACAGCTTCAGTTGAGAGGATATTTTCTGCTATGTCTATTGTAAAGACAGATTTGCGTAACAAAATGGGTGATGAATGACTCAATAACTTAATGATATGCTACACTGAGAAGGAGATATTTAGAAGCATCAAGAATGACAAAATCTTAAAACGATTTGAAGACATGAAAACCTGGCGTATGTTAATACCTCGGAACAATTTAGTGGTATGATATATGTTCTCTTCTACCTTCAAAATTTTGAAGTTAAATACTTTAACTTTGTGTTACTAATTTATTTTTTCTTGTATATAGATTGCTCCTAATGATTCATGAAGAATATGGCAGCGTGAATGCGTCGTCACCGATCTTTTGTTGGTTAGTTATAAAAATTGTATCTTTTATTTCTTGTTATGAATTATGATGCACTTTCAATTATTTATCTAAATTATCGTGTAAAAGGCTTAAAACTGCTATATATTAGTTTTGTATAGGATATAATTGAGTTAAGTTAGTCTAACTCTCTTCGGACCAGCCCCTCCATAATATTTTTTCTAGATCCACCACTGACTCCATCCTGTGATAAATACGAGAACGATTTGAATTTTGGCTCGCCTCAAACATCAAAGTTTTCACCGCCAAATTCTTTTAAACTAGCATATTGTGAAACTGCTTTCAAATATGATTCCAACATAGATATGTACACCACTGGAGTATATGTTATTAAGCTAATAGTTACTGCCTCCGTTTTAAAGTATAAATATTTTTAGGTTATTTAGTAGATATTAAGATTAAGAGAAAAAACTATCCAACTCTGATATCCCATAATAAATGAAGGATAATTAGGGGGTAAGAGGATCACGAGGTTAAAATAGAAAGAAATTTAAATAGAAAGTGATTGATGAGATAAATAGTACTATTAATTGTGCTAGAATATTTATACTGTGAAATAAGATTTGAATCTTTGAAATGATTATATTTTGGAACAGAGAGTAAATTATAAAGTTTAAATAACCTTTTAAATATGCGTACATGCATCATATTAATTGAAAAATAAATAGAAAAATGATGCTCCGTAGGCCTTGCCAAAATCTGGGGCTAAAGTGAGTAAAAAGAATACGAAGAAGATCACATAAAACGAGATAAGTCATTAGTACACGATTAATTAAGTATTAGTTATTGTAAACTTAAAAAATTAATTTATATGATTTTTTGAAACAATTTCTATATAGAAAATTTTAAAAAACGTATTATTTAATATTTTGAGAAGCATAGTTACGAAAAACAAGATAAATTTTTATCCCAGCTAGGAGATTTGAACGGACCCTAAGGGGTCCTCTGGCTTCGGTAGTTGGCATTAATTTGATAAAACTGAAACCTCACTGTTGAGTTGATGTGTGGAATACTGGAATTGTGGATTGATGGAGAGGAAGTGAGGTGCTTTGGGACGTAAACCCTATGAGATTCTGTTTGAACAGGACGTGTTTCCTCCATTGTGCAACCAATATTGCTGTACCTTGGTCTGAATAGGATAATAAAATTAGCTACCCTTCCTCAAGCGCAAAACACCTACACCCACCCCAAAATAAGTAATTTCTATACTTCAAAGTTTGTCCCAAAACTAATTGATTTTTAAGCTCTTATCTACTCTAGTTCAAAAATCAATAAATTTTATTTCTTTAATATTTCTTATCTATCTACTATTATTCTATTATTAATAAGAGTCATTCTAATCTTTTATCCTCACTACTAAGTTCTTCTAGGGATATAAGAAGTTTATTTATTTTAGAACAGAGAAGTATACATAACTGGATATATTGTTGTAGGAAAGGGGTGCATTAGGGAACATAGAGGAAGAGATAAGATTACATATATTTTTGGAGAACAAATCTAGACTATTAATTGGATTGGATTCATGCGTTCCAATGGAGGAGGTATGGAGGCCTTATTTCCAGGCTTTTAGAATACGAAATGTTGATATCCATGTTAAGCGAAAATCGTTCGATTATTTAGTTCAGAAAAGTTCCTACAAGATTTCACCTTGTGTTAGTAGTGAAAGCATCAGTTTGGAAGTTGCTATTCGGTTTCACCTCTCGTCACTTACATTTGCTCCCATATTTCTATGCAACAGAAATTCCATGGGAATATTTTATCCGAATGAGCCACAAAGGGAAGAAGGGAAAAAGTTTTTTAAGTTCAACTATTAAAATAGTGCTGCCATAAATCATCTCTTCAAACTTTTTTCCTCCATTTACTTTAATTTCATTGCAGAGATAAGGATGCTTAAGTTCTCATTTAGTTAACGGGCGTGAAGTGATCATTTTGTGAGCATGATGTTGTCGCCAACGCCTGCAACTTAATTGACACTGCAACTCTGCAAGTACACAACACAATGTATCACATTTAAGGTACCATTTGGTACCGAAGGTCGTTGAGAAAAAATTTCTCGTTTTCCATAAATATATTTCTCGAACCGCTAAACAGTGTGTTTTCTTAAAAAAAAATTTATATAGAAGTTACTTTAAAAAATCATATAAATCTATAAATTTACAATAGCTAATACTTAATTAATTATGTATTAATGACTTATCTTATTTTATGTGATCTTCTTCTTCCACTTTCTTCGTCTTCAAACTAAGGCTAAAAGGCTACTATCAAAACATAGTACGTGATGATAGGGAGCAGGACAATGGTTAATTATTGTTCACACTGATCCCTACTTTTCTTACAGATTACTCCTTACTTTTTACGGTTTAATCACCACTTGATGGTTGACATTTGCCTTTATAGGTTAACTGCAATGATAAAACCATGTTATATTCGATCTTAGGTATGAATATGACCAAACTAAACGTATCCAGCTATCTGGAATGCATCAAAACAATCAATCAATCATAGGATTCAGAACAGTGAGATCATGATAGTTAGAGGTCTGTATGCTAAGCAGGGTGTGCCACACCACTGGTAACTGCACGGTTACTGTGCAAACCGTTAGGGTACAGTATCGGTTACCGACGGTTTGGTTTGAATAAATTTCATCTGAATTTAAAATTTTTTTAAAAATAAAAAAATCAAAAAATTTCTAGTAGATAATACTTGAATTATGAATCACTATGGTAAAAAAAGTTTATGAAAATAACGAAGTTTACTTTATATTTTGGAGCTCCATCGAAATTAAAAAAATATGAGATGGATTAAGATATAATTTCTATTTTATTTAAGTGTAAAAACAATAGCAATGGTTATGCAAAAAAATTATGCAATATTACATTGTTTTTTAGATATATCTACAATTTTTTTTGAATTTTCTACAAATTTTTAGAATTTTTACTATATTTATAATTTTTTTGTAATTTTTTCTTTTTGATTCTAACATACCGTGGCTTACCGCACGATATCGCGTGGTAATCGCGACCTTACCGCGGTAACCGTGATCTTACTGTGAGATTTGAAATTTTTGAATTCAAATTTTTAAAGATAAATTTCGTGCAGTTTTACGCAGTTACCGCGGTAACTACCATACCATAGTGGGGGAGGGGGGCGGTAACCCCAAAATGACATGCTAAACACTGATGCTAAGATGGCACTCGATGAGCAATTAATTTCATTTTGGACGGAAGATGCATGTAGAAGAGAAATACATCAATCTTTTAACACATTTGATGATATTGGGAAAAAAAGTTCGCCCCGTTTTTTGGAACACAAGAATTTTTACATATATTTTATAGTAGCTTTGTTAAAATAGTTCGATTTTTCTTTAAACAAGTTAAATTTGATCAAAAAATTCCCAACTTCCAAAAGGCCACAAACGTACAAATCTAGCATCATTTATGCTCAGGACTACTTCGAAACACATGAATCTTATAGGAATACTAATTAAATACTCGTGCTTTGTTACAGAAAAAAGATAATAATAAACAAAAATATATTTTCCATGAAATGTATTACGTATCTTTTTTCTATAGAAAATATTTACCTTAATTTGATTTCATATGTGGCTATCCATTTAGATTTGATTGTTCCTTAATAAGTCTAAGGATAATTTCAAAATAATTTTAAAATTTACGATGAGAGTAGATACGGTGGTAGATTCACTACCACTATTACTGTCTCCTTTTAAAAGATAACATAATTTAGTTCGATTATTCCGAAAATATACTCTAAAAGTTCCTCAGTTGCAAAGGAGGTCTTAAAAGAGAGCAAGATTCTTTTGTCTCTTCCAATTGTTTTTTTAGTAAATTTCAGAAAAAACTCACGTTTTATGATGGAGGTTGCATAAAACCCCATGTATTATGACTAGTGATACCTAAGCCTAGGTACTATAAGGTTTCACAAAACCCCATCGTATGCATATAGAGCATGTATTTACTTAATTTTTAAAATACAAAGTGTCTATGTAAACTCTAATTATTCGTTTCATGATTAAGGTAATTCGTTTAACTCTTCACTCCTTTTATTAATATTGTTTTAGATATACTAAAATTAATTGAGATTTGAAAAAAGATAGGGTTTTATGAAATCTTCAGACCGTGCAAGTGGTTATATGTCAGAAGCCATATGTGATTTTCTATAACTTCGACCATAAAACATGGCTTTCAGTGAAATTTACTCTTGTTTTTTTAGTTTCCTTTTCTGCGTAGTGGGCCTTGGCCGTCGGGCTATAATGGGCTACTTACCACGGAAAGCCCAATAGAGGTGGACAGCTTCAAAACTTGTACAAGCCACGGCGTCGACGACGCCGTAGGCCGTAGCCCGACATGCGCGGCGCCACCGCCAAGTTCTCCTCCTACCACCTCGCCGTGGCGCTCCGCCGCGAGCCCGACCCGGCGGCCGCGCTCCGCCTCTTCCTCAGCCCCACGGCCGCCACTGTTGCATCATCCCCCTCCTCCGCGCCCCCGTTCCGCTACTCCCTCCGCTGCTACGACATCATCGTCTGCAAGCTCGCCGCCGCGCGCCTCTTCCCGGCCATGGAGTCCGTCCTCGCCCAGATCCCCGCGTCCCTCCGCCCGCGAGAGCCCCTCCTGTGCCGCGTCATCTCCGCGTACGGACGCGCCCGCCTCCCCGCCGCCGCCCGCCGCGCCTTCGCGCACCCGGCCTTCCCGGCCCCGCGCACCGCCCGCGCCCTCAACACGCTCCTCCACGCGCTCCTCGCCTGCCGCACACCACTCCCAGATATCCTCTCCGAGTGTCGCGGCTCCGGCATCCCCCCGGACGCGTGCACCTACAACATCCTCATGCGCGCCGCGGTGGCCGAGCCTGGCTCCGTCGAGAACGCCTGTCTCCTGTTCGATGAAATGAGGCAGCGGGGGATCGCCCCGACTGTCGTCACGTTTGGGACCCTCGTCGCTGCTTTCTGTGAGGCCGGCCGTTTAGAGGACGCGTTCAAGGTTAAGGAGGTGATGTCTTTGCAGTACAACATCAGGCCAAATGCTCATGTGTATGCAAGTCTGATGAAGGCGCTCTGCGAGAAGGGGAAGGTGGATGATGCACACAGGCTCAAGGAGGAGATGGTGAGAAATTCAGAACCTTTGGTGGATTCAGGAGCTTATGCTACGCTGGCAAGGGCATTGTTCCGGGTAGGGCGGAAAGGGGAGGTGGTTGGTTTGCTGGAGGAGATGAAGGGAAGGGGAATCACAGTTGGTAGAGAGGTGTACAATGCGATGATTGCAGGGTTTTGCGAGAATGAGGGAGATATGGATGCTGCATTTGCAGCACTTGATGACATGCAGAAGGGTGGGTGCAAACCGGATGCTGTGAGCTACAATACACTGGTTGGTGGTCTATGCAAGATGGGGCGGTGGCGGGATGCAAGTGAGTTGGTTGAGGATATGCCACGAAGGGGATGCCCTCCTGATGTTGTGACCTACAGGAGACTGTTTGATGGGGTTTGTGATGCTGGGGCATTCGACGAGGCGACGAAGGTTTTTGATGAGATGGTTTTCCAGGGGTTTGCACCAAGCAAGGATGGTGTGAGAAAATTTGTTGGATGGATTGAGAGGGAAGGAGATGCGGCGTTGCTAGAGTCAATGTTGTGCCAATTGGCTAGCGTGAACGCTTTGGAGGCAAGTGAGTGGGAGAAGGCAATAAGTAGTGTGCTTCATGATCCTGCAGAGCAGAACATAGTGAAGCTGCTGGATAATTCGAGATTGGCTTGATTGCATCTCTGATATTTCTATGGACTTTATCACTGTACTGGCAGTTTTTTCTGATCTGCAACAGTAGTTTACTGCTTCAAATTTGACAACTCTCAGAGTAATTATCATGGGAAGCAAGGCGATAAAACATCGTCAATAGGATGAGTTTGTCATTAAAACACATGCCAATTGAATATCAATGGTGTTTGACAACTCTCGGGTAATTATCATGGGAAGGACGGAGTGACAACATCGTCAATAGGATGAATTTGTCATTAAAACACATGCCAGTTGAACATCAATGGTGCATTCTTGAAGTAAATGAAACAAGGAGTCATAGGGGTGATTGCAAGTGATGATACAGACGAAGTCTTATTTTTCATACTGCCGCTGTCTTCAGCAATGTTTGAAGGCACACCAAACAGAGTTTGAGCATGCAAATATGCTGTCCTTCGCAAGGATTTGGATCAACTGCCGAATCATCATTGAGTAAGGCACTGCAAATTCAATTGAGCTTCTATTTCTATACGATGTGGCATGGAGTCCATCCAACATTTTTGCGCCGAAGAATGCAGTGGAGTAGCTATTGGTCTTATATCAAAATTATGAAAAATCTCAGTAGAGTAGGACATGAAACTGACTAGAATGTTAAATTAATTAGGACTTATGCTGCTGTGCTGTATTTTCAGGCCAAGTTTTGGGTTGTAGATAGGATTGAGGTCCAAGAAAGTACCTCCATTATGGTCTAATACTAAAGATCTCTCTTTTCCCTCAAATATATGTTGACATCACAGATCGTCATATCCTCAGGCTTTCTGTAAGTTCTGTGCTTTACGAGAACTCCACTGGAATAATGGAAGTTGAAACAGTAGAAAACAACAATACTGGCTAGTACTTGTTTCTCGTTTTATGAAGTAACAGCATGCTATAATGATATTAAAACATGCCAAGGTTAGGGAAACGAAAACAACACGAGTGCAACAGATCTAGTGGCATCGTGTTAGTTACTTACATCGAGAAGAGAAAAAAAATCATCTCGATGCACATCGGAGTAAAACCTCAAAATTTTGAGAGAAGACATGAAAGATCAAAATTGCAAAATGAAAGGAACAACCTGCAAAACCACTGAATGAATTGGGTTTTCTCTTGAGATGTGATGAATTGAATACCTTTTATCTTCTAAGAGCATCTCCAACAATATCTCTAAATCTAGTTCTCCATTTGCCCATTTGGCCAGCTATCCAAAAAAATCCGTCTTCAAATATTCCGTTCACTCCAACAGCCTCTCCAAATCCTACTCTCCAAATAGTCTAGGTCCCACGTATCAGTGTCTCCCTCTTTCTCTCTGTTCACTCTCTCTCTTGCTCTCATCGCTGGGTTGCGCCACGCCAAGAACTGGAAGCTCTCCCGGACGGCGACGGCCTAGGGGATGGTGGCAGGCGGTGTCGGCGCCGAGGGCAGCTAGTGATGATGGTCCCGACGGCCACGATGGTGGCCGGAGACGAGGCTGGGGCGACGCCGGCGACACGTACAGCCTCGTCTTGCTCGCTCTGCCCTCTCCGTCGATTTGGTACGAGAGTGAGAGAAAAATCGCCTACTAGTGGGGCCCAAGTTAGCAGCGATTTTGGCCAGCGAATTTGGCTGGCCAACTTTGGCCAGCCATGGAAGCCATTTGGCCAGTCGGATGGCTTGGCCATCTAGTTGGATAGTCTGTTGGAGACCCAAATTTTTTAAGAATGGCCAAATTTTGGTTTGGAGAGTCATTTGGACATTCTCTTAAGAGTTGCTCTAAAGCCGGCGGTTCTAAGAGAATCTCTAGCAAGACCCTAAACAAAGCCTCCTCTATTAGGGCCCCCAAAATAGGGAGGAACCCAAATCCTAGAGGCTCTACTGCACAGCCCCATTCACGGTTAGGAGGCCCGGGAGAAATTTCCCAACGCGCGCCTCCTTTTTTTTTTCCCATGTGGCGTCGTCTTCCTCCACCCTTTTTCTTCCTCCCAACGGCCCTCCTTCGCCGGTGCCCTTCCTCCCAACGGCACTCCTCCTTGGCGGTCCTGCTCCCTAGTGGCTTTCCTTGGCGCCCCTCCTCCCCCCGGCTCTCCCAAGTGCCCCCTCCCCGACGCCCCTCCTCCTCGGTGCCCCTTCCTCTCGACGGCCCTCTCCGGCGCTGCTCCTCCCTGGTGGCCTCCTCCTCCAAACGGCCTCCTCCAGCTGGTGCTCCTCCCCGACCGGACGATCTCTCTACACATCAAGGTAAAATGTTTTTTTCTTATTTCAATCGATTTGTGCAATTTGTAGAAAAATGGATGTAAGTGGATGCGTTTTATAGATTGGTTGTAGAATTATGAAATCCATCCATTAAATCACAGGATGCAATATTCAGTAGATTCATCAAGAGTGTCACCTTTGCAGCTTATAGAGCAGTTTCACCAATATGAGGCCAAAATTTAGCTGTCGCATTTGGCTGTAGAGCATATATAAACAGAAAGCTGAAGTTTTTATTTTATTCAAAACAAACCCTAGGTCATAAGTTTATTCTACTTTGTGATATGATGCTCTGTGCTTCTGTTTGTGAAAATTGAGTGCTTTCTTCTAGAGCCGTGCAATGGTTCAGACATCGTAAGTTTCAGAATAAAAGGTTCAGAGTTCAGAATGGAAGTCTGAACTCATTGCACGGCTATAAATTTAATTTAGTGGGCCAGATACAGTATATTTTCTTATAGATTTAATGTTGCTATGGTTGTGACACAGTAGAGAATAGAGAAGTAGATTACTCTTTTCATCTTTTGTATGCCCCTTTAAAACTAATATCATTTGCATGTGAATTTTTTCTTTTGTCTGTTAGTACTATTGAACCATTTCTATGGACTTTTTGGTGTATTGAACATTTGTGTGTATGATATGTTATTTTCATATTTAAAAATTTTAAATACAAAATTTAAATTATGGTGTTTCTGTTAACGCCAAAACTTGGTACGATTCGCGTCGGACTTGGTTAAGGAAAGAAGTGATATCAGCCGTTGGGAGCTAATCCAGAAGAAGCCGGATTCGGGAAGGAATCGTGAAGACCACGCTATGGCAGTTAATTATCTTATCTATTAGATAGTTTTATCTTTTAGGAAACCTGATCTCTTGTCCGATCAGGTCTGTTAGTTTTCCTTTTCTAGTTAGGAAAGTCTTGTTACGTGTCCTATAAGGACTCTTGTAACTCGGGGTATATATACGTATGCCCGGGGACCTTGTAATCTATCAATCGATCAATTAAACTTCGGCGCATCGCCAACCTTTCGACGGGTTCTTGCTTCTCGAGCGGGGCTGCATCGGTTAGGTCCGAACTCCTGCGAGAGGGTAAGACTCGTCACCCCTTACCCAGGTGTATCTGCCCTGTCTACGGCTGCATCGGTTCGGTCCGACCTCTTAGGCCGATCAGGTATACCACATCACGCGTGCGTAGATCTTATCAGTTTACTGGGGCGATTTATCATCAGTTCGTGCTGCATCGGTTGGGTCCGACCTACTGAACTGCCAGCGATAAATCGTTCCTGCTAGGCTGATGGTTTTTGCGCAAGCGTCTTATCGAATGTATAGCCGGTAAGTTATTTTCATCACAGTTGCATTAGGTCTATCGGCTCGTTGAGGTTCCTTTACTATTATCGATCTATGCTGCATCAGTTAGGTTTGAACTACTAGATCGATAATAATAGATTTATCCTTGTCGGGCTGATCGGTGTATATGCGACGTTCTATCGGAGTGCTTAGCCGATAGGTTATCTTTTTATAAAGCCGACTGTATTATCCATACTGTTTTGGTCATCTATATTATCATCGGTTTTCTAGCCGATGCATATGTGTTTCCTCGGCAGTCGGCTGGCTTACTATTTTGCTTATCTATTGATAATCGGCTCCTAGCCGATGCACATGTTATACTGACATCTTGTCTATTTGCTCATAGCACTATCGGTTTCCTAGCCGATACACAGGTGCCATCGGCTATCGGCTACGAGGAGTCTATATCAGCCCGTATCGGCCGATAGCCGATTGCGCAATTGCTGCCGATCCGGGCACGAGGACCAACAAGGACCCGGACGCGAGCACGAGACCCGGGCACGAGTACAGGCAGAGGCCCGGGCACGAGCATAGCGGCATCGGCTGGAAGGAATCCGTATCGGCTTGCTGGCCGATTGGATCAGTAATCTAATTTCTTCATCTCCTTGTCAATTGCTGGGTCAAATTGACTGGCACGCCCGCGAACCTCAAATATTTTAGGACCTGCACTGGAGCTAAGCAGATCTCCCAGGCCTTCGCGTGTCTCTAGGCGCCGAACCAGATCGTCAGCAAGCTTTTCGGCACACCCGGCGGTTTTCGGCGTCAACAGTTTCAAATTATGAATTTGTATATGGATTAATTCTATGTGTCAGAAATATTTATGTTTAATTATTATGGTGTCAAACCAGCATAAACATAGATGGTAGAGTGAAATAGAAAAGAAAAAGAAATGGGGGTTGAGCAATGAGTGTTGTTGCTAGAGTTATAAATATTTTGAGGGTTCACAGGGAATAGGAGCAGCCCTCAATTAACCTTTGAGGCTCTAAAATGGAACTTTTTTATGGTATCTTCGGATGCATGTGAGACGTCTATGGTACTAGATTGAACGGTTAAGATGTATTTCTAGTGTACCTATGTAGTAGAAGGGTACTTTTAGAAAATATTTGTGTGGCATTGCTGTAAATATGTAGTTGTTGAATGGCTTAGTATGCAATCTGTTGGTCAATAGTAGGGATGGCAATGGACCCGTCACCTGTTTATCCGTGGGTAAAAACCCTATTAGGATGCGGGTGTGGGGAATTTTGACCCCACGGGTCTGTTACTGGATGATTTCCTTATCCATCGGGTGAAGCGGGTACGGTTGCGTTTATGTGTATCCCATATCCATTACTCAGAGGGTTCCCCGTTTGAGTATGTCAAGTAGATCCACCCATTAAAATACACAGCGTTGTAAACCCTGGCCAGTCCCTCCCCATCCCATTTCCTACCCTAGCCGCCTGCCGCCACCCGCGAGACCCCAACAGCCCAGATCGAGATCGATATTTTCTCGAATCGCTCCAGATCGAAGAGCGACAGCTTGCGCCTCCTCTTGCTCTTCTGCGCCGCCAGCCGCCAGCCGGCCAGCACCTCCTCTCGCTCCAGCTCTTGCTCCTCTGCGCCAGCCGCCAGCGCCTCCTCTCGCTCCAGATCGAAGAGTGCGACGGCGCCATCGCCTCTTCTTGCTCCAGATCCGGACAGAGGCGGACTCCATCGCCGAGGAGTCCCGACTCCCCGGAGGCCCGGACGGCCGGACCCCGACGAGGCGGCGGCCGCTCGCCCGCTTGGCTGCTCGCCCGCTCAGTTGCTCCCCTGCCCCAAGGATGGCTTCACATCCCAAGGATGGAAGCGCGAGCCCGCAGCCCGGAGAAGAAGGCGTGACGCCGGCGGCCGGCTCCAGCTCCGTGGCCGACGGCAGCTCGACGCCAATGGCCAGCTCTCCACCGCCGGCACTGCGGATCCAGGCTGGGGCCGGTATATATATTGCTTGTATTTGTGTCATTAAATGGGGAAGGGTTACCCTATGGGTACCTCTTACCCACACGGGTGGCGGGTGCGGGTGATGGGGGTATTTCAACCCTGATGGGGGCGGGTGTATTCTCTTGCCCCCCACCGGGTTTCTCGCCCGTTGCCATCCCTAATAGGCCGGCTGATGTGCCCATGCGAAAGGGAGTGGACAAGGAGACGACATCGCTAGGGATTTTGGGAGCGAGGTCGGCATGAAGCGTCCCTGGGACTCCGTGGAGGAGGGCAGAGGTCGGCAGGTCGAGCCACCACCGCTGGTCGGTGCCACCACCGTCCTCATCGTCGCCGAGGTCGCCCGAACTCCAGATCCACCGAAGATGAGGGGGAGGGACACATTTCCGGTGACATTAGATCCACTTCGCCGTGCTCACCCGTATCGTCGATCTTTGGCGCCTCCTCGGCCGGTGACGCGAGCTCGGCGAAGGGCAAGAAGGGGCTTCGACGTGGTCGCCGGCAGGACGGAGGGGGCTAGGTCCAAGGCAGCGTGCCCTAGGTCCCAATCGCCGCGACCCTCTTCGGCTCCAACTCCAGCGACGGCAAATCTTGGGGGAGGGGAACATCTTCACTGAGCCCCGCCCCCACATGTCGCTATCCTCAGGCCTGTCCTCGATGGACGAGCTGGCTGGAGGAGGCGGCGGCGGTGGTGACTAGTCCTTCACGGCGTTCCCCTTCCACCACAGGGACGTGCTATCCACGTCGACCCTGGCGTCGCTGGTCCTCAACATGGATGCCGCCGCCGCGGCGATGTTCGACTTCCCGGCGGCCACCCCGACGCCGTCGGCCGAACCCGTTGGATGACGCGCCGCCATTTCTCGCGCTATCGTCGGGCCAGGGCAGAAGGTCGGTTACTGGCGCCTACAGCCACCACGTTGGCCAGAGGGATGGGATGGTATGAGGTGGACGAGATCACCGGCGTTGCTGCTGCCCAAGATGTGCAAAGAGAGGTTACATTCTCAGAAACTTTCATTCTCAATTGTGCTTTGCAAGCTAGATATCATTAGTAGCATGCTGCAGCTTGTAATTTAGGAAGATTATACAACAATATACAACTTCCTCATCTGATCAAAACAAATCAGAATTTTAGCCGTCTCATATTAGATCATAGTGATACTAGGAGACTTTTTTAGGACTGCAGCTTCTCTTTCTGATTTGTTGACTTGCACTTGCTTTAGTGGCACAAATAGTATGAGTTGTAAAGTTCTTTTGTCGTGACTGCAATGTGGGTTGAACAATAAATGACTAGTCTGATAAATTTTAACATCATAGTTGTTTTTATCAGAATTTCTCTTTACAAATGATTTTGACCTTCAGAAGTGAGTGATTTGGCCTGCAGGATCTTGTCATGATTTTACTCCTCTTCATTCCAAAATCAAAACAGGAGTACATCTGATACATGATACATCTGAATATTTGATACACTTGTTTTAATTCGTATTTCATGCCGAAGTTGGACCACTGAACCTGTAAGTTACATTCAGTCCAGTAATGAGCAAATCAGAATTGCAGTTTGACTCAATTTGTGCAATTGTGCCACAGCTTTCCAAAGTTCCAGATGTTGGAAGCTGACAACAGTGACAAGCTATAGTCTAGTGGCTAGTGCAGTTATGACAAGGACATCACTAGTACACGCACACCAACAGGATCAATCACGCGAGCAAGAGCAAGAGAATTAAAACACCAGGTGAAATTTTTCCTAAAAGATACTAATTTTAGAGAGAGTGGATTACTACCTAATGCACCAATTTTGCTTGTTACTAGATTCAAAGAATAAGAGAAGGGAATAAAGAGCAAGCTAGCTTAATCAACTTGAATTTTGCTAGCTTGCAACATAAGTATACAATATATTATAGTCTAGATATTTTAGAGGTGAAATTGCACTTGAACTTTGCTGCTACCTAGCTTCAAGTTCAAGCATGCAATGCACATGGACATGTACTGTAGTGCCAACCTAGTACTGTAGGAGCCGCCGACTGTAGGGATGACATGAAACTATAGCAACCGATGTACTGTAGCAACTGACTTTATAAGCCTATATAAAGGGCAGCCCACCTCTTGTGTAAATTAGATTTTGACACTTTGAAATATAGAATTCTTGTTCAGGGATTTGTGTGTGATACTACTCCACCCCCTATAGAAACGGGAACTGATTTGAGTGTGTTGCTCTGTCGTTCTTGCAATTGTTTCTGTGATTGCAAGAATCTGTTTACTCCATGTGAGAGAGTAAACAAAAGGATCGAAGCATGTGGTTGGGTGAATCGAGTGCCGCAGGTTGCCATAACTGAGACGGTAGTTGGCGGTGTCATTCATCAGGTTGCACGGGTCTAGTTACCTCTCAATCCTACGCCGTGAAGATTGGGCCAAACTCTGCTCTCTCGTATCATTTGGTATCAGAGCTCAAGTTTACACGGTAGGATTTTACCCTAGTTACTTTATGTTTCTGTTTTTATTCCTATCCAGAAAAAGCCATACAAAAAAATTGTTGTTGCCCTAGATTCAACTAAAATTTTCAGTGAGTTTTGCTAAGTTTTGATCCTTTAGACCCTTTGCTTACTTGCTGATCAAAATTCCTTTGTGTACCTTTGTGTTTTGAGCCTTTCCATCTGTCCATATTTGCCCTAGTTTGATTTCAAGAACAAGTTTCAATAGCTTTGAAGCAAAATTTTTACTGAACCATATCTATCTTTCGCGAATCTTTGATCCTAACAAAGAGTAGCCTTAGGAATATTACTTGAACTTTGCACTTTCAGATCATTCAAAGTTTGTTACCTAGGGGAGACTTGATCTAAAATCTAAGAGCAAAATAAAAAAAAGAGAAGAAAAAAGGCAAGAAAAGAAATTTTTTTTAAAAGAAAAAGAAAAGGCAAGAAAAGAATTTAAAAAAATTGGCTTCATCAGATTACGAAATCAAGTTTCTTACATAGGATTCATTCATAGTGTAATAATCTAAAGTGCAAATCAATAGCTTTTTTTCATCAATTGCAATTAGGCTATTGTCTTTCTATAACTTGTGCAACACAAGCTATTTACGTTTCATTAATACATACTGAAGTAGCTTATTCCTTTGGTTGCGTCAAGTTCATTATCCTTGTGTGTTGAGTTACTATAAACGTCCCTTGCATCAAAGATCAGCAACTGGATATTGGATTTCTAGCTAGGATCATGCCATTGTTCATTATAGCACTTGGGTCTCGATTCACTTAATCTATCACCTTTGAGTGTTTGTTTACCTCCACTGGAATAATTTGTGTTTCTTCAATTTGTGAAGCAATTTTAAGAACTTCGGTAAGCAAGAAGAGAGGCTAAGTGATTCCACTTAAAGAAAACCTATATATATATATATATATATATATATATATATATATATATATATATATATATATATATATATATATATATATATATATATATATATATTCTTGTTGTCCTAACCATGTCAGAGGGAGCTGAAAATTTCAACGTTGATGAGGCGGTCCATGGAGATGAGCTTGTCACTCGAATGCAGTATAATGCCTTAAGGGATGTTCTAAGAAGGGAAATGAACAATGGATTGAGTAGGTTAGAAGAAAGGACATAGGAGTTTGCTGCTAAGGTGAAACAGGCTATGAATAATTTTGACAATGCAGTGAACCATAGCATGGATCAACTTAAGCAAGAATTGCTCGATGCTATGACACATTTCTTGAAGAATCAAGGTGATGAGGCAAGCATCCAACAACCTATCCTGAACACGACAGATGAGGATGCTGATGAAGAAATTGCTGCACAAGGTGCCCAACAATGGCAAAACCATGCTGCTGCTGTTGCCATGCGACCACCTCCACCTGGTCGGAGGGGAAACAACATAAGGAGAGATTAAATACATCATGGAGATGACCATGCTGCTCCAAATGCTTTGCAACGCAATGACGCTTATCGCCGAGGACGTCATGAAGTTGATCAAGCTCAGGAAGAGAAATTTGGCAAACTCAAATTTACCATTCCAAAATTTGAAGGTAACTCTGACCCCAATGCTTATCTAACATGGGAATTGAAGGTTGATAAAATCTTCCGAATACACAACTATTCGGAGGAAAAGAAGCTTGCCATGGCTGCATTAGAGTTTGATGACTATGCACTCATTTGGTGGGAACAAGTCCAAAAGCAGTGAGAAGAGCATAATGAACCACATGTTGCATCATGGGCTGAAATGAAGCGTGAAATGAGAGCAAGGTTTGTACCTAACCATTATAAACGTGATCTTTTTGATAAATTGCAAAACATGAGACATGGAACTCGACCTGTGGAATAGTACTACATGGAGATGGAAAAAAGCAATGATTCAAGCATGCATACATGAAGATGAAGAACAAACCATTTATTTGGGTTAAACAGAGATATTAAACGCATCGTGGTTTACCAACCATATAACAGCATAGTGGAATTGGTACATCAAACTAAAAAGGCAGAAAGACAATTACTTGAAAATGCAAGACAAGAACACCATCCTTCAGCTTAAGAGCACAAGCCAGCACACCCAAGGCTCACTTTAGCTTGGGACGAGGTACATCTTCAACTAGTACTTCATTTAAAACTAATACTAGTTCTACATCCATGTCAAAATCAGTACATCCGTCTAGTGAGAAAAAGTCTACTGCATCATCATCATTGATGGGATCTACTAGTAGAAGTAATGCAATCCAATGTTTTAAATGTTTGGGCCGTGGGCATGTATCCAAGGAATATCCAAACAACCGAGCAATGATTGTAGCAGATGATGGACAATACGAGTCAGCTAGTGAAGATGAAGAGAAGGATGTTAATGCATATCTTAAAATATTTGGAGATGCTTATGAGGAATATGATGATTGCACATTTGAGACTGGAGTTGCCCTTGTTGTCACTAAAATCCTTAGTGTACAAATTAAAGATGATGAACATCCACAAAGATCCAACTTATTCCAAACACAAGTCAAGGTAAATGACAAGGTAATCAAAATTATTATTGATGGAGATAGTTGTCATAACCTAGCTATGAAGGCCATGGGCCCCGGGTACCTCAAGGAAGGCAATTACAGCCACTCGGATAGAAGGTGGGCCGGCTCCTGTAATTGGAAATAGAGTTGGACTTGTCTTCATATTACCTTGTATGATAAGGAAAGGGATATAATTCTAGCCGGACTCTTTATGTACTTATAAGGAAAGCCTTTGGTAGTATCCGACTGGGTTTTCTACCCTGTAACTCTCATCCCTCCAGTATATAAGGAGGGGTAGGGAGCCCCCTAGGGCATAGAATAATCTCACTAGAGAAACCTCAAAGGCAATACACCACAGTTGGAAGTAGGGTATTATCTCACCTCGAGAGTCTAAACCAGGATAAATCGTTTCGTGTTCCTTTGCAATACATCAAGTTTAGGTCTCACGAGTAGCCCCATATTCTTATTACCGATACAAAACATCGACAGTTGGTGCGCCAAGTAGGGGCATCGGCGAGATCATCTTCAACAAGCCTGATGGATCCAATCAAGGGAGTTGACAGTGTCAAGTTCTTCCTCGGGCAAACAATCACCTTCGGGAACCTCGACTTCGTCGTTGACAAATTTGGCAACCTCACCCTGTCCGACTCGGATCCGATCTGATCGGCCAGGGACCAAGCTGACTCTGCGCCAGTCGGCCTATGTAATACTGCAGTGATCTTCGTCGACATGCTGCGGTGATCTCCAACATGCCCGAGTCTAGAGACAATTCTTTTTTTCGGTGTTCAACTCAAACTCGGTTTTGAGCCGGCCGAGATCGGGCTAAGAGAGGAGAAGATCGTCAATCTCCTATTCGGACTCGGCAATGCCACGGATAACTTCAATCTGCATCTGATGCGGCAAACCCGATCCCCTGGAGTTCAACTCGGATACAGCTCAGAGTCGCTCGAGATTAGATCTAGGGAGGTTGGGGTCGTTATTACTCCCCTCAACCATTTTGACTCCAACTCTCAGTTGGACAGCACTTCGGCGAGCTTTTCTCCACCACATGAAGTCTTCATGGTGTCTAAAGGCTCAACTCCCACTCAGGAGGCACGCCGACTACGTTATTTACAAGAAGAGGAAGCCCACCGACTACGTGAATAACAGGAGGAAGACGCAAGACGCCTGCAGGCCAAGCATGATGTTCGAAACGACAATCTGTGCAAGGTTGGGCAGACTGCTCAACAAGAAATCCTCCAAACCTGAGTCGGCGACCACGACGTTTTCGTAACTCCTCAACAGAACGTTGTGGCCGTTGCAACTCTACTAGATACACTATAGTTTGGTCCTGATCACTAGGACACCTTGACGATAGCAAGGATAAAAGCCATGATTACCGCTGCTACATGTCAACAGCGTCAACAGTCGGGTGACACTCTCATACCGACCAACAGGTCGGCTTCTCCAACGACGATCTCATTTGCCTCAACGCGACGCCGAGCGGCCGGCTCTAGTCAGCCGCACATGGATTCACGCCACACATCACTTGGCAACCACAATAATGACCGACGGCGCCGAAATCAAGATGACCGTCTGCACAACCAGGATGTCCGAGGCCGACTACGATGAGATCTCTGGCAAGACATCAACGCACGACACCGTGAATGAGAGGAAGACAAGCATCGTCGACTAGAAAATGAGAATGAGCGCTTCGGCCTCCACCATGAGCGGTTTCGCCGTCGTAGTCGGAGTCCTCATACAGATGGAGTACCGGCCTTCAGCCATGAGCTGCAATAAGTCGACTGACCGTTAGGCTTTAAGCCGATTGGAATTGAAAAATACGATAGGAAGACTAACCTCGAGTCCTAGCTCACAGTTTACACTATGAGAATCTGAGCAACTGGAGGAGATCATAAGGCCATGGCTAACTACCTCCTAGTCGCTCTAGCCAACTCGGCAAGGATATAGTTAATAGGACTTCCTAAGAGATCAATCGTCTCCAGGGGAGAACTCCGGGAGCGCTTCATCGCCAATTTCGAAGGGACATACGAGAGGCCATCTTTCGAGTACGACCTATATCAATGCCATCAAATTAAGAACGAGTCTCTTCATGATTTCATCAAGAGATTTTCAGAGAAGAGGAATTCAATCCTGAAGATCAAGGACGAGGTCGTCATCGCCGCCTTTCGGAAAGGAGTCAAGGACACCCTGTTCATCGCTAGGTTCACTTGGAAGCCTCCAAGTTCTGTCAAAGCTCTATTCGACATGGCGAACAAATACACCGACTCAGCCGACGCTGTTGCTGAGGCCCTCGATGACAAAAAGGCACCCCGACAGAAGCAGCAGAAGGATACCGATGATGCGGCCCCGACTAAGGCTGGGAACCGCAAACGCAAGTTGGATGACTTCATTATGGCAGTCAGTCGCAACCGTCTTCGACCTCCAAGAACTGAAGATTATCAGAACGATAAGTGACATGCTCGGGGGACTCAAAAGCTCAAATGCAAGGATGGCATCCTCACTCCCAACTTGTCCAATATCAAAAGCTAAGTCGCTTTCTGATAAATATTTTCTCCTTTATATGATATTCCTATCTAAATAGGCCAGGAGGCAACTCAGTTCCCTATGGTTTGACTTAGATACGGCTTAACGCCAGTTGCGATCGAATCTAGGGGGATGAGATCGTTAATTCCTCACTCGGCCTCGCCAATGCCGCAGCCGCTTACACCTAATAGGTGTACATACTGCGCATTTTCTGTTTTTGCTCTTAATGATTGCAAAAGTACTCGTGTAGCATAAATTCCGATCCGTGAAGCTTTGCTCCATGAAAGGCAAACTTAAGTCATCCAAAATACGTGTCTGGGAAAGAGCCATAAACCAACTCCCGACGCTCGGGGGCTATGACTAGTCGGACAGAGTGTTTAAATGCAAGGGGTCAGCTACTCGGGGAAATTAATATCAATAAGAGGAGGAACACATATTTACATACATTGTAAAATACATAAATGTTCTTTGGATGATTTTTTTCTTCATCAGATGCTACTCATCCGATATGTTTATATTGTAGGGCCAGTTCCGGATACGTATAACAGGAACTCATGGCTACGAGTCTATCTTCTACGCTCGGGGGCTGGACCAGTCTGCCATGACACACTTGGAGTGCGACGCTTTAAGAATCACTCGTAATGCTCCATGAGGGCTAATGACCGAGTACTTACGCCAGTCAGGACACGGATGTCACTTTTATCTTGGTACGTCCCATGGGGGCTAATAACCAACCTCCGGCACCAGTCGGGGTTCGGGTACCACACTGTTGGGTAGGGTACGCCCCATGAGGGTCGCCAGCCGAATCCTATGCTAATGCGAGGTTCGGGTATCTTATTTGGTCATGACTCTGTTGGGTAGGGTACGCCCCATAAGTGTCGTTAGCCGAGTCATATGCTAATGCGAGGTCCGAGTACCTTATTCGGCTATAATTTTGCCAGGTTGGGTATGCCCTAAGAGGGTCGCTAGCCGAATCCTGCGCTAGCGCAGCGTTTGGGTACCTAATTGGCCAAAACAAGAATAGAAGCCACTACTGGAGCCTTCAGTCGGAGGTAGCACCAAACCCGGAAGCTACAGAGGTGCTCATTATTTTTCAAGACTGGAAGACCCCAATCATTTGATTTCTACTAGAAGATGAACTTCCTAAAGATTGCAACGAAGCTGAATAAGTCAAGCGACGGAGCAAAAGTTTTATCAGAATCGGAGAAGACCAATATTGTCAACGAGCATCCGGAGTTCTCATGCACTGCGTCACACCTGAAGAGGACAAGTAGATCCTGCAATCTATCCACTCGGGCATCTGTGGCAACCATGCTTCATCCAGAACGTAAGTTGGAAAGGCTTGCAGACAAGAGTTCTTTTGGCCGACTACTATTACCGACGCTAATGACATTGTTCAGACCTGTGAGGGATGCTAATTTTGTGAGCTACGCTGGGTATGTTGGTTTAGGCCGACTTATTTGGTAGTAGGCCAAAGATATGGGTTCTTAAATAGCATGCCCTATTGGGTCGCCCGCTGGTCGCGTTAAAATCACGATGTAGGTGCTATTTTACAAGAACCGATTAAATAATCAGATACGCTTCATGCAAAGCCTACAGCTAGGTGTATACATTGATTATTTTAAGGTATTGAGGATATATCCTTATAAGGATCAATAGCTGGTGTTCATTAAAATTTGGGATACAGGTATCTCTCAAGTACACCTCATCACACATTGGATTTACTCCATAGTGATACTCGGTTTACATGCTTAGCCAAAATTGCCTTGAGCAAAAATACTTCCAGCTGACATGATGCTGAAGAGTCTGATTTCTGGGTAGTATACTACTCGGGAAAGGCTAAAAGGTTAAAGATCTTTGACTTTATGTTTAATTGTTTTACAATTAAGCATAAGTCAGGGGCTACACCTAATAGGTGTCCCTATTCGGCGCACACTATTTATATTCTTCCATGAAGCCCTTCATAGCCTCGTTACCAGCTGACATGAAGCAGAACTTGGGAGAAGAAGCACTCGGACAATGAGTACTCGGGAGCAAAGCACACGGGAATCTCTTGACCATGAAGCATGAGCACTCGGCATCAACTATGACTCAACTATGAAGGTTTTAGGGGCTACTATAGAGGCCATGGGCCCCGGGTACCCCAAGGAAGGCAATTACGGCCACTCGGACAAATGGTGGGCCGGCTCCTGCAATTGAAGATAAAGTAGGACTCGGCTTCATATTACATTGCATGACAAGGAAAGGGATATAATCCTAGCCGGACTCTCTATGTACTAATAAGGAAAGCACTTGGTCTTATCGACTGGGTTTTCTACCCTGTAACCCTCATCCCTCCAGTATATAAGGAGGGGTAAGGAGCCCCCTAGGGCATAGAACAATCTCACCAAAGAAATCTCAAAGGCAATACACCACAATTGGAAGTAGGGTATTACCTCACCTCGAGGGCTTGAACCAGGATAAATCGTTTCGTGTTCCTTTGCAATCCATCAAGTTTAGATCTCACGAGTAGCCCCATATTCTTATGGCCGATACAAAACATCGACACTAGCTATCCAAGAAATGTATTATAAACTTAATTTAAAAGTGTTGAGATACCCTCATTGTCGGCGAAATGGGACAGGGGGTCCCACATGCCCTGGGGACGCGTGGGTCTTCGGCCACGTCAGCTCCTCCAGGGTCCACAATCTACACCGGTGACAGCCGACTACGGTTACTTCCCTCTAAGTACATGGAGCCCGGACACCGTTCGGTCCCGGGTACCCCGTTCCCTGGGTACGTCCCTCGGGCCCGGGAACCGCGGACTCGGCCCCGATCCTAGGCGCCGAGGCCGGTGGCCGATTGACCGGGTGCCGATCGCCCCCAGGCGCCGACTGCCGTGCTCCCGGGTGCCGACCGGGTGACTCGGCCCCGACTCAAGGGACTCGGCGGAGCAGTCCCCAACTACCTACATTAATGACGAGGCGACAGGGCCTGTCGCCCCTGTCGCCTGCTTTGCCACGCGTGGACGTTCCAGGACGGCCCCCCGTGGACACCCAACTGTGCTGTCAGAAGCCTTTTGACTTCGGTAGTGAGAGCAAGCAGCAAGACGACCAGACGACTCGTCACATCCCGTCACATCCTCACGTCCCGAAGACTAGGCCGCCCGCAGCTGACCTACCCCGGCGTGGGCGCAGCAGGTGGCAGCAGGCGGAGACGTGCGACAAGACAGCGCTTCCTCTCTCCCCATGTACTGGCACTGTGGACTCCCCTGATTCTATAAAGGAGGATCCAAGCCACCGAGAGGGGGAGGCCGAACTGGAGAGGAGCTTTCCCCGTCTTCTGGCTCTCTGGCTCGCACGCTAGCTACTGTTCTTCTTCTCCGGCTCAGACCGCGAGCTAGGTTCACCCTGTAACCACATTCATCTACCACAGATAGCAACCACACAGGAGTAGGGTATTACGCCTCCGAGCGGCCCGAACCTGTCTAAATCCTCCTGTCTTCTTTGTGTGCTTTCTTCCTTTCGATCCATCGTTCCGCTAACACACACTGACGCCGACTTCGCCTGAGAACTACTCCCCTGGCCGAATCTCAAAGGGGGGTCTCCTGACTTCCCGCAGTCGAGGTTTCATCCTCCAACACTCATCCTTATCATGTGCAATGGTTTAGTGATTGGGGTAGTGTTAAAATACAACATATGGTACAAGTCATATTTAAAATTGGTGATTATATTGATACAGTCGCTTGTGATGTGGTGCCTATGAATGTATGCCATTTATTACTAGGATGACCATGGCAATATGATTGTAGTGTGACACATGATGGACACACTAATATCTACACCTTTAAGGTTGATGGTCGAAATAAGAAACTGACCCCAATGACACCTAATTAGATATTAGCTCAAAACATGCAAAAGAAAGTAGAAGTCACTGAAAGAAAGTAGAAGTCACTGTTGTAAATGAGAAGAAAAATATATCTCAGAAACCTAGGTGCAACTTAGAATCCAGCAATTCTAATCAAGGAGGAAAGTTGGTAATGATTGCTACAAAATCTGATATAAAAGAAGTGAAAAGCAATCCAAATTTGATATATGTGCTACTTGTGTACAAAGACAACTTAAATAATACTAATGATATCACCAGCCTTCCTAGTGCTATGTTAGAGCTGTTACATGTATTCAAAAATGTATTTCCAAAAGAAATACCAATTGGTTTACCTGCTTTAAGAGTCATAGAGCACCAAATTGATCTTATTCCAGAAGCGTCTCTTTCTAACCGTCCACCTTACCACACCAATCCTGAGGAAGCAAGAGAAATACAACGACAAGGGCAAGAACTTCTTGACAAAGGGTACGTACGTGAAAGTCTTAGCCCTTGTTCAGTACCTGTAATTTTGATCCTGAAGAAAGATGATTCATGGAGAATGTGTATGGATTGTCATGCCATAAATAATATAACTGTTAGGTATCGTTATCCTATTCCTAGGCTTGATGATATGCTAGATGAACTAAGTGGCTCAACTGTTTTCTCCAAAATAGATTTAAGAAGTAGTTATCATCAAATAAGAATGAAACTAGGAGATGAATGGAAAATTGCTTTTAAAACGAAATTTAGATTGTATGAATGGTTAGTTATGCCATTTGGGTTATCTAATGTTCCTAGTACATTCATGCGGTTAATGAATCATGTTTTAAGAGCATTCATTGGAAAGTTTGTTGTAGTATACTTTGATGACATTTTGATATATAGTAAGTCCATGGAAGAACATGTTAAGCATATAAGACAAGTCTTGGATGTTCTTAGAAAGGAAAGACTATATGCTAATTTTGAGAAATGCACCTTCTATACCAATAAAGTTATATTCTTAGGCTTTGTAGTATCAAGTCAGGGTGTTGAGGTTGATGAATCCAAGGTAGAGGCAATTAAAAATTGGCGTACCCCTATCAATGTTAGTCAAGTTAGAAGCTTTCATGGATTAGCAAATTTTTATCGTCGATTTGTTAAAGATTTTAGTTCAATTGCAGCCCCGCTCAATGAATTAACGAAAAGGGGAATTATATTTCAATGGGGTAAATCACAGGAGAGCGCTTTTCAAAAATTAAAGAAACGATTAACAGGAGCACCATTACTTGTTTTGACGAACTTCACTAAAACCTTTGAAATAGAATGTGATGCTTGTAGAGTAGGTATTGGTGGTGTTCTTATGCAAGAAGGGAAACCCATAGCGTACTTTAGTGAGAAATTAGGAGGAGCACAACTGAATTATTCTATTTATGATAAAGAGTTGTTTGCATTAGTATGTGTGCTAGAAACCTAGCAACATTACCTTTGACCCAAAGAATTTGTTATTTATTCTGATCATGAAGCATTAAAGTATTTGAAGGGCCAGGCTAAACTTAACCGACGACATGCTAAATGGATAGAATATATCGAAACTTTTCCATATGTTGTCAAATATAAGACGCGTAAGGAAAATATAGTTGCCGATGCTTTATCTCGAAGGAGTACTTTGCTAAATCAAATGGAAGTGAAAGTTCTAGGTATTGAAAGCATAAAAGAATTATACCCTTCTAATCATGATTTTTCTGAACCATATTCCAAATGCAAGGAAGAGAAGGGTTGGAATAAGTATCATATACATGATGGATTTTTATTTCATGCTAACAAACTATG
The DNA here is from genome assembly GCA_003991445.1 of Oryza meyeriana var. granulata. Lineage (NCBI taxonomy): Eukaryota > Viridiplantae > Streptophyta > Magnoliopsida > Poales > Poaceae > Oryza > Oryza meyeriana. Next base: position 74,221 of record RYFJ01002480.1, read on the forward strand.
TGTTCCCAAGTCGTCCGTTCGCTTGCTATTGTTGCAGGAATCACATGCGGGAGGATTGATAGGACACTTTGGTCGAGAGAAAACTTACACAATGCTTGCAGATCATTTCTACTGGCCAAATATGAGAAGAGATGTCGAGCGCTTCGTGCAAAGATGTGAAACCTGCCACAGAGCTAAGTCCAAATTAAATCCTCATGGCTTATATACTCCTCTTTCAGTTCCAAATGCTCCTTGGGAAGATATTATCTTAGTATGGATTTTGTTTTAGGATTACCAAGAATTAAGAGGGGGAGGGATTCTATTTTTGTGGTAGTTGATAGGTTTTCTGAAAGGGCACGTTTTATCCCTTGCCATAAGAGCGATGATACTTCTCACATGGCTGATTTATTTTTCAGGAAAATAATCAGATTACATGAAGTGCCAAGGACTATTGTTTCTAATCGTGATGTGAAGTTCATGAGTTATGTTTGGAAGACTTTCTGGGCAACGCTTGGAACTAAATTATTATTCTCAACAACTTGTCACCCACAAACCGATGGCCAAATAGAGGTGGTGAATCGAACTCTCTCAACACTTTTGAGAACGATGATCAAGAAGAATATAAAGGAGTGGGAAGACTACTTACCGCATGTGGAGTTTGCATACAACAGAGCGATGCATTCTACTACTCAACTTTGTCCGTTTGAGGTGGTGTATGGTTTCAAACCAATCACGCCATTTGATCTACTTCCACTGTCTACACAAGAAAGAATAAATATGGATGCATCAAAACGAACTGAGTATGTGAAGAAAATCCATGTCAATACTAAGGAAGAAATTGAGAAGAAGGCACAATATTATGCAAAGAAGGCAAACAAGCATAAGAAGAAGATGTTATTTGAGCCAGGAAATTTAGTATGGGTGCATGTTCACAAAGAACGTTTCCCCAAGAAGCGCAAATCCAAGCTCATGTCTAGAGCTGATGGTCCATGTAAAGTACTCGAAAAGATTAATGACCATACCTACAAGATTGAACTTCTAGGAGATGATTATGGGGTAAGTAGTACTTTCAATGTTTCAGACTTATCTCCTTTCTTTGGTCCTGAGAATGAAGCGTCAAGGATGACTTTTTCTCAAGAGGGGGAGAATGATGAGGACATCACTAGTACACGCACACCAATAGGACTAATCACGTGAGCAAGAGCAAGAGAATTAAAACACCAGGTGAATCGTTTCCTAAAAGATTTAGAGAGTGGATTACTACCTAATGCACCAATTTTGCTTGTTATCAGATTTAAAGAATAAGAGAAGGGAATGAAGAGCAAGCTAGCTTGATATTTGGAGAAGAGATAATCAACTTGAATTTTGCTAGCATGCAACATAAGTATACAATATACCATAGTCTAGATATTTTAGAGATGAAATTACACTTGAACTTTGTTGCTACCTAGCTTCAAGTTCAAGCATGTAATGCACCTGGACATGTACTAGAGTGCTGACCTAGTACTGTAGCAGCCGATGGCTGTAGCGACGCCATGTTACTGTAGCACTAGCATACTGTAGCAACCGACCTTATAAGCCTATATAAAGGGCAGCCCACCTCTTGTGTAAATTAGATGTTGACACTTTGAAATATAGAATTCTTGTTCTAGGGTTTGTGTGTGATACTACTCCAGCCCCCATAGAAATGGGAATTGATTTGAGTGTGTTCCTTTGTTGTTTTTGCGATTGTTTTTATGATCGCAAGAATCCATTTACTCCACGTGAGAGAGTAAACAAAAGGATCGAAGCGTGTGGTTGGATGAATCGAGTGCCGCAGGTTGCCGTAACCGAGACGGTGGTTGGCGGTGTCATTCATTAGGTTGCATGGGTCCAGTTACCTCTTAATTCTACGTCGTGAAGATCGGGCCAAACTTCGCTGTCCAGTATCATGTTATGCCCTCAAAGTACAGTTCTATGAAATTGGGGCATCCAGTCCTAAGAATTGAGGGTAGCCAGTTACTGGCAGATGCCATTATCAGGAATAGCATGGATCAAAAATGTACTTTGTTGTTTATTCTGAAAGCTTGCTATTGAAATTGACACCTGATTATGTTAGTTGATTTGCAGTATAGATAAAGGGGAAAAATAGTTGCTTGTTGCTGTCAGTTTCAGCCCTGAAGCTTCTGAAGCTTTAGCCGAACGAAGATCTTGTTTTCAGTTGAAACGTTGGGAAAAGTTTATAGAAAGGTCAATCTGATAACAATTTTTTTGGTGATGGGTACTCCTTATGAGAAAATACTTCTTTCAGACTTTGTGGCTCAGAAGTTGCAAGTAGTTTTAAGTACTTAGCTTTATCCAACAACTGTATTAACTCAATTTTATTTGACTCTTGTCAGTCACTCAGTTTGTGACTTTTGCAGTTTTCAGAAAATGCTTAATACAGTTGAGAGCCTATGGCCTATGTCTCAAACGCATATTCATTTCTTTGCAAAGAATGATCAGAATTATTCATTATTATTTGATTTTATGATGTACAACTTTTTAAAATACGCTTTCTTTTTTTTTTTGTGGCAAAGTAACTACTGACCAAATTAGAAATGCAGCAGTAGCCAGTATAGAGATACGATAGCTATTTGCTTGTCCCGCAAATCCCGTTGGTCAGAGCGAGTGAGTTTGGGGGGTCATTTGCACCGTCGTCGTCAGGAGATGTCATACCTGGTCGACGGATACCGCGAGGAGAGGAGGCCGACGACAATGTGGCGATTATGGGGATGTGGCCTATTCGACTGAGCCACGTGAAGTGCATGCCGGCCGCCGATTCATCGCCTCGCTGCTGGGCGTTGGGCGAGCGTAGGCCGGCGGTCGCTGATTCTAGCGCATGGGCGTTGACTTCTTCTCACTGGAGCACTGGCCAGCGTCCGTGGAGTTCTTACGAAGCGTCGTGTGCGGCGAATGGGACGAGGACGAGCAGGGCGACCAGGAGCACAACCTGGCCTGCACATCAGGCAATGCCAATACCAGGGACTCGGGCGTGAAAGCGAGAAGAGGCTGCAACCATCCTGAATCGTGAGACAGAATTGGGCTGAGCGAACGCAGCAACGTCTTGCCTCGCGTGGGAGCACGGGAAACTACTAAAATGCCCTTCCACCTTATTAAAGTGAAAGTCTAATATGCCCACCACAATCATCGGTTGGATTTGCTTCCAACTACACTGCTATCCCCTCTAGTGTGTGAGGTCCTATAAGAGCATCTCTAGCAATAACCCAAAACCAAGTCTCTAAATAATTTTTAGGTATTGAAACAAAAAAAACTAGGTAAAACAGGGAACTTACTAGGGCCCCCAAAATAAGAAGTGCCTCAAATCTTTTCCTCAAGCCTCCAGTCTAAGGGCCTCTATACCACAGCATTCATCGACATTATTTTTGACACCTACGACAATTTCCTATCCACGTTCGCGCGCTATCGCCGTCACATCTAGGAGGAGGAAGATCGGAAGAGAAAAAGGTGAGAAGAACCCTACCTCGTACCTCGATCGGTCGCCGCCCTTCGCCCGCCGCCCTTGGCCCTCGGCCAGGGGTAGCCTGGCGTGCTCAGTCGACGCTAGTTTATACAGCTGCTGCAGCTTATAGATACTTGGTTTTTATACTTGTCGATATTTTGTATCGGTAATAAAAATATGGGGCTACTCGTGAGACCTAAACTTGATGGATTGCAAAGGAATACGAAACAATTTATACTGGTTCAGATCCTCGAGATGAAGTAATACGCTATGTCCAGTTATGGTGTATTGCCTTTGAGGTTTTTCTGATGAGATTTACGCTATGCTCTCAGGGGGCGTCCTGCCTCCCCTTATATACTAGGGGACAGGGTTACAGAGTAGGAATCCCAGTTGGACTCCGACCAAGAGATTTTCTTCTAGGAATACAACGTTCCTGACTAGGAGTATATTCTTCTCTTGTCGTACAGGGCTATGTATGCCGAGTCCTATTGTATCCCTAATTATAAGGTTAGATCTATTCTCTGTCCGAGTGGCCCAAATAGTTCTCATGATGTACCCGGGGTCTATGGCCTTGACAATACTACTGCTCTACTAGTTTTTATACTACTGCTTGGTTTTTTAATGAATGACAACTGCTCCCCACAATACTACTGCCCACAATACTTTTTTATATATATGAGCCTGCTATACTGTATATACTGTGATCTTTTTTATCGATGTATATATCTTCTTTTTTGCTTGCATGACAATACCACTTGGTTATTTTTTTTATAATAAACTGACTGTTACCATGGTTTGTAGTTTATAAAAACCTTTACTATAACTTGTCAATTTATCTACATATTGTAGTAACTAGACTACAATGGCCAGTGGAGATGATTCATTTCTGCATATGATGACTGAGGACACCGATATCGATGCATTTGACTTGTTAATGCATGGTGGAGACATATGTAATTCAACCAACGGTATAAAAGAAAGCACCAAAAGATCAAGCAACTATACTTATCCAGAGGACATCCAATTGTGCATGTCATAGGGGGGCATTAGTGCAGATACTATTACAGGCAATGAGCAGCCTGGGAAGGCGTACTAGAAAAGAATTGCGGAGCATTACCATGCCAACCGCAATTTTGAATCTGATAGAAATGCAAATTCTCTTGAACACCGTTAAGGTACCATTCAGAAGGAGACAAGCAAGCTTCAAGCTTGCTATGATCAAATCGAGCGTCGACATCTAAGTGGCATACCATATAAAGAGCATGTAGGTTGACTTGTTTATAGATTATTTTAAATAACTTGTATGAATGCGAATTAACACTTGAACTTTTCTATAGCTTCTTGAAGCGCAGACATTGTACTCATCCAAGGAACTAAAGAATAGGGGCTTTTAGTTTGTTCACTGTTGGCTCAAGGTTAGGAATTTGCTAAAGTTTCAAGCACTAGAGTCCCACAAGAGGCCAAAGTCCAACAAGTCTTTGATGCCATTTGAGAAAGCTAGTGAAGAAGAAGGAGACAATAGTGAAAAAATTATAGCTCCTGATTCATCAGAGCCTAGTGCTAAAAAGAGACCATTAGGCAGGAAGCAAGCAAAAGACAAGTTAAAAAATGGAGGAGAAGCTGGATCGTATAAGGAGACGATAAAAGGTTTGGCTGAAGCCAAGGAGAAAGAACTAAAGTTGAAACAAGAGAAATGGAGGGAGACTAAGGAGCTTGAGGAGCGCAAGATCTTGTTGGTTGAGCATAAGTTAATATGCGAGCAAGAACAACAACTCATGTTCTGTGATGCCTCCACCATGGAACCGGATGTGAGGACATATGTGTTGGCAATGAGGATACAGATTGCAGTTTCTAAGATGGCTGTCCTCAATGGTGGTGTTGGTGGCAGTAGTGGTGGCTCTGGTGGGGTAGTGATGGTTTTGGTGGAGTTTGACATTCTTGATGCACTTTGGTGATGTTATGTGTTATTTGCTAGTAGAATATATCATTCCACGGTTGAACCATTTGGCCTTTGTAGTCTCTATGTGTTAATTTTCAGTATGATTTATGTGTCATGTGTGAGTAGGATATGTCATTTCCACTATTGAACGATTTTGATCATTGAATCAGTAATGGTTGTAGGATGTGTTATTTTCATTATAAAATGCTTGTGAACTTGGATCCGTGTGTGATTGTAGAGATTTATTTATATGTCATGTGTTAGTTCGATATTTAGTGTGATTTTTTAATGTTGATGTCAATGATTGTTGTAGATGAACTTTTCTAATGATGATGGTCTTCTTCGTCAATTGTGGGAGGAAGAGGAGAAGTCTGACGATGATGACTACTATATTTTAGTTTTTTTTTCACACATGGAGCAAAAGAGGACCAAAAGAAAGTGTTATGGTTCAGTACCGGGTTAGCAGATAGTACATAGGAACAGGTTTGCTGGCAATTTGCGCATAGTGGCAGATTACTTTGCAGATCCTCCTATATACAATGCAAAATTCTTTAGGAGGAGATTCAGAATGTCAAGTGAGCTTTTCTTGCACATAATGGTTGGTGTGGAGGCGCATGATGACTACTTCAAGTAGAGACCAAATGCAACGGGCCTTCTTAGTGCCATTGTATTGCGGAAGGTGTATGGCTCATTTCGCATGCTTACATATGATATTCTAGTTGATAGTCTAGATGAAGTGGTGAAGATTTCGGAGAGCACCATGATAAAAGCTTTCAAGCACTTTGTCAAGACTATGGTTGACGTGTTTACTGATCAGTATATGAGAGCACCAACTGTTGATAAAACTATAAGACTGTTGGCTATAAACACTCAAAGGGGTTTTTTTTTTTGGCATGCTAGGAGTTATTGACTGCATGCATTAGAGATGAAAAAAATTGCCCAACTAGATAGAAAGGACAATACTCAGGATATGTGGATGGACCAACCATGATTCTTGAAGCTGTCGCATCTAAACATTTATGGATTTGGCATTCTTTTTTAGTCTACCAGGTTCTCTCAATGATATCAATGTCCTACTGAAATCACCATTTTTTTTAAAAGCTTATCTCAGGGACAACACCGAATGTAGAATTTATGGTGAATGGTAACAAGTACAATATGAGGTACTATCTTGCTCTTAGCATCTACCTCTGTTGAGCTACTTTTGTGAAAATATTCTAGAATCCATAAGGCAACAAGAGAGTCCATTTCGCAAAAGTTCAAGGAGTGAGTAAGGATGTTGAGAAAGCATTTGGTGTTCTATAAGCTTGCTTTGCTTTGGTGAGGGGTCTTGCAAGATTTTGGGACACAGAGACCCTATGGTATATAATAACAGCCTGTGTGATCATACATAATATGATCATTGAGAGTCAGCTAGACGAAGATGATGACTTCGACTATGATAAGGAGAATGGTGAGGTGCTGAGGGAGGAGGAGCACTAGTAAGGTAATAAACCCATATTGTAGGAGTTTCTAAAGATACATAAAGATATAGACAAGCAAGTACATGAGCAATTTCAAGATGATCTTGTAGAGCATTTGTGGGCGTTTTATGGTGCTCAGTTGTTTATTTTATTGCATTTTATGTAGGTTATTTCCAGTCTTGAACTTTTGTTTGTAGGATATGTTATTTCTATGTTTCTAAATTTTGAATTATAGTGTTTCAAATTATTTAATTGTATATGGATGAATTTTATGTGTTATAAATATTTATGTTTCAATTATAGTGTTAAACTAGACATATATATATATATATATATATATATATATATATATATATATATAGTCTACGGTGAAATACAATAGAAAAAGAAATGGGGGCTGTTGCTAGAGTTCGGGGTATTTTTGGGTCCAAAGAAAATAGGGATAGCTCCATTTAATTTTTAGGCTCTAAAATAAGGGTCTATTGCTAGAGAAGCTTTAAAAATATTTCTAAAATAGGGTGTTAGATATGCTATAAAGCCAGTGGTTTGGCTGGAATTTGATTGGTCCATTTGGTACATTAAATTTGCGAGCGAGGTGGTGACTGGTCAATGCGTGCCTCTGCTCCCTCTGGATGTGTGCAGCCCACTAGCTGCTCTGCCGTAGGGCCCAGCCAAGTAGGCCGAGGCCTGGGCGTTTGGCTGCCCGGTGCCCGCGCACAGAAGCAGAATCAGAATTGCTAAAAGAAAAACAGAATCAGAAAAATATAAGAAAAGCAAAACCGAAGTAAACTGAAAAAAAAAAGAGAAAGAAAGAAGTAGAAATAATTTTATAGGTTAAGTCGGAAGATAAATACGATATACTACATCTTAAGTCAGAAAACGAGACAAGTACGCTGACTCCATTGACTTTTAGAAAAAAACAACAAATAGAAAAATTAAATGACATGAACTATATAAAAGATTGGAACAAACTTTGTATTCCTAAGAACCTTTTTTTAGACTTTTTTATTTTATGCTAGATTCTAAGCAATATGCAAAACTTTCAGGTTTTATTAAATCACAGCAATTTTGAGAAATATATCTGCAATCATTTGTCAAAGTTAAACAGCATAGACTTAAACCAACAAAACTGATGGCAAGCATAAATTAATGTACTACTTTTGTTCAATAAGTTTTGACAAACACGAAACTAGAATCTATTAAGAGATCCTTCTGTATATACGATTCCTATAGGAATTAATCGAACTCATGTACTCACGAAATAACTAACCCATGTAAAAATTATCAAAACTCTATGTTCTAAATAAACTGTAAATAATATGCACGGGCTATAAACTAGGTGACGCGCCGATTTTCTAGTAGTAACTCTGAAATATCTTCCTCGCGGAAAAATATTTAACTTAGTATGGGCCAAGTAAGGCAAGGCCTGTCGGTGAATCATCCTAGCCCAACAAGCTATCTGGGCCAGGCATGTCACGGCCCAAGTAATAAGCCATAATAAAATAGATAGTACACAACTCCATCCTAGCCGTCCATTCCACGATCAGAGCGCTCTCCGCCAGCCTCCTCGCTATATAAGAACCTGAGGGGGCATTTCTAGGGTTTCCGCCGCCGAAGCCACACCTAAACCCTTCTTCCCCCTCCTCCTTCCCCGCCGCCTCCGCTCTCCCGGCTCGCCATGGTGAGTGGGCTCGCAACCCCGCCGCCGTAAAATGCTTGGCGTTTCCGTCCATATTGTGATGTGTTCCGTGACGACGATTGGTTGCTCATGCCGCGTGTTGTTTTGGGGGGCGTTTTGCAGGCGTCGGAGAAGAAGCAGTCGAACCCGATGCGGGAGATCAAGGTGCAGAAGCTCGTGCTCAACATCTCCGTCGGCGAGAGCGGCGATAGGCTCACCCGCGCCTCCAAGGTAGTATCCCACCATCCACACACACACAGACCACGCATGGCCATCCATTGATTCGATTTGGCAGATCTGCTCATCCGCAGTATCTTTAAGCAATATTTGTCAAAGAAATGCGTCGCAGTTCGAATCAAATTCTTTCGTACGCTTCCACGATTTTCTGGATGCAAGTCTTGATTTTTTTATCTCTACTCCGTTCTCCTTTCTAGGTGTTGGAGCAGCTGAGCGGTCAGACCCCAGTTTTCTCCAAGGGTAAGCTTCTTCCCAAGCTCAAATTTTTGTTCGAGCCTTATAATATTTTTTGTTGTCTAAATGGCGTCACCTTGTGGTTGGTTCTTACGGTGAAAGTGATGTGATCTTGCAGCGAGGTACACCGTGAGGTCTTTTGGTATCCGTCGTAACGAGAAGATCGCGTGCTACGTCACTGTCAGGGGCGAGAAGGCTATGCAGCTTTTGGAGAGTGGGCTGAAGGTCAAGGAGTACGAGCTGCTGAGGAGGAACTTCAGTGAAACGGGCTGCTTCGGTTTCGGTATCCAGGAGCACATTGATCTTGGCATCAAGTAAGGGCATCCGTCTGTCTTGCACTCATGCGTATAGTTCCACTGTGGCTTGTTCTGTTATATTGCTTTGTTCACATGAGTGTGGTAAGGTCCAATTTACTATGTTGTGATTTACCTGATGTGACTACAATCTGCTGATCCCAAGCTTAGATATTCTTGTGAAATATAGACATAAATGTGCAGTTATCAATTGCTCGTTCTCTACATTTGCTTATGTAGCAACATTTTTCTGCCATACACTGGGAATGAACTTATCCATGGTGCATTTGGTTGTTGAATTTGGGTGTATAGCATTATTGGTTAATACTAGTTATTATGTTACATGGTCATTGTATGTATGGAATTCCTGGTGCGAATGCCATTGCTTATTTCATGTAAAGTGAAAAAAAAATTGTGATGCCTCGACAAAATCTGTATTCCCACGTTGATACTCTCCTAATTTAAATAGTTTGGTGTAAGTTATTTGGTTTGATATGATCTCAAGTGCTAGATAATGTTATTCCAGGTTAAATATAGTTAGTTTAACTGAGGTCAGAAAGCTGTTTCCATCTCTATCAAGTGGTTTGCCCTTTTCATTTCCATTGTGAAGTTTGCTGCCATGCAAGTAACATTCTGAAACAGTTCTGATGTTTCCTTGTTTTATTTTTCAACTCAAATATTTGAGCCACTTATATGTCTGAAACGTCTTTCTGTGTTGTGCATTATAGAGGCAGCTCAATGCTTGCTAGATCTTCATACTGTTTGTATTCTGATAAGAGTCATGTCTTGAGAATTAACACATTTGATCAATTGTTAGGTAGTTTAGAGAATTAATCATTTGATTAATTTTCAGGTATGACCCATCAACTGGTATTTATGGCATGGACTTCTATGTTGTTCTTGAGCGTGCTGGATACCGTGTTGCTCGCCGGCGAAGGTGCAAGTCCCGTGTTGGAATCCAGCACAGGGTGACTAAGGAAGATGCCATGAAGTGGTTCCAGGTCAAGTATGAGGGTGTCATCCTCAATAAGGCCCAAGCGAACACGTCCTAATTGTCAAGAGTTTACCAGTTATCCTGTAGAATTAAGTGAGGTTTCATCTGAATCATGGAACTGTCTTTCTTGGATACCAAATGCACTGTCAATTTTGCCTTTATTGGAGTTGAGCTGCATCTATATTTCCATTAAATGTTTAATGATATCCTTGTTTTAAATCTGAATGTTAAGGCGGGCTTGAAATCAATCCACAACTTTTGTTACTTGAAATTTTGCTGCTTCCCCTGTCAGCTCAAGCTAAGTAGCAACTGCCAAATAGTTAATGTTAGTGAGGATATTTTGGGTGCCTTTTTTTTGTTTATGGATTGTGACATCTTCATGGCTATGCTGTTGTTCCAACTGAGAACTTGCGCAGATACTGGCATGGCATCCATCTTGCGTTCCTGGTAACGTCCGTGCATTGCTATGGTACGGGCGCATGTTTTATTGATATATGACATGTCTTTGTTTTTTACTTAACTAGCTCGTGAAAAATGCTAAATTGGAAAGAAAGAAAAGCTAAACGTTTTATGTACAGATTATCCGTCTACAATAGCCAGCTCTATTGAATTAATCTTTATAAACATTTACTTCCCTCTGTCTCGAGATGTAAGCACTTCTACTCCTGGAGTTTTTCTAGAGGTAAAAGGAGGGGAGAGGGGTGAATTAAATGGGGGAATTGTTGTAATTTGTTCAAATGAAAAATAGGTAAGAAAATTAAATAATAAATGGTTATGATTGGTTGAGAAGATCTAGGTGGAGATGTAGCTATGCACGGCTGCCATCCGTCGAGCAACTCGTATCAGATTGAATTCAGATATCGTTTGCGATATGCGGTAGGAGCTCGACATCTATCTATCTGTATCCCTCTTTTGATAGGCACCAAGTGAAACAGAGCAGGCATGGCTTTTCATGGTGACAAGTGAGGAGTCATGACTTTTCGTGGGTGACATCACCTGATGATCAACCTGACCATGGAGAGGCAGACCGATTGATCACACTCTTTTTTCGCTGGTGGTCTTGTGCAGTGGTAAGCTAAATGTGAGTTGTCGATGATACTAACCTGGTGTTTGAAAGGAAAGGGCTTATTTGTCCTGACTTATAAACCACACGTAAAACGAGAAATATTATTAATACGTAATTAATTAAGTATTAACTATTAAAAACTTGAAAAATAGATCTATTTGATTTTTTAGAGATACTTTCATATAGAAAATTTTTACAAAAAACGCACCGTTTAGCAGTTCGGGAAGCGTGCTTATGGGTATCGAGAAAATAAGCTGAGATAGTTAAGCCGTGCCGAACACCACGTAAGTAACAGTGCACCAGGGTTGCTAGTATGAATTACTTCTTCTATTTTAAAATATAGTAATTTAATATTGAATTTGACACAACCTAGTACTACGAATCTGAACAGGTTATTCAAATCCGGTCTTATGTTGCTATATTGCCTCTGTCCAGATTCGTAATACTAGATTGTGTCAAATTTAATCTTAGTTTACTATATTTTAGAACGAAAAGAGTAAAAAGCAAAACAAAACGGAAGACAAGAGACGGAATTTTTTTTTTTTGGAATAAAAGCTCGAAGCCTAGCTTTTGATTGAAAGCTCAAGTTATTGCTGGGGTTACCAGCTACAGTGTGCATGCATAAAGGCTTGGCTACGTCTCAGCCAGCTAGGACCACGACATCAAAACAAAGGTTAAACACTGAATCTTTACCATGCCAACAACACAGATTTCCAGCTCGCCACCAACGGCACTATCAACAACCCAGAACAAGAAGCTCAACCAGAACAAACTAGGAAAGAACCAACTATCCAACCAGCAACACCATTACATTAACCAATTCCAGCACGAGCAGCTCCCAGCGATGACGCTGCTCTCTGTAAATCTGACTCCAGTGCTCCTTTCTCAGCTGATCGTAGCAGCAGTCTCCACTGTAAGGGCAAAGAAATAAAACGGAAAGTAATAATCAGCAGAGAGTAAACAAGTTCGTTCCTAAATATCATATCATTTCTTGCTAACTCTCGACTGGTCACACCTCATCCTCTCAGTGGTTAGAAGCAAAAAATCATCAAAGTTAGTAGGATTTCTTCCCCAATTAAAGACATCTCTACAGATACACCACACTAAAGAGGCAATAGGACAGAAGAAAAGGATATGATTAATTGTTTCTAGTTGCCCACATAACTGACAAAATTCTAATCCTTCCTAATATTTCTTTTTTAATTGCACAGTTCAATGAATTCGATCTCTATAAGCTAGTCATAAAAAGTGTCTCATTTTTATAAGACAAGGGGATGATCACACCCTCTGCATTCTCAAGAGATGTAAGTAGGGACGTAGATGAAAAATGGAACTACTGCTTAAAAGTTAATACTGAATGATGGATGGATAAATGATAATGAAGTACATACAACTCTAAAGTCAGTGTGCGGCGGGTTTGTACTTTGTCATACAGACGGAATTGAATCATGAATGGTTTTGATCATCATTTAACTTGGTCCTATCCTACCCATCCCCATTACACATCCAGAAACGCAAAAACTGAACAATTAAAAGTTACAGGTAGTACCCTGGTGAGCGAAGAAATCCAGATGGCCCGGACGGGCATGGCAGCTTAATGAGCACTATCACAATTCACAGACATGGATCGACGGCAAGTCGCTCATCCTTCTCCTGTCACACACCGGACCAAAGTGTACGTGCTCGGTTGGCAGAGGGCACGTTGAGCTCGAACCGGACGCCTGCCTCCTCCGTAGCTGACTACTGCTGGAGACTCCCCGGCCAAATTCAAACCTCCCAGAGCGGCCCCCGGTTGTGCGTGAAACAGTCGGTAGAAAGGGACGGACGGTTTGGGTGCATCTGCACGGTGTAGTTTACGGAAAAAAACGCACCAACTCTGAGGGGTGTTCTAATCAACTTTTGCGCACCCAAAACGAAATATATCGTTAATGTGTGATTAATTAAGTAGTAATCATTAGAAACTTGAAAAATAGATTTATTAGATTTTTTAGAGATATTTCATATATAAAGTTTTTGCAAAAAAATATACCGTATTACGTTTTGGAAAAAGTGCTAACGGTAAACGAGCAACAAGCCAGAAGCCAAAAGCCATTTCGATCTGCACTTGAATCCCAGCAATGCTCCATCAAATGGATGTGTTGGAGCTTCAAGAGGTGCTCCATGCCTGGCGGTGCGGCTGCGCCCAATCAAGGCTCCACAATTTTAGGGTGGCAATTCGGAGGTTGGGGAGAACGCCTGGTGCCCCAAACCGTATTGATGAAGTAGCATCATCACTGTAGTGGATATCAAGGTCCTCCAGAGCTGGGAAAACTCCCTATGCCGAATACAATCACGGGCCGATGTCTACACCAGTAAGGTTTGTCTTCCATGCATAACTCAAGGTAGATGAGGGACGACAGCTCTCCAAGAACACCAACCTCCTCTGTCGATGTCTCCTTAACAACCAGGCTCAGGCGACACAGGATTTTGAGTTTGCCATCGATCCACTTGGGAACTCTAGGCAATTTCCATCCCATCAATAATAGTTGCTCGAGATGGATAGGAGGATTGGATAACAAGCTCAGCCTGTTGTCGTTGTCATTTATTGGATATCCTGACTTGCGACACACCTTAAGATATCTGACGATGGTATATTATCAAAATTCACATCTAACAGACAATGGCATCAATCCTCAAGTCATCCCTATAAATGCCAGCATAGTTGACAAGAAGCCCCAGCTTCTCTAGCTCCCTCAGCTCGCCTGGGCGCCATATTTTCGGATTGCCATCCAGAACAAGCCCTTCAAGAGTGTGCAGTGACTTCATGTTGTCTAATCCATCAATTGGTGTCCACCATGGAACAATTATATGTGACAAGTGAGGCAAATAAATGACATCTGATGGAATGCTTACATCTGCAGGATATTTTTTTATTTCAAGCGTCTCCAAATGCCTAAGCCCTTGAATTTTTTCAAGGAGTTGGATTTATACACCATAACTATAACCATATTCCATGGCAATCATCAAATATCTCGTTTGTTTTGATGCAACTAAAGACTTATTATGTCAACTCTTTGGTCCATCTCAGAGAGAGCAGAATATGCTCAAAGTATGTATTGGGGGAGTTATGGAATCATTAAGTTTTATATCAATTTTTGTGTGCTATAGTTGTTGAAAAAATAAGCACATAAAGATTTAATTTATTCCATAAATAAATCATGATATTAACTGTATAAGCTAGCATAATTATTTCATACAATCTAGACATGTATGCAACGGAATAATACATGAATAAATCGAACACGTATAACATGATGAATACGTACCGACGATTCTGTTCAGGAGAAGAGCTTAGAGCAAATGCGCTCGGAGCAGTAGCACGCACCGCACGTACAACGCGCGGTACAGGATAATGGCAACGATGCGCAGTGCCTAAACGTAGAGGAAGACGAGCTGTGGCAGACAAACAACGAGCAGTCGCGCGGAGCACTTCCCAAAAACCTTATTCGCCCTCTCCTGGTGCAGGACTTCACAAGGACAATGGTTCCGGAGACCTGCTCTCCCGATCGCCGGTCCACGTCGACGAGCGAGACAGAGTAGACGACATGTGGCGACGCAGTACAGAGGAGAGGCAAAACCCTAGATTGATTTCACATGTGTTACGTGGAGGTGGCGGTTCGGTATATATAAGATGCCCAGACGCAACGCACTAAATAATCCGGTGAGTTCCAAAACACCAAAACTGCAAAAAAAAAAAGCTGCGTATGTGTAAAGCATGAGGAGCCAATTTTGGCGGACCATTTCTGCGCATGTCGCGTGCGCGGGCACGGGATGTCGCGTGCGCGGGCCCAGCCTGGCCCGGCGGGGCGAGCGAGCGCGTGCATATTTCTCTAGTTCTCTTCACCACACATTACTCAAGTGGCTAGGAGAGTACTCATCTTTTTAAGGAGGTCTCCCTCTACTAAAATAAGCAAGGTGGTACTAAAGTTCACATGCATGCCTCCCATGAGATGGGCTTTTGAGATTTTTCTAGGAATAATTCTCTAATTAGGCCCTAGGCCCACTAATAATTCCAACAATCCCCCACCAAATCTCAAAGTCACAGATATTTGCCTTTTTCCAATGTACTATTTTTATACTAGTGTTTCGATGAAAACCGGTTAAGGCTGAACATCCATCTAGATTTCCAAGCTACACATACTCACAACTTGAACAATGGACTAAGTCTTGAATTGCAAGTTTTGTGCGAGCAAGTTTCACTCAGAAACTTAACTGATACTAAGCCACCTGTCGGCTACCCCTTAGTTGGAGTGTATAAATCATACTCCTTGGTCTTTTCATAAGCTTCCTAGGAGATTCACCCAAAATTTCCATAGACTGCGACTAACAATCAGGCTCATATAAGTGTGCTCTTTTAAGAATATTCTATAGGACAACATCTTCGCTATTTCAAGCCAACAGAATACATTAAGGCATAACCAACCTACTTTGTAGCTTGTGAGAGTACATGCATCTTCAGTTAGAGAGGGTTAAAGGTACTCTCCTCTAGTTAACTAATTGCTTGCTCTTCCCAGGTCCTATTTCATGGGATTTCCGATCATATAGGTTGGGTTACCACCATAATATAACTTACATAAGTCTCATACCCATCTCCTTCGATGTATTATCTATCACATTCTGTGATAGTTCCTTAGTAAAGGGATCTGCCAGGTTTCTAGATGTTTGAATATAATCCAATGTTATAACTCCGGAGTTCCTCAATTTTCTGATAGACTTCAATCGTCTCTTTACATGTCTAGATGATATTATATTATCCTTAGAACTGTTCACTTTAGTAATGATAGTTTGATTGTTACTGTTTATTAGGATGGCCATCACAGGCTTCTCAACCATAAGTAGATTCATTAATAGATCACGCAGCCATTCTGCCTCAACAGTAGCAGTATCTAGTGCCATAAGCTCAGCTTCCATGGTTGACCTCATCAAGATAGTCTGTTTGCAAGACCTCCATGAAACAGCAGCACTACCTAGTGTGAAAACATATCTACTAGTGGCTTTAATCTCATTGAGATTAGAGATCCAGTTGGAATCACTATAGCCCTCTAGTACCGACAGGTACTCAGTATAATGAAGTCCAAGGTTCATAGTACCCTTCAGATAGCGCATAACTCGCTCAAGCGCACGCCAATGATCATCTCCCGGATTAGAAGTAAATCGGCTCAATTTGCTTACAGTAAAGGAGATATCAGGCCTAGTCACGGTAGCTAGGTACATAAGCAAGCCAATTATCTGGAAGTATTCCAAATGATTCCTAGCTATTCTCTTATTCTTGCAAAGCAACAAACTAGGATCATCAGGTGTTGGAGAAGGCTTGCTATCAAAGTAACCAAAACGGTTCAAGACCATTTTCACATAATGGGACTGCATGAGTGTAATCCCATTATCACCTCTTATTAGCTTAATATTCAAGATAACATCAACAACTTCCAAATCCTTCATATCGAAATTCTGAGATAGAAATGATTTGACCTTATTTATCACATCAATATTTGTCCCAAAAATCAGTATATGATCGACGTATAAGCACAGAATAACTCCTTCACCCCCACCATAGCGATAGTATACGCATTTATCTGCCTCATTGACTGTAAAGCCTACAGATGTTAGTGTTCTATCAAATTTCTTATGTCACTGCTTAGGAGCTTGTTTTAGACCATACAAAGATTTTAACAACTTTAGCACCTTAACTTCTTGACCTTTTACTACAAACCCATCAGATTGTTCCATGTAAATTTCCTCATCTAGCTCTCCATTAAGAAAAGTTGTCTTAACGTCCATCTGATGAATGAGAAGACCATGTGAGGCAGCCAAAGAAAGTAGTACTCGAATTGTGGTTAGTCTAGCAACAGGTGCGTAAGTGTCAAAGAAATCTTCGCCTTCTTTCTGAGTATAGCCTTTGGCTATAAGCCGAGCCTTGTACTTTTCAATATTACCATCAGGTCTAAACTTTTTCTTGAACACCCACTTACAACTCACAAGTTTTCCCCCATAAGGTCGCTCTGTCACCTCCCAAGTCCCGTTAGCGATAATGGAATCCATTTCACTTACGGACAGCCTCCTTCTAGTATTCTACATCAGGAGATGCATAAGCTTCTGAAATAGACTTAGGAGTGTCATCCACGAGATACACAGTGAAATCATCACCAAAGGTCTTAGCTATCCTTTGTCTCTTGCTCCTCCTAGGAGCTTCACTATCATCCTCCTCAGCGACAGATTTATTAGGTGTTCAGATTGTTTAGGTGGTGTGATTGAGCTGGGAATTATTTCAGAAGGTTGAGTAAAAGTGTTATGTGTATCCTTCATTGGAAAAATATTCTCAAAGAATATAGCATCACGAGACTCCATAATTGTACCAACATACATGTCAGGTACCTCAGATTTAACTATTAAAAATCTAAAGGCAATGCTATGGTGAGCATATCCCAGAAAGACACAATCCACAGTCTTAGACCCAAGCTTGCGCTTCTTCGTTATTGGTACATTGACTTTCACCAAGCATCCCTATGTGAGCAAGTAAGAGAGTGATGGTTTTCTCCCAATCCATATCTCGTATGGAGTTTTGTCCTTATTTCTGTTAGGAACTCTATTCAATACATGATTCGAGGTTAGCAAGGCCTTCCCCCCATTATGCATTGGGTAATCTCGCAGTATCTAACATGGTATTTACCAAGTCAGTGAATATGCGGTTTTTCCTTTTGACAATCCCATTAGACTCGGGAGAATAGGGAGGCGTCCTCTCATGTATAATTCCACAATCCTCATAGAATAAGTCAAATTCGTTTGAGAAGAACTCTCCACCACGATCTGATCTAAGTCTTTATCTTTCAGTCAAGTTAGTTTTTAACTTCTGCTTTATAAATCTTAAAATAGTCTAGAGTCTCATCTTTCATTTTTAACAAGTACACATAGTAGAATCTAGTAGCATCATCAATCAAAGTCATGAAATATCGTTTTCCACCCTTCGTCAACACCCTATACAATTCACAAAGATCTAAATATAGGAGTTCTAGTGGTGTCAAGTTTCTCTCCTTGGCAGCGTTGTGAGGCTTACGAGGTTGTTTTGATTGCACACAACTATGGCACTTAGAACCTTTGACAATGGAAAAACATGGAATTAAATTTATACTGGAAAGCCGAGACATCAAACCAAAATTAATATGACATAAACGTGAGTGCCAAATATTGGCTCTATCATCCACACTGCCACAAATATGGTTCACAGACTTATTGCTGAAATCAAAAAGGAAAAAAGGAACGAGCCTCCGCACTCATAGCCTTTCCAATAAAATATCCATATTTAGACATGACTACTTTATTAGACTCAAACACCAACTTAAACCTGTCTCTAAACAAATGGACACCACTAACGAGATTCTTGTTGGTAGTAGGGACATGCTGCATGATAAGGAGATCAATACCATTGATACATCCACACCTACACGAGTAGAACATACTGGACCAATTACTCGTGCCTGTGCTCGTCAACTTAATTATCAGGTGAGTTTGTTCTTAAGCATGTGTCATACTTATTTAGACAATGAAAACACGTGCACTCTTGTTTTGCTTAGGAACGATGGAGAAGACCCAAAAAGAAAGGGATTCATGCAGGCTAGATTCGGATTGCAGAACAGCACCAACTTGTGACGGTCACCACGGTTGCATACGGACTCTGATTCAGATGTTCTTGGACTTCACGGAAAGCTTATCAAGTCTACTTTCAAACAGATCTGGTCTCAGGTCCATATCTATTCGGATTCGGCCTATATCATTGATTTATTATAGAGACCTGTTCTGTGGAGGCCATGGGCCCCGGGTACCTTCATTACCAGCACATGGGCCACTCGGATAGAGGATGGGCCGAACCATGTAATTAGAGATAAGATAGCACCCGGCAGGTTGTACCTTGTATAATAAAGAAACATAATCTTAGTCGGATAGGACTCTATCTCTAAAAAGGAAATCCCTTGGTCGTATCTGACTGGGATCCTTATCATGTACCCCTGTCCCCTAGTATATAAAGGGAGGCAGGGCGCCCCTCAGGGCAAGCACAACAAGAACAACCAGATCATCGATCGCCATACATCTCAGAGGAATAACACCTCAACTGGACGTAGGGTATAACCTCACCTCGAGGGCCTGAACCAGTATAATTTTCTTGTGTTCCTCTACAGTCCACCGAATTCACCCTCGCCGAGTAGCCCCATAGTTCTATTGCCGGTGCAAAGCATCGACATGTTCTGTCCACACTGCTGTGTCATCCTATTTTGGCCCGATGGGCCGTGTAACAAGTTGGGTCCACTAAGAATGCATCCTAGGGTTGGAGGACGACCCCAATACCATTGTGGTCATCTCCCATGTATAAATAGATCTTAGAGCAGCCACAAACAGATTGGGTTTTGTTTGATCAGATTTAGCCATTGCTACTTCGCCTTGCAGCACACGTGTCGACTAGATCGCCCGTCTGTTTGTCTTTGGAACCCCACCAACTTATATATTCAGATTGAACTCTCATATTCATGTCGCAATTCAGTGCTTGTTCTACTTGTTCTTGCTTGTTTTTCGATTGCTTGCAGGACGAGTGCCCATGTGGCGGGGTTGATCGTGCTCCACAAGATCTCGAGTAACCTTTGGAGTTGGTGTATCGGTTGCTAAGGCACAGCATCCCTGGATGGTTGTAGTCGGGCCGTGAATGTCACCTTCATCCAACAATCGAGTTATCTATCTCCGCCGAAAGATCGGGACCAAACCTCTCATCAAGTGGTATTAGAGCAAAGGTTGATCGGTGAGAGATTTTCTGTTTTTTCGCCATTAATTTCCTATAGTCTAGAAAAAGCCAAAAAATAGTAGATTAGTTTTCCATAATCCCATAGACCCTTTGAGCCTTTTTCTAGTACTACTTAGTTAGGGCTTGTTGAGTTTTCGATTGCATCGTCGTGTCGAGTTGCTGGTCTTAGTGTCTAGTCTTTTAGAGTTTCGAGTTCTTGTCATGTTCTGGTCACTTCTGCCTTGGTGTCCAATCTGGTCGCTTTGTATGTTGGATCCGAGTACCACCGTTTGTTTCCAATCTATTTTCAATTGTGTTCGAGTCCAAGTAGGTTCTGCTTGTCTGTTTCTGAGTAAATTTTATTGCTGCAATTACGTGAAAAAAAGAAATAGAAGAAAAGAAAAAAATAGAGATATCAAAAGAGATAAAAAAAAAAAGGAAAGTGTCTCGGAGAGGCGGCTTTGTTTCCTATTTTTACTCGGCTTGTGCTTACTTCTGTTCTGACCAAGGGCGTAGCCAGGGGGTAGTCCTAGTGGGCTTAGGACTACCCCCGATTTTGGCCCAGAGACACCCCCCACCCCCAAAATTTTGGCCCAATAAAGTGACAAACAAGCCCAAAAAGAAGGAAGAAGAGGGCTAGGGCACGCACAGCAGCAGGGAGTGGCTCGGCTAGGCGGCTGGCACTCCTCTTCCCAATGCCACAACGCACCGCCGCCTCCTCCTCCTGACGCCGCGATGTGCCGCCACCCCGATGCCCCGACCCACCACCGTGGCACCGGCCGACGCACCGCCGCCCACTCGCCTCCACCCTCCGGCCTCCCGACGCGCCGCCTGTATGCCTTGGCACCTCCCAACGCGCCGCCACGGCACCGGCCTTGACACACCACCACCTACCCACCTCCCGACGCGCCGCTGCCCGAGTCCCGATGTGTCTTTGGCCTCCGCCTCGGCGCCTCCTGCCTCTCGACGCGCCACCCCCTCCAGACACCGCCTCCTGTTGGCCTGTGCGGCGAGGCGACACCTATGCGGCTGTGCCCTCTACCGGGCTGCCGTCTGCCCTACGTGGCTCAGTGCCTCAGTGGGCGGTGGTTGCGTGGACACAGGACACTAGAGTCTAGAGAGTAGAGACTACGATGACGAGGAGGAGCTGAGGCCTGAGGCAGTGACCGGTGAGGCTCAAGGCTGAGTGACAGAGTGAGTGAGTGGCTGACGGCTCTGAGGATTTATTTCCATTTTGTGAGTTGTGAATCTTCTGCTGACTTGCTGCCATTGTACTTTCTACTTTGTAGGATTTGTAAAACATGAAGAGGAATGGGGATATTGCATCGCTCTTCCAGAGCCATGAAGCTAAAGCAAAGAAGATTGCAGCCTCCTCTTTGGATCCAGTCATTGATGAAGCTTCTGTTACTCAAAAAGAACCAACAGTTCCGAGCATTGATAAAGCTTCTACTAAAGAACAAGATGCACCTCCTCCTGTTTATGATGTTAACTGTCTTGAAAGTGATCCAGGCTTAAGGCTTCCTATTTCAAGTTATCCTTTCAATGATCAAGATGCTGTTCGGAGAGCATATATTATCAAGGGTCCATGGCAGCACTACTCACATGAATTCCCAGCCAAAGATATACATGGTAAGCAACGCCACTTTATCTATCTTTGGTTTAAAAAGTACAGTTGCCTTGAATATAGTGTGACGATGGATGCTGGGTTTTGCTTGGTATGTTATTTGTTTGGCAATGGGAGTAGTAATTTTGTTAAGGGTGGTTGGAGAAATTGGAACAAAGCCGATGCACTTGACAAACATGTGGGTACCGTAACAAGTGCACACAATAAAGCTCAAGAGAAATATAACTTGTTTGTGAAAGGTGGTTCAATTGATAATGTCATTGTGAAGGTTTCAGATGAGAATAAAATGCGTTATGTGGCTAGGTTGACTTATTCACTTAGATGCCTAATATTTCTCTTAAATCAAGGATTGGCATTTCGTGGGCATGATGAAAGTGATAAATCTAGCAATAGAGGGAATTTCCTTGAGCTTTTGAAATGGCTTGCAGAAAATAATGAGGAGGTTGATAAGGTGGTTTTAAAAAATGCACCAGGAAATTGCATCTTGACTTCAGCTACCATACAAAGGCAAATTATTGAATGTTGTGCTGATGTAACTACTAGACACATAATTAAAGAACATGGTGATGACCAATATGCAATTCTTGCTGATGAATGTAGTGATGTATCACATAAAGAACAATTAACTTTTTGCTTTCATTATGTTGACAAACTTGGAAGGGTATGTGAGCGGTTTCTTGGAGTAGTTCATGTATCTAGTACTACTTCTTTGTCCCTTAAGGCAACAATTGAGTCTTTACTTAGCGATCACCACCTTACTCTTGCTCAAATTTGTGGCCAAGGATATGATGGGACTAGTAACATGAAAGGAGAGATTAATGGGCTGAAAACATTGATCATGAAAGAGTCTCCTTTTGATGATTATATCCATTGCTTTGCACATCAACTCCAATTGTTTCTTGTTTCTGTTGCTAAGGAAAATGATGATTGTGTATGGTGTTTTGCTCAAGTTTCTCACTTGCTGAATATTATTGGATCTTCTTGTAAGCGCCATGACATGCTTAGAGATATTAGAGCTCTAAAAGTTATGGAAACACTTGAATTGGATGAAATAGAAAGTGGGAGTGGCTTCAATCAGGAGATGGGGTTAGCTAGGCCCGATGACACTCGATGGGGTTCTCATTTCAAAACTATATTGCATATTATTGAAATGTATTCTACAATTCATGAGGTACTCATAACTCTTGGAAAAGATCCCACACAAAGGAATGATTGGCCGAGGATACATGCTGTGGTTAGAGCTTTTGAATCATTTGATTTTGTTTTTAGTGCTCACTTGATGCTTGTCATTCTTGGATATACAAATGTGTTGTCTCAGTCTTTCCAAAAGAGAGACCAATATATTGTTAATGCAATTTCACTTTTAAGTTTAGCAAAGGAAAGAATGCAGAAAATGAGATCTAATGGGTGGGAAGACTTCTATCAAGAAAAAGTTGTTTCATTTTGCACCAAATATAGTATTAAAGTTCAGCAAGGATGAAAATATGTGCTCATGGAAGATCTGCACAGTTTTATCCGACCAAACAATGATGATCATTTTAGAAGAGAAGTATATATTGGTGACATTGATAAATAGTCAAGACTTGATAGTAGGTTTGATGAGGTTAATATGGAGCTACTTGTTTGTATGTCAGTCTTGAATCCTCTAATTCATTTGCTTCCTATGATAACAAAAGTACTTCGACTTGCAAGTTTTATCTAAGGACTTTTTACAAGTATGGATTTGAGAAGGCTTGAATTCCAAATTGAAATTTTTATTGATGATATGAGAAAAGATGAACAGATTTGAAGGTCTAAAAACACTTGTGAGCTATCTATTAACTTGTTGAAACAAATAAACATGTTCTTTATGATTTGGTGTATTTGCTTCTTAAGTTGGTATTGATCTTACCGATGGCAACTACAAGTGTTGAGAGGGTATTTTCTACATTGAGACTAGTGAGACAAGTTGAGAAACAATATATGTGATGAATTATTGAATCATTGCTTAGTCACATATATTGAATGAGATATTTTCTCCCAAATCTGTGAGGAAGATATAATAAAACTGTTCATGGCTAGACGAGCAAAGATTACTGTAGCGGCATTGTAATCTTCTATGTATGTGTAATATCTTTGCACATTTGGAACTACCTATGTTGTAATATTTGCACATTTTAAACTATTTATGTTGTAATGTTTGCACTTTTGAACTTACTAGTTAGAATAGTCGATTATTGATGTCATAAAATATTATTTACATATTTATATTGCCTTTTAACAAAATTTGTACTTATATATGGGATTTATGGTGTTAGAAAATTTTGATATGTGATGTGAACTTGTGAGCAAGGACCACCCAACTAAAATTCCTGGCTACACCACTAGTTCAGACTTATCTATTTGTACTCAGATAGTTGTCTCTCTAACTCAGTTCGAATAACCTCAATATCCTCCTTATTCATATTTGAGAAACCTTACTTTAGAGAGGTTGAGTTTTGAGGTCCCCAAAAAAAGAAAAAAATCAAAACAGGGGTTGTTCCTAGTGTTCCTCCATTCTTTTGGTGGTGCTTTGTGACTTCTTTGTGTCAAGCTCGCGTCTCTAGCACAATCTAGCCTAGGACCAGCACGGTACCACCATCGAACGATTTCTCAACTTGCTTTTATGACTAACGTGGTACTAGTACTTCCTTGTGCATTATTTTTCAGCCCTCCTACTATCTCCACATATCCGACTACAGCTTGACAGGGTTGTTGCTGCTGCGCCGATACACTCTTTTCTAGGTTGCCGACTTGTTGGTTGCCGTCCCTCTATTGAGCTAGGTAAGACTGGTAAGAGCTTGTGTGAACGGGTTGAGAGTTAACGTATTGCAGTAGCCACATCCTAATAGCCTTAGGGACTTTGTTCTTTCACTTGTTTCTCTTTTCTTGTCCTTCTAACCATGTCAGGTTCGGGGGATGCCGATGGATATTCACATTCTCCTCGCACGAAAGGAATCATACAACATTTTGAGCGTCAAGTCAAGCTACACACGGAGGGGCTTGATGCGGACTTGCATGTGACTAATGAGAAGCTTGGTCAACTGGAGACCACACAAATTGAAACCAACACCAAGCTTGCTGCATTAGAGACTTCAGTTGCTGGAATCAACACTAGCATTACTGCTTTATTGAGACGTTTTGATGATCTCAATGCTGGTGACGGAAATCAGCAACAACAAAACAACAACAACAATGAAGATGGCCATGGCGAGGATAATTTTAATGATGAGTATTCTGCTGATACTGAACATGATGACCGAGATGCTCATCTTCGCCAACGGTTGCGCCACAATCGTCAAGGTATGGGCCGATGTGAGGTACGCAACAATGATGATGCTTTTGGTAAAATTAAATTTAAGATACCTCCTTTTGATGGTGCATATAATCCCGATGCATACATTACTTGGGAAATTGTTGTTGATCAAAAATTTGCTTGCCATGAATTTCCTGAGAATAAAAGAGTTAGAGTTGCTACTAGTGATTTTACTGATTTTGCTTCTGTTTGGTAGATAGAGCATGGCAAGAAAAATCCTAATAAATACACAAACTTGGGATGCTTTGAAACGGGTCATGCGGGCTAGATTTGTTCCTTCTTACTATACACGTGATCTGTTAAATAAGTTGCAACAATTAAGACAGGGTGCTAAAAGTGTAGAAGAATATTATCAAGAATTGCAAACGGGTATGCTGTGTTGTGATTTAGAGGAAAACGAGGAGGCTGCAATGGCTAGATTTTTGGGTGGTTTAAATCGAGAAATTTGGGACATCCTAGATTACAAAGAATACAATAACATCACTTGTTTGTTTCATCTTGCTTGTAAAGCTGAAAGAGAAGTGCAGGGACGACATGTGAGCGCCAGGACTAATGTTTTTGCAGGTAGAACTAATTCATGGCAGACACGCACGACTACTTTCCCACTGGACGTGCTCCACACTTCTTCTCCTAAGTCGTGCAGCACCATCTATAGCCAAAAACAACAGAAAGCCACATGTTCTTCTCACTAATTCAGCAAGTCGGGCACCCACAACGACTAGGGTTGTGCCCGCTGAGAGTACTTCTATTGCATCTACAGGGAGAACTAGAGATGTTCAGTGTCACCGATGCAAGGGATTTGGGCATGTGCAGCGTGACTGTCCAAGCAAGCGTGCTTTGATTGTTAAAGAGGACGGTGAGTACTCATCTGCTAGTGATTTCGATGAGGATACATATGCTCTTGCAGCTGACCATGCAGGTACTGATGGAGAACAAAAAGAGCATATTGGTGCTGAGGATGCAGACCATTATGAGAGTCTCATTGTGCAGCGCGTACTGAGTGCACAAATGGAGAAAGCGGAGCAAAATCAGCGGCACACGCTGTTCCAAATGAAGTGTGTCGTCAAAGAATGTTCTTGCCGTATGATCATTGATGGAGGTAGTTGCAACAACTTGGCTAGTAGCGACATGGTGGAGATGCTTGCGCTTAGCACCAAACCGCACCTACATCCATATTATATCTAGTGGCTTAATAATAGTGGTAAGACAAACATAACTAGACTGGTGTGAATTAATTTTGCTATTGGATCATATCATGATGTTATTGAATGTGATGTTGTGCCTATGCAAGCATGTGCTATTCTGCTAGATAGACCATGGCAATTTGATAGAGATTCAATGCATCATGGTAGATTAAATCAGTATTCTTTTCTGCACCATGATAAGAAAATTGTGGTAACATCCTAGATTCTCCTGAGCTATTGTGAAAGATGATGTTTCTAGAGCTAGCAACTTAATATCTCAGGAGCATGCTAAAAGTGGAACCAAAGTTGTGTGCAAAGGAACTTTGTAAAGCATGATAGAAACAAACAAATTGTTTGACAAGAAAAATAAGATCACTTGAAAGGTAATGCTGCTTGACAATCCCCGCCACCAGAATCGGTCTGATATTAATGAATTGATTGCTTCATTTTGTTTGCTATGCATGGTGTGCAAGGATGCATTGATTTTCACTTCATGATATGCAACATTCTTGCCTCGCTGCTGGCTATTTTGCAGGAGTTTGTTGATTGTTTCCAAGTGAGATGCCCAGGGTACCACTAATCCGCGGGATGAGGCACTAGATTGATTCACCCCGGTGTCTTTGCTGGTTGCAAACCGTGGCCATACAGGAAAAATCGGAGAAAACTAAGGAGATTCAGCGCCAAGTGTAGGAACTTCTTGACAATTAGGTTATTGCGTGAGTTTTTAGTCTTGTGCTGTTCAGGTTATTTGTAGTTTCCCACCCCCCCCCCCCCCCTAAGAAAGATGGAACATATTCCTTAAGCGTATGTGTGTGACTGAGAGCGATTATAATACACCATTCGTATCGTATCCTGTTCTTAGATGAATGCTTGAATGTAGAACTTGAGTGGTGCTGTTATATTCGAAAGTTGATTTGCGTAGTGGGTACCTGTCACAGATTCGTATGATTAGGAGATAAATGGAAAATTGCTTTCAAACTAAGTTCGGTTTATATAGTGGTTAGTCATCAGCCTTTTCTTCGAGTTAACTAATGCACCAATATAGCACTTTACATGCGATTAATAAATTGAGTTTGTGTGCTTTCATTAGGAAATTCGTGGTTTTTGGTAATTTTGATGATATATTGATTTACAAGTGTAGACAACATGATTAGGTAGTATCAATAGAGATGTCACTTACGTGTTGTTTTTAATGGCTTTACGTGATGCACGTTTATTTGGTAACCTTGAAAGTGCACTTTGCACAAATCGAGTTTCTTTCTTGGTATTTAGTTGTTACTGATGGTGAGCTACAGGAATTGAAGTTGATCAAGCCAAGGTGGAAGCTATACAAGGATGACTGTCCCAAATAACTATCACACAGTGTGGAGTTTCTAAGGTCTTGCTAGATTCTATCACTGGCTTTTGTGAAGGATTCGCACATTACTGGAGTTCAGCATTGAATGAGCTTACGAAGAGGGAGTGCTTTTAATGGAGCAATGCACAAGAGAAGGGTGCCTTCAACAATGCTGAAAGATAAGTTAACACATGCACCTCTCTCTCCAATTTCTTGATTTAATAAGACTTTTTAAGCTTGAATGTGATGCTAGCAAGATATTGGTTTGGGTGGTGTTTTGCTGCAAGAAGGAAAACCCGTTGCATACTTTAGTGAAAAATTGAGCGGGCATATTCTGAATTATTTTACTTATGATAAGGAATTATATGCTCTTGTACGAACTTTAGAAACATGGCAGTATTATTTGTGGCCCAAATAGTTTGTCATACATTTTGATCATGAATCTTTAAAACACATACGTAGTCAAGAGAAATTGAATCGTAGATATGCAAAGTGGGTTGAATTTATTGAATCTTTTCTTATGTTATCAAACACAAGAAAGGGAAGGAAAATATTATTGCTGATGCTTTGTCTAGGAGATATACTTTGTTGACAATAACTTAATTCAAAAATCTTTGATTAGAAACAATTAAAGACCAATATGTGTATAATCTTGATTTAAAGATGTGTTTGCTGCATTGTAGGATGGGAAAGACATGGAATAAATTCGTCCTCAATGATGGGTTTGTGTTTAGAGTTAACAAGCTATGCATTCTAGCTAGCTCCATTCGCTTGTGTTGCTACAGGAACCGTATGGAGGTGGCTGATGGGCATTTTGGAGCAAAGAAGACAGAGGACATACTTGCTGGCCACTTCTTTTGACCAAAGATGAGACGGGATGTAGAGAGATTTGTTCCTCGCTGCACAATATGTCAAAAGGCTAAGTCATGACTAAATCACAGATTTGAAGTCATATTTAGGGGAGGAAGATTGAGCTTGAGTGAGGACACCAAATGCAAGAAGCGGGATGAGAGGACATCAACACCATTGATACATCCACACCTACACGAGTAGAACATACTGGACCACTTACTCGTGTACGTGCTCGTCAACTTAATTATCAGGTGAGTTCATTATTAAGCATGTGTCATACTTATTTAGACAATGGAAACACGTATACTCTTGTTTTGCTTAGGAACGATGGAGAAGACCGAAAACAAAAGGGATTCGCGCAGGCTGGATTCGGACTGCAGAAAGACCAACTTGTGATACGGTTACCACGGTTGTATACGGACTTCGATCAGGTATATTGAACTTCACGAAAGCTTATCAAGTCTACTTCAAATGAATCTGTCCTCAAGTCTATATCTGTTGATTTGGCCACACTCGTCGATTTATACAGAGACTATTCTATCCACAAGTGTCGTGTTACTGCTATTTGGCCTG
The DNA here is from genome assembly GCA_003991445.1 of Oryza meyeriana var. granulata. Lineage (NCBI taxonomy): Eukaryota > Viridiplantae > Streptophyta > Magnoliopsida > Poales > Poaceae > Oryza > Oryza meyeriana. The sequence continues at coordinate 103,291 of RYFJ01002480.1, forward strand.
ATGGCCATGCACAAGTTGGGTCATTAAGGAACGTCTAGGGTTGGAGATGATCCCAATACCCATTGTGGTCATGCCTCCCATGTATAAATAGGTTTAGAGGCCTATGAACAGATTGGGTTTTGTTTGATCAGATTTGCCATTGCTACTTATGCCTTACAACGCACCGTTCGTGACTAGATCGCTCGGTTCTATTTGTCTTCGGAACTACCAACTTGTGTCATTCAATTGAACTCTCATATTCATCTCACAATTCAGTGCTTGTTACTTTGTTCTTTGATTGCTGCAGGACGGAGTGCCCTCGTGGCCAGGTTGATCGTGCTCCATAAGATCTCGAGCAACCTTTGGAGTTGGTGTATCAGTTGCTAAGGTGCAGTGCCCCTGAACAGTTGTAATTGAGCCGTGAACATCACCTCCATCCAACAATTGAGTTATCTATCTCCGTCGAAAGATCGAAACCAAACCTCTCATCACTGCACGTTCCTCAGCTGCACGATCTTTCCCGAAATAAACTTTAGATCTACCGTGCCAACACCATAAACAGTAGATAAATTACCATACCCAGTCCCATCTCTAGTGTTGCCATGAACAGTAGGTAAATTACCATTAGGACAGAGGAATCCCGAATGGCCTGTATAAGAAGAAAACAATGAGATGTCAACACAAACATGTACATTGGCTCTCGTATCAACCCACCAATTAGTAGACTAAGTAACTGAAAGAACAGTAGGTAAATTGCCATACTCAGTCCCATCACCAGTGTTACCAATGGTCACGTTGACAGATTTAGAAGTCTGTCCTGCAGGAGCCTTCATTCCCTTGCGTTATGGACAACTTCGGCCAAGTGACCAGGCAAGCCACACACATAGCAAGTTCTTTTCTCCTATTGTGTTATTATTCTTCTTCTTTTTGAAGTTGATGCTTTGATGGGCTTTGACAAATTTCTCTTTATTCTTATTCGATGGCTTCTGTACCACATTGACGAGATGCCCAATCGCCTTTAGATGCAGTGCCCTCCCCCATTTCCGAGCTTTTTCCTCAACATTAGAGAAGCAATGAACCTTCAAAAGAAGTACTCATGTCTCTTGTGTTGAGCGCGCAGTATGAAACTCCTCCATGACGGAGGTAATTTTGCAATAATGCACGCAGCCACAAACTTATCGAGTAAGGCACACTTCAGGAGTTCGAGTTCCTTAACGATAGTCTGTATATCATGAGCCCTCGACATCCAGAATGATTGTTAATCATCTTGTAATTGTGAAACTGCTCCATGACATACAGATCATTGCTAGCATCAGTAGCACCGAATTTGGTATTCAATGCATCCAATAATTCCTTAGCGTCTGTCATGTGCATATACACCTCGACCAGACGATCACCAAGAACCCTAAGAATTCATCCCACAAAGATAGTAGTGACTTCCTCAAATTCCTTCTGCTGTTCTGCAATAAGAACTCCTTCAGGTTTGGCAATACTAACCCAAAATATTTTCATAGCGTGAGCCATAGAGTGACCTTAATCTACCATCTCTTGAAGTGCACACGGTGAATTTATCCGGGCTCAGTGCATCGGCAAATCCAGCCATAGTAAAATCACAGTGCCTATAATAAGGTTTAATTGTGTTGAAAAAATAAGCACATGTAGATTTAATTTATTCCATAAATAAATCATGACATTAATCACATAAGCTAGCAGAATCATCTCACACAATCTAGACATGTATGCAACGGAATATAATACATAATAGATCGAACACGTAAAATGATGAATATGTACCGACGATTCTGTTCAGAGAGGAGAGCTCGGAGCAAATACGCTCAGAACAGTAGCACGCACTGCACGTACAACGCGCGGTACAGGATGGTGACGACGACGCGCAACGCCTGAACGTAGAGGAAGACGAGCCGTGGCGGACAAACAATGAGCAATCACGTGGAGCATTTTCCAAAAATCTTATTCGCCCTCTCCCGGTGAGGACGACACTCTCCAAGAACTCCAACCTCTCTGTCGATGTCTCCCTAACAACCAGGCTCAGGCAGCAAAGGTTTTTGAGATTGCCGTCGATCCATCTGGGAACTCTAGGCAATTTCCATCCCATAAATAGTAGTTGCTCGAGATGGATAGGAGGATTGGATAACAAGCTCAACATGTTGTCGTTGTCATTTATTGGATATCCTAACTTACGACACACCTCAAGATATCTGACGATGGTATATTATCAAAATTCACATCTAACAGACAATGACATCAATCCTCAAGTTATCCCTATAAATGGCAGGATAGTTGACAAGGAGCCCCAGCTTCTCTAGCTCCCTCAGCTCACCTGGGCGCCATATTTTCGGATTGCATCCAGAACAAGCCCTTCAACAGTGTGCAGTGACTTCATGTTGTCTAATCCATCAATTGGTGTCCACCATGGAACAATCAGATGTGACAAGTGGGGCAAATAAATGGCATCTGATGGAATGCTTACATCTGCAGGATAATTTTTTATTTCCAGTGTCTCCAAATGCCTAAGCCCTTGAATTTTTTCAAGGAGTTGGATTTGTACACCATAACTGTAACCATATTCCACGGCAATCATCATGTTGTCTAATCCATCAATTGGTGTCCACCATGGAACAATCAGATGTGACAAGTGGGCAAATAAATGGCATCTATGGAATGCTTACATCTACAGATAATTTTTTATTTCCAAAGTGTCTCCATTGCCTAAGCCCTTGAATTTTTTTAGGGAGTTGGATTTGTACACCATAACTGTAACCATATTCCATGGCAATCATCAAATACCTCGTTTGTTTCGATGCAAATAAAGACTTATTATGTCAACTCTTTGGTCCATCTCAGAGAGAGCAGAATATGCTCACAGTATGTATTGTGGGAGTTATGGAATCATTAAGTTTTATATCAATTTTTGTGTGCTATAGTTGTTAGAAAAATAAGCATATATAAATTTAATTTATTTTTATAAATAAATTATGATAATAACTGCATAAACTAGCAGAATCATCTCACACAATTTAGATATATATGCAACGGAATAATACATGAATAGATCGAACACGTATAACATGATGAATACGTACCAATGATTCTGTTTAGGAGAAGAGCTCAGAGCAGATGCGCTCGGAGCAGTAACAAGCACTGCACGTACAACGCGCAGTACAGGATGGTGACGACGACATGCAACGCCCAAACGTAGAGAAAGACAAGCCGTGGTGGACAATAACGAGTAGTCGCGTGGAGCACTTCTAAAAACCTTATTCGCCATCATCCCGGTACAGACTTCAACGAGGATGGTTCGGAGACATGCTCTCCCGATCGCGCGCACGCTGACGAGCAGACGGAGTAAACGATATGTGGCGGCGCAGTACAGAGGAGAGGCAAAACCCTAGATTGATTTCATGTGTATTGCGTGGAGGTGACGGTTCAGTATATATAAGATATGTGATCAGGATGTCTTTCATAACCTATAACTGAATCGATAAGTTGCGCGTAACTTACTCGGACTCGTCCAACGCACTGAATAATCCGGTGAGTTCCAAAATAAACACCGAATATCCTTGGATGCAGCAAAATCAAAACTATAAAAATAGTTCACGTCTGCAAAGCATAATGAGCCAATTTTTGGCGGACCATTCACGGTATGTCACGTGCGACCGCCCCGAGCCGCCGACCCGGTGAGCGATCGCCCGTGTATTTTTCTGTTCTCTCATCACACATTGCTCAAGTAGCTAGGAGAGCACTCATCCTTTAAAGAGGTCTTTTCTTCTAGAATAAGTAGATGGTATAAAGTTCATATACATGTCTCCCATAAGGTGGACTTTTAAGATTTTTCTAAGAATTATTCTTCAATTGGACCGTAGGCCCACTAAGAATTCCAACAATAATTTTGTACCAATGTTCCATATCTTTACGCTCTTTTGCTCTCCTCCGTTTCTTCACTGCTGGCTTATAGATCAATTTGATTCCACTGGTACTGGGACTAGTAGTGTGTACAGTGAATCATTCATTCATTGCCTCGTGCCTCAATGGAAATCATGAATTCATGATCACCGTTGTCTAAGCCATGTACATGTAAGTTTCAGTTTGGACCTTTAAAAATGTTCCAGTCTGTATGGTATTATATTAATTTATTCAGTTTCTGTTTGTAAAGGATTATTATTTTAATTTATTCCAATGCTATCTTAGAGTATAACCAACAGAAGCCCAAAAATTCATCCCTAAAAATTCTCTTTTGGAATCTCTAGTTAGTTTTTTAGGTGTGGATAAATTACTCTCTTCAATAAATAACTAAAAATTAACTTCTAAAATTAAAAAGTGGGTCCAAACTAAACTAGCAACCAAAATACAAACATATCACACCTCCTCCTCCCTGCACGATCTCTCTCCCTCCCTCCACATGTTGCTCTCTCCCTCTCGCCCGGTGGAAATTTGGGAGCGAGAGCTCCCACGACTTATGGAGAGCGAGAAGGAAGGAGAAGTAGATTCTAATTTTTTGGAATGTATTTAGAAGTATTGTTGTAGGCTATTTTTTTTGTAGGTCCAAAATTTTAGGATTAATATCTATTTTGGGCTACTGTTGACCATGCTTTTAGGCCATGTTCTTTTAAGCTGCTAGCAACTAGATTATTACAGGCAACTAGAAACTTATCACATCCAAGAAACTATCCAACAACTTGGATTAATGAATAATGTTGTTGTATTGTTTTAATTAATCTGTAAATAGTGCACATATAACAAATATAATGTGTATATATAACGTCTCTATATTTCTATTGCAGCGCACGGACACTCGACTAGCCAGTCTGTTTGGCGCTTGGGCAGACGGTGCTCAGCCACTGTTTAAGATGGCACCTGCAAGTGAGGCTCCGTTTGAATTAACCGATCATCATCAAATCATCGGTTTAGACAGACGATGATTGGACGGCCAAAATTCAAGTGAGTTCCACCCGCAGTAGGCAGCCCGAACACGGGAGGAGCTGCATGAATCATGGAACTAAGTGAGGTTTCATCTGAATCATGGAACTTTGTCTTTCCTGTATACCGAATGCACTGTCAATTTTGCCTCTATTGGAGTTTACCTGCGTAATATTTCCATTGCTTAATGATATCCATGTTTTAAATCTTAATGTTAGGACTTGAAATCAAATCACCCAGTCTTTTTAGTTGTATTTTTTATGTTTCGAATGTCAGCAAAAGCTAAGTAGCAACTGCAAATAGTTAATGTTAGTGATGATTCTTTTGTGCCCTTGTTTGGGATTATGACATCTTCATATCTAGCCTGATGTAAGTGAAAACTTGCACGAGTATACCGGTCGTCGATATGGGCTCCTCCTGCATTTTGCTCCATGTGTAAATCTACCCTTAGATGGAATCTCAAGCAATCCAACATAACTAATAATATTGTTGAAGATAAATATATCGTTCATGTCTCTGACCGCTCGGTTTTTGTTTTGTACTGAGAGGCACAAATTGGCCTGTTCAAAATTGTCGAACCTATGTCGGTTCTAACACAATTTATATAAAGCTGAGTAATTGAACCTTAGAGATCAAAAAATCCAGGAAACATACCCAGTTTAAAAGTCAAATTTTTCATGAGTGTTCTAATTATTTTTCGGGATAGTTATTCAAAGAGTGAGGAGTGGGAGAAAATTGATTATGGTACTGAATTTTCTGACAACTGACCACTATACAATGCTTAATTGGGAAAAAACAAATATACTTCTGTAACTAAACCTTTTTATCTACAGTAGCCATCTCTATTTAATTGATCCTCCATGTGACAACCCTTAATCCGAATTGCTGAACTGATGTATCCCTATAATAATAAAAAAAATCTTAATTTGAGAGTATCAAATCACATGAATATGGAGGAACCACGGCAAGACGAATACAATGATGAAGCATGCAATCAAGAGGTTGCAGAATGAGTGGCTCATGCAGAACGCCTTGGATGAGCCTTGGCCGTCCATGCCCGACGTCTCGTGCCACCGCTGCATGAACTCCTTACCACCACCACCCCAACTGCTGATGTTCTCCGCGGTCTCGCCACAGATCTCGCAGCGCCTGCATTTTGTGAATTTCATGCGAATTTTCATAAATTTTACTGAGTATATATGTTGTGAATTGCTTACAAATGTCAGCAAACTTATGTATTTGCCTTGACCGTTATAGCTTGGAAACAGTGTGTGCTTGAAAGCAAATCCAACACGGATATGGCTTCTACAATGTTGAATTAAGATCCGTTTTGGAACAAAGGAAAATGTAGAAATTCAAAATGATTTAAATCCTTGGGGGAAATCTCAATGAAGCCATTTGGAACAATGGATTGATCCCTACAAATTACTTTGGAATTCCTATTGAATGGAATATTCTAGCTAGAGGAATTTTGGATAAAAATTATGTTCTTGAGTTTCTGCGTTTTCCTTATGTGTCATCTAAACAACAACAGTTTTGAGACTTTCATGTGTTTCTCATCCTATAAAAATGTTAGCAAGCATAAAATTTTATTTATATATTTTCCACTACTCATATATTTTTTATGTTTCTATATTTTTGTAATGCTGCACTCCAAAGAAGGTGAAAAGAGTGCTATTGCTAGAGAGAGATGGATAGATGCTATGCGTTAGTTACCCAAAAAAAAGAAATTCGAACAAATGTCATTGACAAAGTCTAATTTCACATTTTGCCATCGATAAATATAAAGCTATAGAAAATATCATCGTATAAATCAACTTTTCTAAGAAATACCATCGCCGTCTGGTTCCTGTCCATACCACTCCGTTAGCCCAATTCTTTTCTTTTTTTTGAAATGGCCAAATTGCCCTCAATTGTTAACGAACTCACCCCATTTGTGTATCAACACACAATGCCGGTGCTCGCGGGTGGGGAAGGCGGCTGTGGGGCGAACCCTAGAGGCGGCGGCTCGGTGGTTCGTGGTCTCGTGGCGCTCGCGGGCGGGGAAGGCGGCAGTGGGGCGATTACAGCCGGCGGTGGCACGATTCCAGGCAGCGGCACGGCTCTCTCAGGCGGGGACGGCGGCACGAATCCAGTCGGCGGCGCGGCGTTCCCGAGGGGGGACGACGGCCGTGCGGTGCTTCAGGCTTTGGTGGCGACTCCCGCGGCACGGCGCTCCTAGGCGGCAGCGCGCCGCTCACAGACGGCGGAGCGGCGCTCCCAGGTGACGACGCAGCTCTCCCAGGCGACGACAACGCGTTTCCTGGCTTGGACAGCAGCGGTGGCGATGTTGTTCCAGTCGGGGATGGAGGACGAGCAGCAGCAATAGCAGCGCGTGCTCGAGATACACAGAATGCCACTGTCGCATCCTTTCCTGGTTGCAAATCTATGATCTATTCTTATCTTTTCTAGGTGGACTGAACTAGGGTGAATGGAAACTTCAGGTGAAGAGGAACTTGCAGAACATGAAGGGTCCCAGTGGCCAAAGAATACACATGATTGGTCCTAGTGCCAAAATTTGTATCATTTACTCTTGAAAAAAAAATTGTTTCGCAAATGTGTGAAAGTTATGACAGAATTGGTCCATATGATCCTGAAGCTGAATTGATGAAATTTGTTTCACAACAAAAGTGCAAGCTAAAAGGAAGAGCAAGGTAAAATTGTCTTTTCCCTGCACTTAATAGAGGGTTGCTAACAGGGAGCTGACGGCAATGACGTTTATTAGAAAAGCTGGTTTTGTAAGTGTATTTTCTGAAACTTACACTTATCAATGGCAAAGCGTGGAATTGAGTGCTTGTCAATGGCATTTTTTAGAATTTTAAAAGATGCTATACGCTAGACAAAATGCCACTAGAAAGCAACGAAGCGCTGTTAGCCTAAGTTGTTAAAAAGTGTGTGTTATTTATGTCATATTATGTGAGTGTTTGTAATAATTTAGGTGTAGGTTTTTGAAATTTTTTAAAAAAATTATAAAAGATATTATTGACAAATATCTTATTATACATTTTACCATTGACGAGAACAAATTTCAGAAAAAACCATAATACAGATGACTTTGTCCAATAAATGCCATCGTCGTCAGCTATCCGTCAATACCACTACGTTAGCCTTATCCTATTTTTTCGAAATGCCCAGATTGCCCTCGCTTGTATCTTAGCAAATTCTCACCCTAACCCTCAACTGCGGCACCGGGGCAAATCGAGGCAGCAGCGCTGCGCTTCCAAGCGTGGACGGCGGCGGCGGGGTGGTTCAGTCGTCGACGGCCGCAGCGCATGCTCCCTGGCTGGGACGACGGTGGCTTGGCGAATCCAAGCAGCGACGCGGTGGTTCCAATCGTCGACGGGCGCTCCCGAGCGGGGAGGACGGCAGCGCGGTGATTCCAACCGTCGACGGCGGCGGCGGCGTGCATCCAGCCGGTGGCTTCAGGCGCCGAATGCACATCCAGGGGAGCAAATAGCAAATGCATGCGGCAGCGTGGGCTGCGAAATCCAGGCTCCCGGGAGGCGACGGGGGTGCATTTCCAGTCGGGGACGGCGGCGGTGCTGTTCCAGGCGGGGATGGAGGATGAGGAGCGGCAGTAGCCCTTGGCACTTACTTCCTCTGTAGTAAACGATTTGTGCTAATTCTTACTTCACTCACACCTGCTGCCTCCCTTACCCAAGCTGCAGGTGCCATTCTAGGTGGACTGAACAGGGTCAAAAGGAACTTGTAGAAGATGAAGGGATGGAAGAACAATGGAAACTTTTGTGTGAAGATTGGTCTGTTTGGGTTCGCATCTACCATTATTTATGTCTTTATAGCAATTGGCAGCTTGTGTATTGTTTGCCCTAAAGTTCTTGTGCAAATTTAGCTCAGTTCACATTTACATTGATAATTGATAGCAAAATGTGTATCAATTACTCTTGAAATAATTTGTTTAAGAATTTTTTGGAAATTATGACGAAATTGCTCTCAAATAAATGTGTGAAATTTTGGATCATGCAAGTAATGTTGTCTAAAAATTTCTATTGACATATTCTCAAAACCAGAGTCCAAGCCGAAGCAATAGTTCTGTCAATTCGTAGGGGTAAAACAGTCTTTTTTCAATACCTAACAGAGAGCTGCTAACGGATAGCTGATGGTGATGGTATTTCTTGATAAAGTTATTTGTACAGTGGCATTTCCTATAACTTGCACTCGCTAATAGCTAAATGTGAAATTAGGCTCTTGTCAATGGTATTTTTAAAAATTTCTCTTTTCTCTAAAGGGCAGTTTTCTTTTGAGCTAGCAGGTATTACCTTCGTATTTAAATATATTGTATTGTTGAATTTATTAGGTTCAACTTTTAAACCTTCAACAATCAATGCCTCTCAAAATATCTAGTTTAAAAACATAAAAATCATATGAAATTTTTTTATTTACAAGTACTTTTACAAATATCAAGCTCGATCCAGCAGCGGGCTAACGGTGGATGGGTGAGATCGCTCCAGAGAAGAGCTCGCTGGCATCCTCCCAGCTGCCCTTTTACCGTTTCAACTTGGAAGTTTTTGCTATAAGACCTAGTTTAAATTGAAAGCATTGTCTCTAGAACGGTTCACGATGAAAATGCGGCAAAAATAACTAGCCCAATGTATAATTTACTCTTATATATTTTGTCTGATATTATCGTCATGTTCTAATTAAAAAATAGTAGTTAAAGTTGTACAACAAAAACCGAATAAATTCAACTGTGTCATATATCTAAATATGGTAAATACAGAGCTAGTTAACTTTTTTTTGACTAATAGCACCCCAACATGCTCTCTCTCTCTCTCTCTCTCTCTCTCTCTCTATATATATATATTTATATATATATATATATATATATATATATATATATATATATATATATATATATATATATATATATTCATATTCTATGCACACAGTCTTTTTATGCACACTAACTAACAAAAAATTATACATGTACTTCTAATAATACTACACCTATGTATAAAGTCTAATCTTCAAATTTATTATATATAGAGAGAAAAAAAGACAAAATTTTGACAGATTTATACTCTTAAAACTGTTAAATTTTTTTTGTTAAGGCTAAAATATAATAAATTTAAAGATAAGGCTTTATATATGTGTGTAATATTATTGGAAGTATATGAATTCTTATGATATTTTTTTAGTTGGTATGTATGACATGTATAAAAAAGTTTATGCGCATGTTCCATGTAACCGAGAGCTAAAAGGACTGATGTCAGGTCAACGCTTTCAACTAGGTAATGCCACCGATTATTCCAGCATTATTGCGCGGCTTTATTCTTTCTTTTTCACTACAGCGAAGATTCCATCCCATCATTGTCATAATTTATGGCCATGTAAATAAATAAATAGTAGATATTGAGTACACAATTAAGTTGTTCTCGCTTAACAAATTGGTTTTTGTTAAAACACAAATCACACCAGCACATGCTAATTATATTGGTAGAAAAGAGGTGAAATAATGAGGTTTTTTCATGAGAAAAGAGAATCTGAAACACAAGTCCATTTCCATTTTTTGCCAAAAATATAAAAGCATAATGATATTAGTAGAATTTAGAACTGATCTCAGGAGGAATTTAACCGAGTTCATGGAATAAACTGTCGAATTTTAGATTGAGTAGAGAGCTAAATGTAAGCCAAGAAAGTCATCAACTTGTTTTCCTTGAAATTAATCATCAAGAAACTAATTAACAACTTAATTAGGAGCTACTACACAGAGAAATGGATGGATCGGATCCCGTACCTGTTGCCCCTGACGGAGAACCACGCCTCGGCACAACGCCGGTGCGCCGCCGCCGCTCGCCGCGGCAGCCGCACCCTAGCCTGACCAGCCGTCCGCTCCCGCTCTCCGCAAGCATCTCGCCGCCGCCGTCGTCGTCGTCGCCGTCGCTGCCGCCGAGGTGGCAAATCCTGCACCCCGTGGCCGGCCGGCCCTCACCCTCCGCCGGCAGCCGGTGCCGATCAGCCGTCCACGCCGCCACGGCAGCGAAACTGTCAACGTCGACCACCACATGCGCGACATTAAAGACGTCGACGCCGGCCTGCTCCTCCTCCTCTGACGGCTCCCCTCCGCCAGTACCGCCGGTGTCTCCTGCGGCGGCGATCACCATGGCTGGCGCGCGCCGCGTCGTCGTCAAGTCATGATGCCGGCCATGCGGTGCTGGCCACTAGGGAATCTTTGGTTTTGGGGAGTACGTAACAATAAGAAATGGGAGAAAATGATGAGGACATTACATTGCTACTTATCATCTCGGTGCTGAGAACCGATGAACGCGCCGGACAAAACAAGTTGACCTACGACATGGAGGCGATGTCGGCGCGACGCCGATGTGGAGGAAAGTGGGTCCGGGTGTTCTGCAGTACTTCCTTCGTCCTAAAATATAATATTATTTTTAACTTTCATCATAACTTTTGATCATTTGTCTTATTTAAAAAATTAGTATAAATATATAGAAAATATAATCATATTTAAAGTTTCTTTAATGATAAATTAGGTCACAACAAAATAAATCATACTTAGCTAAATTTTTGAATAAGACGAATAGTCAAACGTCATGTCAACATTCAAAAGCATCAATTATTAAAAACCGGAGGAAGTAACTTCTAAAGTTTAAATTTTATACTAAATATAATAACTCATACCGCCCCCTGTAAAAGGTAATTTTTACCACTAAATTACATATTTTACTTGTTGCTTATTATCACCTTAACCTAGTTCGAGCCCATACCACACCTACCCGAGGAATCTTTTTACCTCTTTCATTAATAGTTGCGTCAAGGACTAAAAGTTACTATATTTTAGGACAGAAGGAACAGTAACAATCTCGCTAGCATCTCCAGTAGAGCCTCTAAATACAACCCTAAACAACTTTTATGATTGAGGTTCAAAAAAGTCAAGCAAAAGACTCCCAAATCTCCCCCATTAGGGGGTTTCAGACCACAGCCCTCATCCACCGTCATTTTGGCAGGAGGACATTTCCGTCGCCCGTTGCCATCCCCGTCCTTCTTTCAGCGTGGGCGTCACCACACTGCTGGTCCTTTCTTAGTTGATTTCATGCCCACCGTCACCCTTCCCATCCTCCCTCGCAACTGCGTTGTGCCTACCAAGCTCTTAGCCGTTCTATCATCGTCCAGCTCGGTCGACCGCTACACAGCTCTGCCTGCCCTTCTCTAGTTGTTTCCGTGCCAGTCGCCACCTTCCTTGCCCCCCCGCGCCATCCCCTCCCGTCGTGCCTCTCGAATTCTGTCGCCGCCATTTCATCACCCTCCCTGTCCTCCAGAACCCTAGGCCTCCAAACTCGGCCATGCGTCCCGAGTTCATTGTGCCTCCCAAGCTCGGCGTTCACGCCGCCACCCTTCCAAGCTTAATTGCACGTCCTGGGGCTCGCCGACGCACACCTCCTCCCGAGCTCATGATTTGTCATTTCCATGATTAAAAAAATTGAATTTCAATTTTAATTCGAATTGTTATGTTTGAAATTGTGGATTTGAATATGATTGAATTCTATGCGCTGCAAATATTCATGTTTGAATAATTATGGTGTTAAACTAGGTGTAGCCCATGAAGTTTATAATGAAATAGAGAGAGAAATGAGGGCTCAAATTTAGGGGTTGTTATTAGGGTTATTTGTTGGGTCTTCAATGAAATAGAACAGCCCTCAACTTTACTTTTAGATAAGCTCTAAAATAGAGGCTACTGATGAAGATGCTCATTTGGGGTCATTCATCGTGTGTTTTAATAGAACCTCTACTGATTTATAGATTTATCAGGCATTCATCTATTTAGATTGTATTTGAAATGTGCACTAAAATAGATATTGAATAACACGTAAAACTTTAATAGGTATAAGATATCTAAAACAAATAAATGATACATAGACACATTATAACAAACGTATCAAAGTTACTAGCAATTCTTTCTGGGTAGATCGGTCGGCCGCTCTCTCGGCTACGCTAGTCGTAATTATCTCCGATGGTGTCCCTGTTAAAGGGGTACTCCATATATATTATGAGACCGACTTTTTCAATCCTAATACTTATTATAATTCTAAGTCGCTACCGAACCAACACAACTTTAACAGGGTATGTGTGTATAAGCAGCCAGACCCCAATGCAAATTGCTGCCGGCTACCGTAGAATGTTATGTTTGAAGGGAACTGTATCCTATTACATTCAACTAATATATACTTCTAAAATAATTAATAGAAAAATTTATACATATACTCATCTTTAAATTTATTATTTTTTAGCCATAGAAAAAAGAAAAATCTGACAATTTTAAGAGTATAAATTTGTCAGAAATTTATCCTTTTGTTACGGCTAAAAATATAATGATTTAAAGATGAGATTTTATGTGGAACTCTAGTTTATAGGCAGTTTTTATAATACGACCGTCCCTCTCAGAAATTCAATTCACAGATGATCTTACCTTGACCCCTGATCATTTCTTAGTACTGTTTGTAAAAACAAAATAGTGTTGTGAAAAATGAGTTTTTTTAATTAGTAATGGAGATCTGGCCTCCCCCTAAATAAAATAGTTTTTGTTCAGGTCAACTAACTAATCATGTAATTATCAAAAGATTATACTATCTTTGTGGGCCTCCCTTTCACATACACAAGAAAACCATGATCCATACCAACTATCCAAGCCTTTTATTCTGAGGTCAGTGCTGCCGTATTGCTGCTGATTGAGCGCTGCAATGCTGCAAGCACATTATGTATATAACATCGGTGAGATCAGCTCCGACCAAGCACTGTATATATACTGCTTTGTGCAGATGATGTGATCAATTTTTTAGGCATTGTGGTCACTTTTTCCTTTACCTATGTACCTCCAGGGCCGGCCTACTAACCAAATTCTTCTTCCCAATTCACCGTGCCCATGCGTGGCTCTCTGTACGACACCAGATGAGCCGATGAGACCACGTGAGACAGGCTAAACTGAGTCCTTTGTAATCACTCGCTCATAACATATAGGTATAGTTAACCTCTTCACTTGCTAATTTCAGAATTAGTTGGTAGTCTATGCTGAGGAGGAACTAGCGAAAAAATGCCAGTTCCAATGGGAAATATCAACATTGTAATTTGCGATCGGTACCAATTGTTGAATGTCTAATTTAAATTAATCGATATGTTGGTTTCCATTACTTGCCCATATAATAGTGGTATTCGCTAGGACGGATAGACATAATAGATAATAGAAATGTCTCTTTGTAGCCAAACCGTTAAAACATATAGTACAACGAAAACCTTGAGTCAGCATACTATTTATGCTAGTTTTAGTGATATAATTGTCGCCTAGCAATTTGGCCCTCCTCATGAGCCCAAATCCTGGTTCGCCGCTAATCAGGTGTAATATCTTATTTGTAAATGCATTTATAATTTTTCTAAAATTTTCGATTGACATTATGGATAGTTTGTGTGCACTCGATTGAATGTATCGGAAAGCTTGCGTGACAGGAAACATTTCCATGTTTAAAATTCTTTTTTGATCCACCGTAGCTCATAGGTGTGTGGTATAGTTCTGACCTCTAAAACATCTAATGAAAGCTAAAACCTTAAGAAAAAAAGCAGAAATTAAAATATAGTGACCACATGAAGGGATATTTTATATCCGGTTTCAACTTTTTAATAAGTATCTCTATCTGGTAATCAAGAAAATATATATCAATATATTTGGTGTACTACAAAGGATAAAAAGAGTTACAAGTGACAACTATGTATGTTTTTGGAAGAGAGGTCAATGATACCTATTCATTTGAGTAATATTGCATTTTGCTTGGATAGATTGACACGTTCACTTCATACAACATCAGGTTTGGCCATACTTTACTTTGGGCACCGAGGAATGACAAATTAATTTTTTAGCATAACACCACTCTAATGTTTTTGGCTTTGGAACTAGACACACTAAGACGTTGTCCATGTCTCCTGTGTTCCATGCTGGCTCATGCTGTCCACTCATTCGCTAGATGATGAAAATCGTTGTGATGCCTGATTGAATGCGCGGGAGATACCCACCATCAACAATCTGCTTATTATCTAAGTCATCAGTACCTGCTTCGTTATCACACACCATCTCTCGATTTGCTCGGTTTTGGCGCACCTTGGTCAAGGAGTTGCCAAAATGAACTTCAGCAAACCACGTGGCTCCTACCCACAATGGCAGATGCCTACCCGTGATATAAAACCCCTTTAACTCCATCCGCTTTCATTTTTGTCTTGTGGCACTGATTTTGAGTTAGGATTAGAGCAATTATGGCATATAAATTCTTAAGGGATCTTATCAATTGGGTATTAGATGTGCAAATTTCTTTGATTTGATATCTTTTTGCAAGAAGAAGTGAGTAAGTTGCAGCCTAACTACGTGTTAGACGCTGATTACAATGGCACGAAGCAGGCGTGTGACTAGATAATAAACAGATCGCGATGGTAGATATCTACCACGAGGAGATCGTGTGCATCTCCCACGCGATTTGATCAGGGCACCGCAACAACTTCGCTAGTGTGGTGGACCGCACGAGCTAGCTTGGAAGAAAGGAGACAACATGGATAACGACTGGTGCGTCAGGTTTGAGCCAAAACCTACAAGCGGGTGTTATGTGAAAATTAGTTCGCCATTCTCCGGTGCAAAGTATGGACCAAACCTGGTACGAAGTTAAAACAGTGTCAATCTACCCGGTGCAAAGTGTAATTTACTCCTATTATTTTAGATAATCAATAATAACTAAATGCACAGGCTGGAACGTTTCATTTTAGGTGAAATTATGTGCTTTTCAAATAGTCCCTTGACCATGTACAGGCCGCTGGATGGAAACTTCGCCGCCAGCGGCAGGTATGGACTAGGGGAAAAATTACGTGATCTCCTAAAAGACAGGACAATCATTGAGCATACCTGCAGTCCTTGCTTGTAATCTTTCGAGAGAAATGCAAATATTTCCTTCAATCTCATGCGCTCTGCAAACAATGTATCACACCGTACATCCTGTGCATAGCCTTGATCAGAATTGCTCGCGTGAAATGCGACGCGATTGAGTTGAGGGCAGTCCAGGATCATTGAAACCGTTAACTAAAGGATTAGAGGAATGAAGAGAGTTTTTCATCAGAGGCATGGGTGGCATTTACATCATGGAATGGGGGCAAAACAGGGGGCAGTTTACAGGTTACAACTACTCCTACATCAGGGAACTATACTCTTCTGTTACAGTTGGGCAAAAAAATGAAAGAAAACTCAGTCATGGATCTAAACATTGCTGTGTTCTCCGTCATACCGGCTGATCCCATTTTACTACCGATCTCACGAAGCAAAAACTTCTCCCCACTGTCAGGTGATTTACAATGTTGTTCTTCTTCGATGCTTGAACGGAACTTCCAATGAAGCATTTGCATATCATATGAGGAATCATCTTTTTTTTTTTGCGCGGATCTGGGGAATCATCTGACTCGACCTTCATGTAAACTTCACTGGTTCCGCAAAAAATAATCGGACAAAAGGTTGAGCATGGTGGTATGTATTAGCTCCCAGTGTTGAAGAAGTTGTGGCCAGCTTGCTGTCGAACATGTTCTGGTATGAGCTTGCTGATGAGCTCTGGTGAAGAATTTGCTAGCTGTAGACCAAAGTGCAGCACCAATGAGCACAATACTCTCACCATGGATACCAAAATCTTAAGTTATATAGCAATAATGGTTGCTTAGAGCAGATTATGTTTTGTCTGATCCACTTACTTCGTGTTTGAAGTTGAATAGTGGTGGAAATGGACGTCCATTTGGCAAGCGTGCATTTGGCTCTCGCAGCTCATCAAAGAAAGGATGTGCACATGCATCAAGCTGCATAAAGATATTCAAATGAATAAGCACATCAGAAATAAATCAATATCATCTAGCTATTGAAATTATGCTAAATAACGACTAAACGTGAGACAACCATCATCCACCCAACATTGATGTGTGGTAATGTACCACTGAAGATCATAACTATAATTGCCATGCCTGACTAAAACCAAAGTTAGTGAAGACTAGCATTCATCAATCTACTTAGAAAAAAAAAGCCTACTACTACGTTTTAATTTTTCCAGAAAAGAAAGGAGTGGTTCTACACTCCACACCACTTCAGCATGAGTTGTACAAATCGAAGAGCACTTGGAGGGTTAAGTGGTCACAAAAAATCCTTGATTTATGATTTAAGCTTTGTGCAACTCTCAGAGGGTGAAATATAACAGCTCATCTAACCAGCTACAGTAGACAAACTTACGTCTTGAGAACTCATATATGTGCATAACAACAATAAGAAAATATGGATATCTAAATCTGTTTGTCTCCATAAGACATTATTATCTGTTTTCTACTGTTCTGCTACTTAATATTGCTGTAAGAGTATACTCACAGCAGTGCAGCGGAGACTCGGTGAATATTGAAGAAGGCGTGAAGCAAGGTCAATTGCTTCAGGTGGCATCCTCTTGTGGAAAACCTGCAAAATGAACAATCAGTACCTGCATGCACCTCCTTATTTGCACATTGCATTGTAAAGAGATCGAGTATCCAGCTTAAAGTAGTATTGCAGTATATCCTATAAGCATTTTAGATCGAGAATCTATTGTTGGAACTGAGCCAGAAAACTAGAAATGATGATGTGAATGAACAGCTGCATAAGATTGTACGCTCACCTTGTGCCAAGGGTGAGCTTTTATCTGCGGAAACCTAAACTCTGTATAGTTCGGGTTCATGCAACGTATTTCCTCACGGGTTGGCGTACCAAGAACCTGCAGGAACATCATACAAGGTCAACGAAGATTTCAATACTCAATAGTAGGAGCAAAATGAGAACTGCATGGCATGTCCTGTAGTACCTTAATTATCTCTACAAGCTGATCGACTGCACTCTCCCCTGGAAACAATGGCTAGCAAAAACAAATGCAAGATAATCAAAATTACAGCAACAACTGTGGCATCATGCTTAAACAAAGGAACCACAAGTTTGCTGATCTGTTAACCATAAGAAAAAAGGAACCAACCTGACCAAGGAGCAGCTCTGCAAGAACACACCCAGCTGACCATATATCTATTGATGTAGTATATTCGGTTGCACCAAATATGAGCTCTGGAGCAAGGTAGTAGCGGGAGCATATATATGATATGATTGGGGCGGCATTCACCCACAACCTGGTAGAACGGTAAAAGTAAAGGATATTAGAGCCATCAGATCAAACTTATTAACGCACTACAGAAGCAAGGTGTGACAATTGGAGGAAACATCTAGAATATTAAAATTCAGTAATCAATTATGTGAGGCAAAAAGTAGCAAAACTGCATTAATGAAAGAATTTCCATGACCTTTCCATGAGGCATACGAACAAGGAAGAAAGATAAAAAAGAAATCAACATAGAAATAATAGCTTCTAGTCAAATAAACTTCATGAAGTTGAATATTTATTAACATAACTCAGCAAATATATCAAAGTTCTTTGAACGATTCTGTAACACGGGGCTAGCTCCAACTTAACACAAAACGGTAAGAAATATACAAAACAGCCCAGGTCATGATGCTAACTCAAGTTCCATACAGCACAGACTAGTCTAGAGGAAGAATGGTCTAAAGTAATGTGTATGTATTACAAAACTTTAGGGTGAAAAAGCCAACATACCAGCGCTTTTGCGCTCCCAAAGTCACAGAGCTTGGACTTTGATGAGTTAGAAGGATCTACCTGTATTGCAAGCAGGGGGAAACCAATTCAGAGCCAATAACCTAAGGCCATTTCATGATAGCAGAGTAATCTGTTCATGAATACATACCAAAACATTTTGTGGCTTCACATCCCTATGACAGACTCCTGGAACAGTATGAATGTACGCCAGACCCCTAAATAACTGCCACAAATGAAGAATAGACTTAAGAAGGGGCACATAGGCAGGCAAGCATTTCAAAATTACTATTGATTCACCACAAACCCTGATACATGTAAAGCTTGACATAGATAAGTGGCAATCCGATGATTGGAATTGCTGTAGTGCTTAAGCACACGGTAGAGCGTTTCTGGAACATATTCCATAACAAGATTGAGGAACAGCTCATCCCTACTTGTCGTTGAGAAGAAGCAATGCTTCAGGGAGATGATGTTGGGATGGTCCATGGCGCGCATAAGCTGAAGCTCACGGTTCTTGTACCGTCGGTCCTGCAATACTTTCTTAATGGCCACCGTCTCTCCCGTCTCCAAGCATTTAGCCTACATATGAAACCCGCAAGCTAAACATCAGACCAACAAGTCGATGACACGAGAAGAAAGAAATAATAACTTTCTGAAAGATGAATCACCTGAAAGACGATACCAAAAGAACCAGTACCCACAACACGCTCGGCCATATAGCTAATTGTCTGAAAATCAAGTACAATATTACCAACATAAGACCAAAATGTCATAAAACGTTGCTATACATTAATACATAAAAAATGAGCACAAGTGTTCACAGAAATCTACTCCAACACACCCAACTTTTCCCCTACAAACCACCAAAGTTGAGCACCAAACAGGCCATATTTGCAACAGATCTTGCAGTAATACGTAAACAACGAGCGATGAATAGTTAGCTTATTTTTCTGGCTTATAAGCCGCACTAAAACGAAAAACGTCATTAACACGAGATTAATTAAGTATTAACTATTAGAAACCTAAAAAATGGATTTATTTGATTTTTTGAGATACTTTCATATATAAAATTTTTATAAAAAATACACCGTTTAGCAGTTGGGAAGTGTGCTCACGGGAAACGAGGAAATAAGCTACTGGGAGAAGTGCTGCCGAACAGCAGCTAAATCGTTCTTCAAAACAAAACAAAAAAAATGATATCTGCTGCCATCTACCAGTTTGCTTCTTTAGAAAAATCTGACCCTCTAATTCCAACATGCCCATTTCTCAAAGGCAATGACTTTGCCATCGCCAAAATCACTAGACGGAGCTAAGAAACTAGCTGCAGAACACACAAGAACACCTTCCTAAACTAAGAATGAGTACAAGGCAGCATTTCACTTGAGCTCAAGAAAATGGAACCAAGACCAACAAAGGGGAACGCTCAGCTCACCCTCTTCGGCTCGCCGTTCTTGCCGCCGATGGTGGTGGAGATGATGTGCCCGGTCACCGCATCGTTCCCCTCCGCGTACGGCGCCTCCCCCTCCTGCTGCTGCTTCTGCTCCACCAGCCAGAAACCAACCCAAGAACACACTAATTAGCACACGCAGCACAGCAAAGAAACACACCCCTCCCAGATATCCCAGCACGGATCCGACAAGATCCATACCTTCTCGCAGGCGACCGCCGCGGGCGGCTGTTCGTCGAGCAGCATCGGCTCCGGCGCCGGCGCCAGCTGCTCCATGTGGCTAGCTGTAGCTGGTGCCTGCGTGTATGGCACAGCACAAGCTAGGTGTACCGCCTGGGTGTACACACACCTACACCACCTGGTCTTCCTCTGCGGCTTGGCTTGGCTTATACTGGGGTGGGTGTGGATGCCTTTGACCAGGGGAGGGGGGAGAGAGGTGGTCTGAAGGGAGGAGGATGGTGGTGGTGGTGGTGATGACCAAGAAGAAGATGGTGGGTGATGCTGCTGTTACTGCTGCTGCTGGTTTTTAGTGAGAGTGGTTAGTTTCTGCTGCAGTGTACACAGCTGGTGGATTAGTGGGGAGATGGATTAGATTAGAGGAGAAAGACAGGGGGAGGAATTGCTAGGTGCACCACATCAACATGCATGAAGACTGTCATGTGGTGGAGCAGAAATGGTTAGTCTCTTTTTGTGGGAGATATTCAACATTGGTTATGCACTGGAGTAACTTTAAGGCCGTGTTCGGCACAGCTTATTGAAACTGCTTCTTTTTCACATTTCCTGCGCGTACGTTTTCTAAAATGATCAATGGTGTGTTTTTTAAAAAATTTTCTATATAAAAGTAGCTTAAAAATAAATAGATCCATTTTTTAACTTTTTAATAGTAAATACTTAATTAATCACGCGCTAATAACGTTCCTCGTTTTACGTGCGATTTATTTAAGCCACTCAATAAGCTAGAAAGAACACCACCTAAGGCTTGTTAGATGTTCAACGTTATAGTTGAACCTTTCTCTTTTTAAAGAACAACTTTTATTTTTGATTGAAATAGTTAAGTTTTTTGAGGGAATATCAAAGTACAAGTTGTAATATATTCGAATAGTTCAAGCATGTTTTCACGAAACTGTTTGTTTTTGGTCAAGTAGTGCCGATGAAAATTGATATAGAAATGTTTTCCTGTGTTTTATTTGTGAAGTAGAAATGAAAATAAAGAGCTTTTGATTTGTTGGATTGATTAATAAAACAGTTGAAGGGAGATCGCAATTTGCCATTGTCCTAGAAGCAATGGGTGCAGTCTAAAATACATGGTTGATTTAGTCTATCAGTAAAAGGCATGATATCTAATCTGAATTCCAAAAGCACCATAAGAGTAGTCATGTTGTTTTGTTGACATATTTCTAATCATTGGGCCTTTTCTATTTTGAAACCATTTAAATTGTACTAAAAATTGTAATGTAGTTTCAAAAATAAACATTCTAACCATGCATGCCATGGCATCGGTATGGATTGGTTCTGATTTGGAAACTAGATTGAGCATTTTATTTTAAGAATTTTATTAGAAAAAGGTTCAAAAGCTATCCGTATGATGTTTGTATAATACGATTTAAGTGTGCTAGAAATGTTTAATCAATGTGCTTGCCTGAAAATATGTTTTGCACATTATTGAAGAAAAACACAAGATCAACTAGTTAAAGTTTCTCCTCTGCACTGCTAACATGTTTTTGATGTGTGTATTCCATATTTCCAAATCAATTACAATATCTATTATATTTTTCAATGATTTTTTTTCATATTTCATTATTCTATGAAATGTTCAACCTGTTGCATCGAGGGGAATGCGATTATTAGGAGTGAATTGATCTTTTGGCTGACACGTTTTTTCCCCCATTATAAATTATGGTCGCATATCAATTTAAAAACGAGATTTAAAAACATATGAAAACAGTGCTGCCAAACAATGATTTCATCTTTTTCTTAGAGCCAAACATTGATTCTATCAATCTTGAAGAGATTTTTAGTGTGTTTTTACTGCAACAATTGTTTGCAAAATCTACGAGCTTGTGGTGACTCCAAATGCAGCCTAAACATGAAGTGTGCGTTGTATGTATCTAGCCTTCCAAAGATGAGATGACAACATGTGTTGTGATTTCTTGTACACGTAGCTTGGCAAAAGTTGTTGAAGTTACAATTACCTGATTGTCCCATGTGTAGTACTTAGGACTCTGTTCGGCAACGCTGCAGCTTCTTGGCTTATTTTTCGCGCGCAGCAAAACGCGAGAATATCATTAGCGCGTGATATAATTAAGTATTTACTATTAAAAGTTGAAAAAATGGATCTATTTGGCTTTTTTAAGCTACTTTCATATAGAAAATTTTTACAAAAAACCCACCGTTCATCGTTTTGGGAAGCGTGCGCGCGGGAAACGAGAAATAAGCCAACGCAGAGAAGCTGGAACGAACACAGCCTAAGTAGAGAGAGGGGATGTGGTTCTTCTAATCTGCAGACAGGCTGGCTGGCGGTCAAACGAGAATTCCAAAAGCGCCCCTGGAAGCCGGGGGACATGGTGGCACTTGTTTTTATCACCTTTGATGCTGCCGAAATCAGTACGGAAAAAAGAAGAAATTGTTGGCTGCTGCCTCTCACATGCATCCTGCCTGTGCCTGTACTGACCGTTATGTGGCCTCCACTTGTCGGATTGCTTTGACCAAAACGCCCCTCTGCTGCTCTGCACCAGATGAGCTGAGCTGATTGGTGGTGATCCACTGGTCCTGCTTTGTCCAGCTAGAGATGACAATGTGGTCAGTCAGATGGATGGAATTTGGTCAATGTGCAAGTTTCTGTTTGTTTGTTTGTCTTTTAGTGAATTTTGGGCCATGAACTGGCCATCCAATTGGTTTTCGGAAACTACGGGTCGGTTTGATTCACTACAACTCTACTAACGGTAACACTAGGGGTAGAACGAAGTGAAAGTAGTTCAGTTCGGTGTCAAGGTAGCGCTAATATGAGAATTTTTACATATTATTTTTTGTCTACTAAATTTCAAAATTTCGATATTACCAAATTCCAATATAACACCCAACTAAACAAGCCCTAGGTAGAGCAGTAGAGTCGTGATTCTATAAGTTCCAGTGGAGGATAGTTTTCTCCTAAAACAAGATCCTCTGCATTACTGATTGAAATCCACATATCAATAACTCCTACTATAATAGCAGTACTGCATAGGAGTTGAGTCTAGTTTCTCAGAGTTTCTTTATGTTTTTGTGGAAATTACAATCACGAAATACTTTGCATACTAGCAGTGAAGCACAAGATCAAACTGATTGAATTCTAGTAAACTTTTCGCTTTGATAGCACATTCAAACGGGTCCATTCTTGAGAGTGCTATAATCCTTTAGTCCTTTGGTATATATGGATTAGGTTTAAAATGAATTAAAGGTATTAGGGCATACTCAATGTATATGGGCTAAGATGGTTTTAAGGTGGGATCCGTAGCTTTAAAAAAAAATTCTCTCTCTCAATCTCTTCATCTATCTTGCTGCTGCAGTGACTGTGAGAGAGAAGAGGTATTTTTTTAATGCCTTAAGGACATGTTATAAGCATATAGACAGCCCATAGCTTAAGGTCATCTAAAACCTCTCTGTAGTGTATAATGTCTACTTTAAGGTTTTAATATCATCTCTTATTTTTATATTGTGGGTGCCCTTAACTGTCTCTTGGATTAGAGGCTCCAAAGCTGGTGAAAAAGATAATCTACTTGAGTTGGATTGTTCCTGAAATGTCGAGAATATCTCCCACCTGGGCCATGTGGCCATGCCATGTGCTTGCTGGTCAGCTACGAGATCTGGAATCTGATAACTTTCTCTGAACAAAAATAAATAAACAAATGAATTTCCTGCGAGAAGCAACAGGAGGATGCAACATGCTTTGCTTTCTGATAAAAGTGCGTTCACAGTGTGTTTTGCCTCTTGAGAACATTCAGATATCGCGGCACTTGTGCTTTGTGTGTATGTTTGATCGTGTACTGAATCAACGTAGTAGAGTTACCAGGATAGGCAATATGTTACTGCAGTACAAGCCTATTTTTTTTTGGTAAAATCATGTAAACAATTTTAGGCATGCTCTTTTCAGCTTATTCATTGAATTATTGAAACATATTTTTTTACTCCACGCTTCAAAAAATAGGTTTTCTCAAAAAAAATCTTCTAGTGCATTGTTTAGACCGCTTTTTAAAGTTATTTATTAAGTTTAGAGCGAATTGCAGTTTAGACCATATTTTATTACTAAAGTTTCACTTTGGACAACCCTTCACCTAATTACTTCGGACTACGTATTGTTGCCCTTGTTACACTTTGGGTCACCTAACTCTCTTCTATAGCCACATTTAATTGTGAAATTATTGTCTTGATTTACTTTACATTTTGTGATAAACAAATTGGCGGAGATTATTGACCGGTGCTTGGTCGGACCGGTTTTTGTATGCCGGCCAGACCGGAGTTTGTGAGATGGTCAGACCGGAGGAGGTTGTCCGGTTAGACTACAGGTGCTCGGGCGGTCGGACCGGAGGTCCTGATGGTCAGATTGGCTGAATCATGATTGTTTTTGGTTTTGAAGAGATTTTGTGTTTCACGAAGAATAATCAATGTTTATGACTTCAAATTTGTTCGCATGCATATTATATACTGTTTGTATGCTAATGTGAGTCAAGTTAGAAAAGAACTTGTGCTCGGATATAGTTTCTTTGTTTTTGTATGTGTGAGTCTTAAGACCTCGAGAGTATTGTCGGTGATGGATAGGGAATTGACATGGGAGAAGTTAATGTTCGGATGATCAGGAGATCACGCAGGATACTGAAGGCTAGAGATCAATGCACGTGGAGGTGAAGATTTCATATGGCATTCAAGAGGGATTATGTGCGTATGGAAAGAGGAATCTATGTTGGATTGAAATCTAAGATTGGGAAGTTTGAGTCCGAATTTGTAAAAGGATAACTTGTATATCTGTAGAAAAGGTTTCCTAAGGGAATAGAAATCATAAATTTAGTTGGATTCATGGCTTTTGAGCAGCCACCAATGGGTATAAATAGAAGAAGGATCGAGGCTCCAGATAGACGAGTTTTAAGAAGAGAAAAATTAGTGTTTTGTCTAGAGCCACGCCTTGTGTACAAAAGTTGAGAGAGAAGTGTTGTAGTTGTACTTTATAAACATATCTTGATGCAGTAAAGTCAATCTATTTTGAAGAATATCTTTGATGTGTTTCTTTCTGGGTTCTGACAGAACAACCCACAGGAGAGCGACAGTTAGACCGGCAGGTTTGTGACGGTCAGACTGGCGGCATGGCAGCGCTCTAAGTGGCATATATACGGCGGTTAAACCAGTGCAACAGGAGCGGTTCGACCGGCGTACTCCATCCAAATTTGAGGGTTTCTTTTATTCCGCAAAAAATTTTGGTTTTTGGTATTTACCATTCACCCTCCCCTTCTAGTAGGCTTGGTTTCTTGTGTTTGATCCTATAGTGGTATGAGAGTCTTGTTTTCCTCTTTTTAATCTTTATCGATCTTGAGATTTCGCCATGACTAACCGATTTCCAACCAAGCCACATGTTTTTGATGGAGTTGACTTTCAATTTTAGTGCAAAAAGATACAAGCCTATATTATGTCTTAGGGATATGATATTTATCAAAAAGTTTCTCATCCTTATGAAATCTCTGATGCTATTTCTGCTGAAAATAAAATTGAGTTTGAAAATAATTACAAAGTGCGCAACATGATTTTGTGTGGAGTTTCTCACTTAAATTTTGATCGGATTTCTCATCTTGAAACTGCGCATGAGATGTGGAAAGCTCTACATAATTTTCATGAAGGATCTTCTAATATCAAGGAAATTTACAGGGATGTTTTCAAAAAGGACTATATGAAATTTGGAGAAGCTCTTAATGATTACTTTATTCGATTTAACAAAGTTTTAAGTAATCTTAGATATATTGATGATTCTTTTGATGTTAATTATTCTCAATCTGAAAATGCAAGACATCTCTTGATTGGATTAGATATGAAAGTTTGGGAGATGAAAGTTACATCGATTCAAGAATCTGTTAATATAACAACTCTAACTTTGGAATCTCTTTATACAAAGCTAAAAACCAATGAGTTGAATGCTTTTTCTCGCAAGTCAGATTCAAAAACTACTGTCTTAGTTTCTTCATTTGATTCTTCTTTTGATGGCTATTCATCGAAATTTTTTCAATGCTTTAAATGTCATCTCCGATGACCAAGTTGAGCAATTCTCCGAGGGGGACTTGGCATTATTAACTAACAGATTTTCTCGAGTTTTAAATAATGTCAAAACTAGGAGAAGAGGTGGACTAATTCGGTGTTTCGGGTGTGGCAAGTTGAACTACATTTGATCTCAATGTCCGAAGCTTGGGAGATCTACGAAAGAAGATGAAGAGGAGGAGCCCAAAGACGTAAACAAGAAGCAAGTGTTCAGAGGAACGCAAAGCAAGGAAGACTACAAGAAGTTCATTAATCAAGTCTATGTTGCTTTCGAACAAGCTGGGGCAAGTGATGTCGACTATGAGAGTGAAGATGGAAGCAATCAAAAAGGCAAGACATCTCAGGGGTTTGCCTCATGGCTCGTGAAGGAATAAGTTCAGATGACTGCAATTCTGAGTTCGACAATGGTAAGATATCTACCTTTACTCCTTCCATTGAAACTTGTCAAGAAATGGTAGTTGCTCTTAGTCTTAAAATTCAGAGTTATAAGAAGAAAATTAAGAAACATGATTTTATTGTTGAATCTCTAAAATCTGAAATTTCTAGACTAGAATCTTTGATTCCTGATGATAATGATTGCACGTCTTATGAAGTTTTATTCACTGAAATTTCTGCTTTAAGAGATGTAAATGCTGCTACATGCTTAAGACTTGAAAATGCTCTCACTAAAAATATGAAATTAAAATCTTGTTTTACTCTTGGATTGTGCTACATACTAGAATCTTAGATGAATTACTTTTGACTAAGAAGCTTTTGAGAAAATATAAAGTTGTTTTTGCTGCAAGTTTCATGTTTAATATTTTGAGTGTTAGAAAGCTAAAATAACAAAAAGATGTTTTTATATGTAAAACTTGCTCAACATATTCTTTAAATTAGATGAAAGTAAAAAATGCTTTAGGTCGTGTTGAATACATAGAGGATATTGTGAAAAATCGTGAGGTGCATTCTTGCTCAAAGTGTTGCAAACAAAAAGGTGTTTTCTTTGATTGCAAAAACTGTGCTAATTTGACAAAAAAAAAGCTTCTTATTTAAAAAGTTTTTTGCAAAGATTTTTCGATGGAAATAAGAAACTAAATATGATTTTGGATCAATAAAAAATGAGCACATACAACAAAGGTATAGGTTTTGATGCACATGCCTATTTTACTTCTCACCTACCTGCTGTTTTGGGTATCACTAAAAATGGTGAGATTTTGACAAAACCTGAACCTAAGCAAATCATCTTCTCGTGAAAAATATACTTGCTCTTTTTGTGGAAAAGATGGATATCTTGTTGGTTTTTGTTTTAAACTTGGTCGAAAACAGAAAAAGGAAAGGGAAATTGCTTTTGTAAAATCTAAATGGTAAAAATCAGGTTTTGGACCGAGGCTGGCGGTTAGACCACAGTACATCCAATGGTCAGACCAGCCTGATCCGGTCAAACCGTAGGCACAGCGGCAGTCAGACCAGCCTCAGGTAAATTTTTCTAAACAGGATAAAGCTGGTTTTACTCGTGGTTATATGGCTGTTGGTACCTCTAGTCGTGTGTCTTAGTACTGGATTCCTAAATTTTTGTTATCTAACCCTAGTATTGAGACATCGGAATCTGCTTGTGTGTAGACTTTGGTGACAAGGAAGGAGAACGTGTGGATAATGGAGTCTGGTTGTTCGCGGCACATGATCGGTGATAAAAGTTGGTTCTCTTCCCTTCAATCGGTATCATGACTGGATCAATATCTTTGGAGATGCTTCTACTAGTACTGTTCTTGCTACTGGATCTATCAAGGTAAGTGACAAGTTTGTTTTAAATAAGGTAGCTTTGGTACAAAATTTGAAGTACAATTTGCTTTCAGTTTCTCAAATTATTGATAAAAATTTTGAGGTTAGATTTAAGAAAACTGGAGTAAAATTTTTGATTCTTTTATAGATTTTGTCTTGGGAATTTCTCGTTATGGAAGAGTTTTTAACGCTGATTTTGAAAGTGGTGTTTTCTCTGAGATCACATGACTAGTTGCTAAATTTTCAAAGGATTTAATGTTTTGGCATCGCAACTTGGGCATATTGGTTTTGATCATCTTACTAGAATTAGTGGTTCGAATCTTGTTCGTGGTTTACCTAAACTTAAAAAGAATCTTGATTTGGTTTGTTCGCCATGTCGTCATGCTAAGATGGTTGCTTCTTCACATAATCCAATTATTTCAGTGACAACGGATGCACCGGAACAACTTTTACATATGAACACTATTGGTTCAGCTAGAGTGCAATCCGTTGGAGGAAAGTGGTATGTGCTGGTTATTGTGGATGATTTTTCAAAATATTCTTGGGTTTTCTTTATGGCAACTAAAGATAAGGCTTTTAAACCCTTCGGAGTTTGTATCTTCATTTGGCTGTTAAACTTCCTAGATCTTTGAGAACCATTCGAAGTGATAATGATGGTGAATTTAAAAATGCTTCTTTTGAACAATTTTGTAATAAAAAAGGTCTTCAACATCAGTTTTTGTCTCCTCAGATTCCTCAACAAAATGGTATTGTTGAAAGAAAGAATCGTTCTTTGGTTGAGATGGCTAGGACTATACTTAATGAGTATCATACACCTAGAAAATTTTAGGCGGAAGCTATTAACACTGCTTGTTATATTTCCAATCGAGTTTTCTTGATATCTAAACTTGGAAAAACTTCATATGAGCTTCGGTTTGGACATCAACCCAAAGTTTCTCATTTACGTGTTTTTGGGTACAAGTGCTTTGTTCTTAAATCTAGAAATTTCGATAACTTTGAAGCACATTGTACTGATGGATTGTTTCTTGGTTATCCTGCTCATTCTCGAGGATATCGTGTACTTATTTTAGAAACTAACAAAATTGTTGAAACTTGCGAAGTCACTTTTGATGAGGCTAGTCCAGATACTAGACCAGAAATTTTAGGTGCATTGTCACAGATTCAGGGGAGGAATATCATTTTTGTGGAGGAAAGAGACAACGTGGACGAGGCTGAGGCGGCCGGTCAGACCACCGGAACAACGCTGGTCAGACTGCCTGAGGAGCCGCAGTCAGACCGGGCAGGGGGATCCAGTTTTGGTTTGGCTCATGCTAATTCTGGTGGTCCTCTAGAACCTACAACCTCTACTATTCAAGGTTGAAAACATGAAACAACTTCTGAAGTCTCTGCTTCTTTGCATATTCAACGACGACATCCTTCGGAACAAATAATAGGTAACATTGGTGAGCGTATTACAAGGTCTAAGATAAATCATGATCATGTGAATTCTGTTTTTGTTGCTTCTTTTGAACCTAAAGGTCTTACTCATGTATTAACTGATGAATCGTGGATTAATGCCATGCATGAAAAACTTGAGAATTATAAAAGAAACAAGGTTTGGACCTTAGTTGAACCACCTCTTACTCATAATATTATTAGAACTAAATGGTTTTTTAAAATTAAACAAAATGAGGATGGTGTAATTGTGAGAAACAAGGCTAGGCTTGTTGCTCAAGGTTTTACTTAGGTGAAAGGATTGGGTTTTGATGAAACTTTTGTTTCTGTTGCTAAAATTGGAGCAATTAGACTTTTGGTTGTTTTTGTCGCTTCAAAAGGTTTTAAATTGTATCAAATGGATGTTAAAAGTGATTTTCTTAGTGGTTTTATACAGGAGGAAGTTTATGTAAAACAACCACCGGGTTTTAAAAATCCTAAATTTCGCAACTATGTTTTTAGATTGTCAAAAGTTTTATATGGTTTAAACAAGTCCTAGGGCATGGTATGATAGACTTAAAAACTTTTTGCTTGCAAAAAGTTTTCAAATAGAAAAAGTGGATAAAATTCTCTTTGTTCTTAAGCATGGTGATAATCAACTTTTTGTTCAGATCTATGTGGATGATATCATCTTTGGTTGTTCATCTCACGCTTTGGTTGTGAAGTTTTCTAAAACAATGCGCAAGGAATTTGAGATGAGTATGATGGGATAGTTGACGTACATTTTGGGACCACAAATAAAAGAGACATCACAAGGTACGTTTATGCATCAAACAAAGTACACCAAGAATCTACTATGACGGTTCGAGATGGAGAATTGCAAGCCTATCTCTACACCTATGGGATCTACTATTGTTTTTGATCCGGATGAAAATGGTGAAGCTGTTGATCAAAAAGAATACTGAAGTATGATTGGTTCTTTATTTTACCTTACTGCTTTAAAGCCGGACATACAGTTTGATGTGTGTTTGTGCGCCCGATTTCAAGCTTCTCCATGTATTTCGCATCGTTAAGCCGTCAAGCGAATTTTGAGGTATTTACAACACACTCTTGAATTTGGTATTTGGTATTCTACATCATCATCTGTATGCTTAAGTGGTTATTCGGATGCAAATTTTGGTGGTTGTAGAATTGATAGAAGAAGTACTAGTGGAACATATTATTTTCTGGGTACTTCTTTGATTGCATGGTTTTCTAAAAAAGAAACTAATGTTGCTCAATCAACTGCTGAATATGAATATGTTGTTGTTGTTAATTGTTGTTTTCAGATTCTTTGGCTTATTTCAACTTTGAAATATTATGGTCTTACTTTTGTGAAAGTTTCCCTCTTTTAAGATAATACAAGTGCTATTAATATTGCTAAGAATCATATACAACATTCACGCACAAAGCACATTGATATTCGTTTTCACTTTTTGAGGGATCATATTGAGAAAGGAGATGTTGAAATGAAATTTCTTGATACTACATTGCAATTGGCAGACATTTTGACTAAGCCCTTGAATTCTTCTTGCTTTGCGTTTCTTCGGGGAGAATTGTGTATTATTCATCCTTTTGGCATGACTTGAGGGGGAGTTTTTGTGCTTTTTATTGCTTTTATAAAAAACAAAAAGAAAAAGAAAAAATAAAAAGATAAAAAAGAAGAGCTTTGACTTTTACCTCTATTATATTCTTGTGCTTGCTAGCAATATGAGTGAAGTCTTTTGGTCGCTAATTTAGTTTGTGTGCATTCTAATCTTTATGTGAGCATTTGATATTGCTTTTAAGGGAGATGATGCATAACACTTACATTCTTTTACTTGAATTAAGTAAATATGTAATATTGACCATAGTGCTTGTTTGAATGACTTATCCTCATATGTATGCTTGCTGAAATTTTCATTTCTTAAATGCTCTAGAGATTCCTCAAGTAAAAAAATATGCTTATATGAGAATAAAATAGATACCGAATTCTTGAAAACAGTATTTACGACAAGGACGTATCCGAAGTGAGAAAAATAATGGGTGTCGAATCCTTGAAAACAATATTCACGACAAGAATGTACCCGAAATAATTGAGAGTTTTTTTGTGTTATTACAAGTTAATTTGAGAAAAAGTTCAGAAATTAAACTTGATAAAAATTCTCTTTTAAAGGGCAAGTTATTTTGAGATAGAATGTTTAGTTCAACTTGTCTATATATGTGGGCTTTTCTTTCAACCTATGTGCTAGTGATTATGTTGCATTATAAATTATGCGAATACATGAATCTTTAGTGTTAATTTAAACTTATTTGTAATGTGTTATATTCTTATTCATGCTTGTTAATTGGTTGATCACTTTATCTCCCTTGTCTTTGCAACACATGCCCTTGAATTGCTCTAGGTACACATCAAAACTCTCGAAAAAATGAATATAAACTTCTTGATAAAATCATTATCAAAAGGGGGAGAATATTACAAAATGATGTATAATTTTTTATGCAAAGGGAATTTCTTTCTTTAAAAAGGGAGAGAAGCTTTCTTTTTCTATTTTGAGCCTTGAGTGCTTTTTACCAATTATTTTGGTTTTTATTCTCAAATACTAAATCACATTTTGAATGGTTTGCCAATGTATTCATCAAGGGAGATATTGTGAAATCATTGTCTTGATTTACTTTATATTTTGTGATGAACAAATTGGCGGAGATTATTGACTGGTGTTCGGTCGGACCGGTTTTTGTATGCCATTTAGACCGGAGTTTGTGAGACGGTTAGACCAAAGGAGGTTGTCCGGTCAGACTGCAGGTGTTCGAGCGGTCGGACCGGAGGTCCCGATGGTCAGATCGGCTGAATCCTAATTGTTTTTGGTTTCGAACTGATTTTGTGTTTCACAAAGGATAATCAATGTTTATGATTTCAAATTTGTTCATATGCGTATTATATATTGTTTGTATGCTAATGTGAGTCAAGTTGGGAAAGAACTTGTGCTCGGATATGGTTTCTTTATTTTTGCATGTGTAGGTGAGTCTTAAGGCCTCAGGAGTATTGTCGGTGATGGATAGGGAGTCGACTTGGGAGAAGTTGATGTCCAGATTATTGGGAGATCACGTGGGATACTGAAGGCTAGAGATCAATGCACGTGGAGGTGAAGATTTCATATAGCATACAAGAGGGATTGTGTGCGTATGGAAAGAGAAGTCTATGTTGGATTGGAGTCCAAGATTAGAAAGTTTGAGTCTGAATTTGTAAAGGGATAACTTGTATATCTGTAGAAAAGGTTTTCTAAGGGAATAGAAGTCCTAAATCTAGTTGGATTCGTGGCTTTTGAGCAGCCACCCGTGGGTATAAATAGAAGAAGGGTCGAGGCTCCAGATAGACCAGTTTTGAGAAGAGAAAAATTAGGATTTTGTCTAGATCCAGGTTTTGTATACGAAAGTTGAGAGAGAGGAGCGTTGTAGTTGCACTATGTAAACACATCTTGATGCAATAAAGTCAATCTATTTTAAAGAATATCTTTGGTGTATTTCATTCTGGGTTCCGATGATCCAACCGACAAGAGAGCGGCGATCAAACCGGTGGGTTTGTGATGGTTAGACCGTCATATATACGGCGGTTAAACCGGTGCAACAAGAGCGGTTCGACTGGTGTACCCCATCCAGGTTTGACGGTTTCTTTTATTTCACAAAAGATTTTAGTTTTAGGTATTCCTACCATTCACCCCTCTTCTGGTAGACTTGGTTCTTGTGTTTGATCCTATATTAATCTCTTCTGGCAAAGATACAGCCTGCGCATAAGTAGGGGAGATCACCGTCCTGCGGGTGCTAATGTGCTTGAGGCTGTTGATGTGCTTGAGATGGGAGTTAGGGTGGTCCAAATTGCAACAAAGGCAAGTTTACCTTGTCCAAAGTGAAAAGATTGGCTAAAGGATGGTGTAAAGTGAAACTTTAGCAATAAAAGCTAGCCCAAAGTGCAATTCACTCTCAAGTTTATTTCTTAAATTATTTAATAATCTAAATCAAACAGGGGCTTAGTCTGAAGTGGTATCTCGGAAAATATAAGGTAGATCTTAATTTAGCAACTTTTACTAAGAATTTTGTGATCAAATTTAAGTTGAAAAAAGGACAAATACTTACTGTACTAGTTCAGTTTATGAAAAAAAATTTAGATAATGGATTAAAAACCTAGCCTCTACATCCAACAGGATGTACACAGCCAAAAGGTCGATACAAGCCAAAAAGACGATACAAGAGCACTAAGGCTCACTCCCATTACATGGGAACACAAAAGAAACAACGAAGGACCAGACTAGCATATCAAAGATCACGCCCATAACAAGAGCCACAGTACCACCCATACACACAAAGCCAACCAAAAACCAAAGGATACCACTAGGCTTTGATTCTTCGTCTGAAATTCCAGCCATATCTAGAGAAGAACTCTAAGACTCTCATCTCCAACAACTTATAATATTCCTTCACCAGATTACCATCGTCCTCCTTAAGCAACGACGACTATAATCTTGCCCATTGTGTTACTCTGAAAATTACCTGCAAAAAGGAATTAATATTGAATCCATTAAAGACCACATCATTCCTACAAAACCAAACCACCCAACATAACACTGCTATGCCCACAAACATTTGATTCTTAAGCCTAGGGTTAACACCATTTAGCCAATTACCAAACAAATGAGACACACTATGCGGTAGGCTAATGCCAAAGGTAAGCCGTACAACACTTCAAATATATCTTACTAGAGGACAGTCAAAAAAGAGATGTCGTACAGTCTCATTAGCACTACAAAAGCAACAACTAAGGTTGCCTTTCCATCTCCTCTTTGCTAAATTATCTTTGGTCAAGATCACATTGTCTCTCATATACCACAAGAAAAATTTTAATCTTCAATGGAAGTCTTAGCTTCTAGATTGAAGATTTCCTCAAGAACACCTCTCCATACATGAACAGTAAAAGAACCATTCTTACTAGCTTTCCACACAAACACATCCTTTTATCTTGACAAACTCACATCCACCACACTGGCCACAATTTCAAGCCAAGCTTTCAAATTATCCCCCACAATAGCTCTCCTGAATGAGACATTCAAGGTTACCCCCCTCCCCCCGGGCCCAACACCTTAGACACCACCTCATTTTTATTTCTAACTAACCTATACAGTAGTTCAGTTTTTTAAGTTTATAAACTTAAAACTACTTGGCGAGGCAAATTAGTGCGAATGTAAATAAAATGGACCCATGGAAAAACAGAATTGTTTCCATTAATATTCCATTCATATGAACTTCACAAGTTCCAAACAAGGGCATAGTACTTCATTTGTTTTCGAAGACTGCAAATAATTCCATCCAGAGTCCATCCAATCTGGCCAAGTCCACCTTTTCTGGACAGCAATGCATATGCAACTTCATCGGCAACTTTAGTTCAGGTTTGGGCAATCATAATTCATAATTCACAACTAACTGATCAACCGTCTGTTGCAGTTTCTGATGCCTGTAGCTGAATTACAAAAGGCCAAAAATATGATACACCATCAACAATCTTCCTTGGGTCATCAACGGCATTAATCATGTGCCCCTCCCCTCTCCATTTATGAAAGAGAGAACATAAATAATGTCTCAAATTACAGCTTGCAACAATAGTTTGCTGTTGGAAACTTACATGCACCTGAACATTATTTCCTCATTGTTCTTTTTTTAGAATGTTTTGTCACATACTACAAAAATAAGAACTTGCCACTTCTCGGAAGTATGAGCTGGAAAGTTAAAGAAATCCAGAAAGGAAATGCATGCAAATGTTCAACTAGCAAGGTTTTGTTTTTACAAGTTTCAGAATCCTACTATATACATATACAGGATACACCGGTGATGTTTATAGGCCAAGCTGATGAGACCAACACATTAGCACAAGAGTTAAGACAACGAACATGGATCTCCAAAGACACCTAACATAATTGACAGGCCAAAAGAAAATTCAGCAGTACATTGCAATTCTGCCAGCTGGAAACAATACTCTGATCATTCCCACAGGGCACAACCATAAGTACTAAGCCGAACCACCTAACATGATCACTAATTGCACATGACTAGAGAACTTCCCTTCAAACTGAAACTAGCTTTCTGGTCCATCGAACTAAATTAATGCTTGAATTCTAAATGTACCTGCTTACGGTTCACCTTGCAAAATCAGGAATTCACTGGCAGAGGAAGAGAATTAAGTTAAGGAGCATATTGATCCCATAATCTCAGCAGTAGTTGATAGATGTAGATGAAAAATTCCAGAAAAGACAAGCACCAACCTGCAGACTAAGTACTCAGCTTCCCCTTCGTCAAGTGGCTTCTACGCTTGGACACCAGGGTTGCACGTCTTTGGAGTAGCACGATTCTTGACAAGTGGAACCAACGATTGAACTACATCAGCCATTAGTGGCCTATAGTCAGCCTCTTGTTGAACACACATGGCAGCAATAGCAGCCACTTGGACAGCATCTTTCAATGAATATTGACCCTCCAGTGCTGGATCCAAGATCTGCACACCTTTCTCTCGGTCTGTGAGCATAGGCAAGGCCTGTATCAAGGCACCAGCGACAGGTCAGATATGTGCATTGTTTAAAATATTTATTTTTGATGATACATCATAAAATGGGACCCCTTCCTACCTAGTACAACAAGAGAGGCAGATGGATCCTAATTAAGCTGTAACATGACTCACTAGCATAAGAAAATGACAGGCGTATTGAAGCAGAGGCAGTTGAAGTGCATGTTACATTTTTATAAGAGTTGAAGTACATGTCCTAATGTACATTAGTACATAGTGGTCCCACACTAGGAAAGCACCTCAAACTTTTGCAACTGAAGGACAACAAGTGTTCCATTACCTCATTTAGACTAAGAGCTAAACAGTAGTATTAATGTTATACTTCCAGATAGTCGAAGAACAGTTCAAAGTAAAGATACATCAATAAGCATCTCTGTGATGGTCAGTTAATATTCTTCTTACCCAGTTAACTAGAACACCTTCTCCTGGAGGCCTCTTCATATCAACTGGCATCCTGCCAGTAAGCAACTCCAGAAGTACAACACCGTAACTATAGACATCTGATTTGGTTGTCAAATGCCCAGTCAAAGCGTATCTACATAGTTTGTGCAG
Organism: Oryza meyeriana var. granulata; assembly: GCA_003991445.1. Taxonomy (NCBI): domain Eukaryota; kingdom Viridiplantae; phylum Streptophyta; class Magnoliopsida; order Poales; family Poaceae; genus Oryza; species Oryza meyeriana. The sequence goes on from RYFJ01002480.1 coordinate 139,970, forward strand.
CACACACCACATTAGAGACAATATAATCAGCTCAACACTTGATTCAAATTGTCAAACAGTACAATGCAAAAAGTTGAACATATCAGTATCAAACTCCAGTTCCTGCACAATGGGATCAGAAGTCCTTGTGAAAAAGTTGTCAAAATGACTGTAAACCAAAGGAATTTGGTCTTACTCTGGTGCAACATAACCTTGTGTGCCTAGAACTCGAGTTGATACATGACCACCAGCTCTATCAGATCCAAGCTTGGCCAAACCAAAATCTGATACTCTTGCACGGAAGTCCTTGTCCAGTAGAATATTGCTGCTCTTGAAGTCTCTGTGTATAACAGGTGGAGTGACACGCTCGTGAAGATATTCCAGGCCTTTTGCTGCTTCAAGAGCTATTCTCATTCTAGTAGGCCAATCCAATTTTGAGATACCACCACAGGAACCTACAATGACAACTTTGTAGGATATCAGCTGGCAAGAAAAACTGACTCATGGATAGCGCCGCTGGTAGAGATATATGCTACACTAAATGGTAAGAAAACAGTTTAAGCAACTTTATATCTTTCATATCAACCAAAAGAATTGAAATGTGACAATCTGTAATTTCACAATACACCAACTACCTGCACACATAATGACTTAAAGCAATATCAGTGTATGCCAACAAAGCAAGAACACACTGTATATGTGATGACTGCAATTTGCTAGTGAATTTCACTTCACTTGTTTTACAAACCATAACATTTAAAACTTAAAAGTATCCCATGTTCCTAACTTGGTGGCAGGCCATATGCACAAAATGCTCAATGGATTAATAACTCGATTGTAAGGATGCAAACTAATGATGGTGCTCCCTCAAAAAAAGCCAGATGCCTGACTTTACAATACTATAAGGCCTGCTTTCTTTTTGTGGAATAAAGTCCAGATTTTTAAAATTCAAGATACATCGTTCACCATAGGACAAGTTACAAGTGCTTGTCTGGAAGAGAGAAGCAGGCCCTAAAACCTGGTTTGTTTCAGTGCTAGTTTCCACTTTCTTCTAGAGTATTAAACAGACTAAATTCAGTGAATTCACACTGATAAGAGGTTAGCGTATTAGCCAAAGCTTTACATGAATACATAAATTGTTTTTTCATGAACTGGAAAACTCTCTTTGATTGTTTTGAGATTGAAACTTTGAGATAGCTGATTTGATAGATTCACCAATTAGGTAATTTTTTTCTCCAACTGTGTCATTCCAAGAAATAGTTGATCTTCAAGAGCACATGTAATTAAACACTAAAACAATATATCCTATACTAGCATTACAGAGAGAATATTTTCATTGCTATATCATGTATCCACACCAAGCAGTGCTAATGATAAATTCACAATGAAGCATATAACATGATGTCTAGTCAAAAAAACACATGGCACATCTCTACTAGTATAAAAGCGGAGTTGTCCTCCTCCCCAGCTATGCACTTCTCCATGTAAAAAAACTACCCTCTCTACAAAACCACCCCACCAAAAAAAGCGGTGTTCCCATGACCCACCAGAAAAACTGGAAAGAAAAAACTGAACCCCGTAAAACCACTTCTTCCTCCAGAGTCCAGATCCCGTTACAACGCACGGCCATATTACTAGTCAAATGAAATATTCAACTGTCCAATACATAAATGAAATGACAAATTTAGGATGTTTATTCCTCTATTTTCTGTTTGAATCTCACTTCCCCTCCTTCCCGTCCTTTTTGCAAGAACTTTCTTCATTGGCATTTCTTAGAAAACTTTCTTAAATCAACTTTTCAACTTTCTAATATTTAATTCATCCATTTGTCCCCTCGAATAATTGTCATAAACTTTTCAACTTTCTAGCTGTGGCATCCCTAGTATTTTGCATTTTTGCCATCCAAAGACAACAGTATGCTAAAAGTTCAGGGATAGTTCCCAGTCAATTTGCTCCCATAGTTTGGTGTTCAAATGTTGCAGCACCTTAGTAACAACATCAAACCTGCCTAATGATCATTGTAAAGTTATCAAATTCAACTATGTTATAATTGGATGCTAAAAGCTGTGCATACCTCCATTCGGGTAGAGATGCTCCTGGAGACCCCCATTGGCCATGAACTCATACACCAGCAGCCGGTGTCCACCCTCCGAGCAATGGCCAATCAAGCCCAACAAATAAGGCGATCGAAGCCGACTCAGCAGCTCCACCTACCAAAAGATCACCAATGTCCCATTTTAACCAATCAAACTTGATTAGGACAGCTTAGAATTCCAGCAGTCGCAAGATCATAATTCATTTTGTCTATCAAACAAATTTATGGTATTTAGAGCTCCATGTGTGCGGTTAGAGACAACTGCAGGCCAAACCAAGCAACCAAAGGCTCCAGTTTTGGAAACATCTTTCATAACAGGCCAAACCAAAACTAACCCCAACAGAGGACAGTGACCCCATTTCGCTCAGGAAACTCCGCAATGTCTCATTGTCTCTATTGGACCCCAAAATTTCATCAAGATATGCAACGGCCAACGGGTGGTAAATTCTGTCCCGGGCCCCAATCTCATACGGAGTAACATAAAGCGACCCGCATTTCAATTGCCGCTAATTATTCGTCAAGATTTTTACCTCCATCTCGAACTCCTCCTCCCCTTGCTTGCCGGGTCGATCCATGAGCTTGACCGCGACCTTCCTCCCGTCGGGGAGCACCCCGCGGTAGACGGCCCCGAAGCTCCCCTGCCCCACCACGTGGGCCCGCCCGAACCCGCCTGTCGCGGCGTGCAGCTGCCGGTAGCTGAACACCTGCACGCCCCTCTCCCCGCCAACCACGACCGCCGCCGCCGCCCCGTCGCTTGCGGAGTTGCTGGACGGGCTCTCCTTCCCCTGCGTCGTCGCGGGCGGCGGCGGCGGCGGCGGGGGCATGGGTGGAGGCGAGGAGGAGCGCTGCTTGGGGAGGTGGAGCGAGTGGAGCCTGCGGGAGACCTTGCGGGTGATGTAGCAGTAGTAGGCGAAGGCGGCCACGAGGGAGAGGAGGGAGAGCGCCGCCAGGGAGACGATGACCATGAGGGCCACCGACTCCTCGCGCTTGTAGTCATCTCCTCCGCCCCCGCCTCCGCCGCCGCTGCTCGACATTGGTGAGCGAGGGGTCGCCGGAACCCTAGGCCCGAGGAGGAGGAAGCGGAGAGGGAATCGAGCGAGCAGTGAATAGTGATCTCGAGAAGAGGCCGAGGGTTTTGGGGGGTTTGGGAGGTGGAGGTGGGGGCGGAAGCTCTCTTCTTTATGCGCGGAAACCGAGGTTGGAGACAGTGAGGAGTGGGGTGGGCCCGCCGAGTCAGTGAGTTAAGGACCGCAGGAGGGAGTGACTCCCACCCAAGTCAACACCTTAAATATAAATTTTAAATTTTAATTTTAGAGTGATTTTAGGTTTTTTAATCGTAGTTTATTTTTCAACATTGTTTAAAATCACTAAGGATACATGTATAGAAGTTTTATCTATATTTTTTAATAATAAGTCGTTATGGCTTATAATTAGCATGAGCGAAATAATTAAAAGTACGTATAAATAGAACTGGACTGTATTACCACCAGACCCAATATTTATGACATGCACTAGATAATACTTCGTGTATTGTTCTGCGATATATCAGTACGGTACTACGAATCTACGATGTGCATTATGGTGGTACTTAGTGAATCATGCATGGGCGCCATGAGGTTGCAAGTGAAGCAGCATGTTTGTTGTCTTTAGCATGTATCATGCTCAATTGCTTAGGCCCTTAGGGATAGTTTAAAGATGAGGAAAGAAGGAAGAAAATGCTTAATTATTTTAAATTTAAAAAATAGATTAATATGATTTTTTAAAGCAACTTTTATATAGAAAATTTTTAAAAAACGCACCGTTTAGCAATTTGGGAAGTGTACTTATGAAAAACAAGGAGTTTTTTCCCTAACTGATACTCACGAACGTGCCCTTAGGCTCCGTTCGAACCTATTCAGCGGAAATATTCACGCACGTAAAATGCGACAAGTCATTAGCGCATAATTAATTAAGTTTTAATTATTATAAACTTAAAAAATGAATTTATTTTATTTTTTAAGCAACTTTTATATAGAATTTTTTGCAAAAAAACACACTGTTTAGTAGTTCGGAAAGCATACTCACAGAAAACAAGGGAGTTTTCTTCCCCTTCCCTCAGGTTCGAACGTTGCCTTAGGCAAGTAGTTATGTGTGCACTTCGTGAAACTTTTGGTAGTCAATTTCGCAACATATAGGGTAGGGTATCAAGATGTAAGATTCTTGGAAATTCTATTTCATTTATGAGTATATATCTATACTCCTTTAAAAGAGAGTAGTGGTGATGGTGAGTGGTGATCTACCACCACCCTACCGCCAACTCTCCAAAATTCTGACATGTGAGACCACTGTCCATCCCCTCTCAAAACCAAACGTACGTAGAGGCAATTAATTCTAAAGTTAAGCTCTAAAATTCAAATTAGATTCCTTCTTGGCAATGTGCCGATGTGATTTTTTTTATTCCGTAATAATGTACGGGCATTTTGCTATACTAACAAACTTTCAAAGGCAGAGGGATGTAGCCATTAGTTACTACTTAGAACAAACAATAACCAAAACATGTTAAAATGATTCCTATATGCATCTACCAAAATAAAGCTCACAACAATTGCAAATGATCTATCCCATGATGCAAATATGAGATGATATTGATGCAAATACATTTGTTGAGTGAGACGCACTCATCCGTAACTTCTCACTCCTATCATGAAAACAGAAGCCCTAACCCCACCGCCACATCTCCTCCGTCCTCGCCGTCGTTGGAGTGGAGAATCAGAAATGATGGTCCATGAGGAAGGCGGCGGCGGGTCTCTCGTCCTTGTGGCCGTGTCATTCTTCGCGCTAGCGGAGGTCTCCGACGGAGGCTAGCATTTGGCAACAGCGATAGCGGCACAAGGTCTCTGGTAGACGGGATCGTCGGTAGCGACCGTCTCGCCAGGCTAGCGATCCCTACCATTCTCCTACGCATACTGCTTCTCCTCCGTGCAGCATAGATTCGTGGTTGCTCTGTCTAGATGCAGGAGAAGGAGGAGGGGCACATCTTTGACGGTGTCGGTAGCTGGGGCAGTGTGGTTGGAATGACGACACACATGCAAGATCTACTCTCGCACCTCTATCGGCCAGGGTGGAGTATTGTGCACATTGTTGAAGCCGGATCTTCAGACCATCCCGCAAGTGGAGGCAAGAGGATTTTGCTGCTATGCTTTTGACACGACTGGCTACGGGCACGACGATATGGACCGGTAGCTGCCGGCAATGAAGCAGCTATGGCCACAGCATTGATAGTGTGGCGGTGTTTCCTTCTCACTCAAGCATCCTTACTGTTGACACGACTAGCAACTACTCCTCGCGACGGTATCTTTATCATTCATTTTTAGTCAGGTATTTCATTCTAACCTAACAAACTAGAGTCATCTTGGCTCAACCGATTCTCGTAACTCGTTATGTCAACAACTTTGTCGGCGAAACGGGGGCATTCTGGGCCCACATACCCCGGCGGACACGTGGATCTTCGGCCACATCAGGCTCCTCCGGGCCCACATTCTGTACAAGTGACGGCCGGCTACCGGCCGTCTTCCCCGCTATCTAAGTGCCTGGGGCCCGAGCACTGTCGGGCCCAAGTGCACCTCCCTGCCGGGCGCGTCGCGACGACGCTCGCATCCACTCGGGCCCTGGTGGCCCTGGGGACCATACTGGACCACTGGTTCGGTCCCGGGTCGCGTTCCCGGGGCACTACTGGGGCAATTCCCGGCCGGGGCGCGCTTCCTGAGCCCGGGACTGACAGCTTCGGTCCCTGAGGAACTCAGCGCCTTGTGCGCGTGGAGGGCTCGATGAGCTCTCTGCCCCGGGCACGAGCTTGACTCGAGCGGATCAACTCAAACTAACCTGCATTAATGATACAATGGCGACCGGGGCGGTGTCGCGCATGTCGCCTGCGTGGACTCTCATGATGGCCCCCCGTGGGCCCGCTCCCTGTGCAGTCGGAGAATATTTGACTAAGAGGGCTTCAGTTTTCTACAATCTGGCAGCGATGGCGTGCGCTATCACATCTTCATAATGTGGGCACCCCAGAAGTGCATTATGAAAGTAACTATTACAGGCACCGGCGAACTATCTAGATGGATGAGGGGTCTCGAATAAAACCCGAATAAATGCAAGTAACCCATCCATCCCTTCATCGCAGACTTGGCCATAACCTTTACCCACTCACAATACAAATCCAAAATGCCGGAAGTGTTATCAAAAGAGATAATCATAAGGATAGCTTGCCAGTCCTTCCCCGTCATACGCCGTCAAAACACTCGTGGTGGCGACAACACACGATACGTACCCCAGAGGACTCGAACCACAATAGCTATCGCCCAAACCATTCTCTCAATTATACACAACCTCATACCATGTTCAGCTAGTCCCCAGGAAAGCGACTAAGCCTCACACTTTTCATCGCAAGCAGCAATTGATTAAATATAACAAGTACTCTAAATATGGATAAACTAATACTCTAGAGCAGCAGAGTTACAAATTATTACATAAAGGGGTTCACACCCACTAATTCATCACAAAGTGACAAAAATTTTGCAGCGGAATATAATAAACACAAAAAGACAAGAAACCAGTGGTGGCCCACCCATGCAACAGGGCAACCGACTGGGGATAGAGCTCAACTTCAACTACACATTATCCTCGCCACCCTCGGCGGATAAACAGTAGATCACATCATCGTCGTCCGTTTGTCCTCACCTGAAAAGATGCAACGTGGAGTACGAATGGCTACTCCGAAAGACTACACAATAAATAATAGTACCAAAGGAAGCATGCTGGTCTCTACATCAAGGAATATGGCTATGTGAATCTGATTTTGCATAAAGCCAAGTTTGTTGAACAAATATAGCTTAAAAACTATAAGCATTTTGTGGTGAAATAACACAATCTGAAAATTCAGGACAGCAAGTATATAGTTCTGAAAATTGGAATAAAAATGAGCATAATCCCATGCTCTAACATCTACAATGGGCCAGCATTGCCCAAACCAATTATGCTACAACAGCATATCCTTTTTCCATGACTAAACCAAGTCATATGTAAACATCAAGCTTTTTCATATATAATCCATTCATATTCACATAAAAAATTCCCTTGCATTAACCATCCATCCATGACATCCTCGTCATGGTAACTACATAATCCCAAGTTGGATGCTAACATAACTAACTAACACATCAAGCGGTCGTGCGTCCTGTAACCATGGGACACGGCTATTCGAATAGTTCTTACTCTGATCAGAGGCTGTACATCTTTACCCACCACCGATGTGATAGAAGCCAACAACGGCTACACTCTAGTTTGATCCGTACCCGTCGTGTACCCACACTCTACACATTGAGTGCGGACTTAGAGGTCACAACAGAACCTTTTGCACGCTTAGCCCCAACCACACTAAAACCACGTCCGGGGCCCTCGACGACTTAGCCGCGTGCGTGCGTGGTAGCTAAGGCGGGCTACTCACCGTCCGCGGGAGGCACCTCCGGCCAAGTATGGATTTCCACCAAGTGCAGGCCCACACGTGCATGCTCGCACTGAGGTCCTCAAAGGTCTCCCCTCACGACTGACGGACGGGCGTAGATGGCCACAGCCGTCCTATGCTACTGAGTTAAGCCGTCCATAACGGCGTGTGGAAGTACGTAGGGTGCTTGACATAGACGTCAACAGCTTGTTCGGTCCTTAACGACCCCAGACGACGAGCTATGTGCATCGGGGAAACACCATCCCTTCATCGCCCTATCATCCATCCAAGTCAAACATATTCTCAATTATTAATCAGAAGTGATTCTTTTCTGATTTTAACCCATCCATTCGCATTAAACTAGTTTTGCACCGATAGCTCCATCTATCGGATTTCTCTAGGTCTAGAAATAAGCATGGCTAAGCATTCGGTAAAGTATAAGTATTCCAAAGTCCTTAACCAGGGGTGACAAGGTATAAACATGAGATCAATAACCAAGGAATGGAAATGCATACAATTAGGTAATATTAACTCTACCCATTTTCCCCATTTTAAAAAGACTGAAGCATGCATATAGATATTGTTTTCACAAACAAATCAATTTATTGAAAACATAGGTTCAATATGCTTAGACGCTGCCTTGCTGCAGCGATAAGTCACACTCAAGCTCTGGGTTAATTCTCCACGTACTCCGTATCCTCAGAATCTATCGATCAGAAGCAATATGCAAATAAGAAGCAATTAAACATGTCTATGCAACATGATCAATTAATTATGAGATAAATACAGTAGGTATGGCATGTCCTAACAAGATTTTAGGAGAAAGAACCAAGTCATTTGCATCCCTCGATTGGAAGATACAAAAATGACAAAGTGGAAGGGTTGAAAACGGCAAAAGCCGAAACTATAGGAAAACTCTAAGTGGAAAATATGTGCTTGCCTTCTCTGGTAGGATTTTATGAGTGTGAGCATTTTTATGTGAAAATAAATATCTTCCTAGATCCAACAAAAGTTGGTTCACTGAAATTCGATTTAAAATGATTTAGATATGAATTTTTCAAGTTTAACAAAAAGAAAGGTTAGAAAATTACTTAGGCCTATTTTGGGAGGTATTTTTATCAAATACAAATTTTCCATAGTAAGGTTATAATTTTCTGAGTTTAACAGAAGTGGTTTCACATTTTTTAGCAAATAGGATGAATTTTATGGGAATATTTCAAGTTATTAAGCCTAAAATAAGTCAATTTTGCTTCATATTATTTTATGGATATTTTCTGTACAGAAGTTGTCATATTTTATTTTACAGTAATAAAGTTCACAAATTTACAGAGCTAACAAAATTGGTTTCACTCAATTTGGAGTCAAAATGGAGAAGTTATGGATTTGCAAAGTTTAGCCATTTTTCTGTTGTAAGATAAATCTTTTAATTACTTTCCTATTTCTTTCTCTTTCTTCTTTTCTGATTTCCCTTGCAGCCCGGGGCCCCGCAGGCCAGCGAGGCAAAGCAGACACAGGGCGCGAGGGCGCGGGAGCAGGGGCGACGTGAGACCAAGGAAGCGGACCGTCCGGACACGGAGAGGTTGGTCCGGCGGGGGGAAACAGAGGAGGTTTAGTCGGCGAGCTTCTCGGCGGCGGCGACGGCTATGGCGGCGTTGGTTGTAATCGGGCCCCAAAGAGAAAAGATAGAGGAGTTCATGGCGGGAGCCAAGGGTGGTCTTTCTTAACACCTCGGGTGACCGGGAATCTCGCCGCGGCGATCTCCAGCGGCGGCTCTTTTCGGGTCGACAAGGAAAACTTTCTACAAGCTCAAGCTGGCCATATTAATGCTGCATAATGCGTCTATAAGTATCTGGGTTCTTCACCGTGAGGTTTGACGAGGCCGGCGAGGCTACTGTATCGGCCAGAACGACCGTGATGTCCGGCAGCGACGCTGTATGAGCAGAGAGCGAAGCACGGCGGCCTTCGACCGGTGATCCTAGGGCAACCAAGTGCAAAAATGGAATGTTCAAAAGGTATAGATCATGTTCCCGAAGCTTAGAAAGGATGGAGCTCACCGGCGCTGGCTCAAACTCGATCAAACATCTTCGGCGGCAGGGAGGATGGCTCTGTCTCCGGTGATCTTTGGGATACCGTGGCTTTCTCGGTGGGGAGCGTGAAGAGCGATTGAGGAGGAGGTTCTGCTGGCGCGAGATTAGGGGCGAAATGGTCGAGGTCTCCAAGGTTGGAGCTCATCTAGGTCTCTCTGTGTGCGCTGTGAGGGAGGAGAAGAAGGAGGCAGCGACACCTGTGCCATGCAGGGCTGAGTTGCTCTAGTGCTACAGTGTTCAGGGTGGGTCCCACATGTAAGACAACACTTTTCTACACACTTGTGGCTAGCTTCACTCTATGACTTGTGGGTCCTCGGAGTTAATTCCTATGGAGAGGAGAGAGGCATGGGTAGAAATGGGGTGAAACTCACTGTCCCAAGACTGGCAGAGGCTTACAGGTGGGCCAGGGTGTTGTGGGTCCCACTGGTCAGTGAGAGATGAGAGGAGAATACTCTAGAGACTGTTTTGTGAGCTGTATGAACAGCTGTCTTGCATCTGTGATTTCAGCAGATAAATAAGGGAGATAAATTATGGTAGAATTACTGGAGGTAGAGGAAGATGTGTTTAACATGCTGACCAAATTTTGTGGTTAGAAGTGATCTGGTTTATTTTTGGTGAATTTGCAAAGTGGGGTCACTGATCCAGTTTTTCTGCAGCTTGATTCATGTACCTAGGGCTTTGCTCCTATTATTTCATGTGACTTCCTTGGGAATTAAATTGAGCCAAAATTACTAGTGATAGGGTTCATGTTGGCACACACTTTGGCAAAAGGGCTCTGTCTAATTAGTCCTCATTTTCATCTGGTAAATTTCAGAAGTAACCCAATTTATTTCAGCTAGCTTCCTAGCTTAGCTGATTTGAGGGACTTGGTTGAAGTATTTATTGAAGTGATAAAATTATGTAAAATTTACAGTGGATTAATTTGGTGGGATAGTGTTCCCAGGGATTTTTCCATGTTTTTATGTGCAACCAAACATCTTCAGAAAATCCTTAGACGGTACAAATGCATATGTCAAGGAGAAGGATCCAGGCTGAAACTTGTTTGGAATTTTTAAGGGGTCTAAACTAATGAAATAAATTCTAGAAAAATTATATTGATTCATGATAAATAATCTAGTATTTCAATAAATTATTTTCCATATATGTTTCTGTTCAACTTGATGCACTATTTGGTAAGGTTTGGTTTTTGCCGATTAGGGTTTTAACTATTGAAGGTTTACATATTGCAAACTTTATTTTGCAAGAAGTGATGATGCAAGAATTTACTTTGTGCACTCTAATGACATTAGGTCACGGCACTAATTACCTTAATCTAGATTTAGGGCTGTGACACATAACCCAACCGCCCGCAGCAGCCGAGCGAGGCGACGACTAGACGTGCCTCCGGCGCGGCTCAGCAGGCGGCCGCGTACGTGCGACAAGACATATCGTACCTAGAAAAACTTTCTCTTGGTATGTGTGCTGGGCAATGTGGACTCCCCTTGGACTATGAAAGGAGGATCCATGCCAGCAGGAAAAGGGGAGCTTCTGGGAGAGAGCTTAGAGGATTGAGTTTAGCTTCTAGAGAGACTGAGTTCCCAAGTTAGGGCTAGCTCCTGAGCACTCCTCAAGAACATCTTGTAAGAACAAACCGCATTCGTCTCCCACATAACAGATACACACACGAGTAAGGTATTACACCTCCGCGCGGCCCGAACATGTCTACTTCTTCTGTCTCCCTTGCGTGCCATCGACCAGATGCTGCAGCCGTCCTATGAACCACTCCCCTGGCCGAACCTCAAAGGGGGGTCCCCAAACTCCCCGCGGTTGGAGTTCCCTCCTCCGACAAACTTAACTACTCTTTAAATGGACCCTACGTGTGGTTGTTGCCTAGTTCGTGTCATAATCATTGTTAGGTGACATATCTAAAGAAGGTTGCAGTTGTGGTGTTGAATTGCAATTAGGTAAAGACTGGGAGGGTGGAGGCCCCGGCTCGGAATGAGGGGCAGTAGTACTACTAATTTTGATTAGGTGGTGCTCTTTGAGTACCAGTTCTTCGACTCCAGGGTTAAATCCCTAGGTCTGACCTAGTTGTTGTGTCAGTGTACTAAATATAGGATATACCACGACATGCACATATCTCGGCAGAGCACAACATACCAATTTCTATACAGAAACAAACCCCATACATATGAATAGAGTCCGGAGAAGATAAGCAAGGAATCCCCGATAAGGAAGAAACACAGAGTCCTGCTTGAGCTCTACCAGGATTGCTTGTATTCGTATCATAATATGCCTTCCTAATTCTACTTGGAGAAGGGACATCCGGGGGTATAAATACAAGACCCCCTATGAGTGGAGGGACAAGACAAGATAAGCTAGCAGAACCCAAGGAGAAACAATAGAAGCCACCCATCAATCTCATCGAGTCGATATTAGAGGAACCCGACAACGACTAGCCGCCAACTACCATACCCAAATTCTACGCCGACATACTGGCAGACTAGATTAGGGTTTCTTCCCTATACTTTGTATTCATGATATTGATATAGTAAAAAGCACCGGCCTCCCTGCCAAACAGGAATAGGGCTATTACATCTAAGGGACCTGAACCTGTATAACAATCTTTGTCTCCTTGCATCTTCAATTGCACCTCCATATCAGCCTTATCCTACGCCCTCAAAATACACCGTATATACATGGATACTGCGGTCGGGTACCAATCCATTGACAGTTGGCACGCCAAACAGGCGGCGCTGATATTCTGAGGATTCGTGAAGATATGATGACCAATGGACGGATTTTTCTATGAGGGATATCCCGACGACTTCGTATCGGGAGATATGACCCAACCATAGTACGTTCCCCTCTAGATCGGAACCATTACCGTCCCAATTTTCACCAGTTCTATCCAAGAGGATCAATATGGCTTCAAAACGTCATCACCGCGGAAAACAACGTTCAATATCCTCAACCACGAGGACTCGGATCGAGGACCTAGGCTGACCTCACTCCCAAACTGACGTCTGCTGCCAAAACTCCGACCAGATCAAACTGGTTGACTACGCAGCTACGCCTGATTAAACCGTTGTTCTACAACGATACGGCTCTTCATCAAAATAGCGATCGCCCGATCTCCACAAGCATCACCCAATTACAACGGCCACCATACAACCTACTACGACAAGTTGGACTCATTGAGTCCGAGGATTCCATAACCAACCATGATGTGAGGCCATTAACCAGACCATTGACGGGCAACGAGGAGGAGAAGGTGATGATGAAAATAGCAGGTGCGCTACGTGCCGGACAAAGCCTACTATCGAGAAACGTTCGCAGATATGGATCTTCCACAAGCGCGTGAACCAAGGTATTTAGTAGATTGTTTGTTTTACAGATTAATCGATTAATTCGTAGATACATCCGGTATGTATCTACAAAGGTACGCAATATTTTTCATACATCCTTTCATATCCAAACTCTGCGACTAGAGGGAATAATTTATTCTCCTAGATCAATAGTTTATCATGTTTACCTAGAGCACATGTTTATACAATATTTATTTTGCAAGCTTATATCGTGTCAGGCCGATTACAGTCTAACCCCCGAGGGCTTGCTCTAGTTTACTTTCTATATAAATTTTGCTTGTTTATGGTAAATATAGCACCCAATATTTGATCTAAATTTGCTGGCTATATCCTAGCAAAACTAAAAGATTTATAGAAACCGCGTGAGTTCCTACTCGACGGAACTTTGTTATATTTTCTTCCTTCTAGATGTCATATTTTCAGGAAATTATTCAAGCATTTGCTCAACACCAAATATCTAAGTACTCCGCTACTCATCCATCATCCATCCCGACTATTCCTGATCAGACATAGTCGAAATATGGATAAAAGGAGGCACTCCACTTGCAAACGGAGAGCCTGAGGTTCTGCTTATGCCATCTACCATGATGATTCAAGTAGGGATCTCGAACAGTGATGACACCTAGAGTGCCATCACAATGTTATCGAATGATACCTTGCAAAAGTTACTGGCTTGATCATCCGGCATGTTTGTTGAGATGCTGACCATGCCATCCGTCTCGACTGGTCGAACCATGGGTGAAGGAGGTGCTCTGCTTGTAGACGAAGTGGTCGAGACGCTGCCTATGACATCTATGTGGCGCACCCCCACCTCAGTGGGAGCCCACCATGTGCGTACAGTATCCGATCCCTGGATCAATAGTCGGATACACACATAGTCATCGGTGATACAACTCAGAGTACACTAGATACATAGCAGAGTATATATAATACGTAAAGGGGGATACATAAAAAGGTTGCCATCCAGGACAGGCCCCAGATGGACAACGGCAAAAACAGGGTAAACTAGCGAGATACAACACAGACTGGGCGGAAGCAAGGGAGGAAGACTACTAGGTGACGGAGCACGACTATACCACAGGCTTGGCTAGGAACTAAGCTCGAAACCTTAGAAGTCCTCGTAGTCGGCTTGGTCCTGGAAGAACTCGGCAGCAGTCGGATCTTCGTCTTCTTCTTTGAAACCTATTACAAATATAGGAACAAGGGTGAGTACTTTCGTACTCAGCAAGCCAAGAAAAAGTGCCATGTCGGCTAGACAAAGGAGGGAGGGTCTAAGAGTCTTATTTGCAAAAACAGCCTTTAGAAATATTTTGCTTGTCAAAAATACTAGTGTGAAATTTTTAGTTGTCGGGAAGAGGCTCACGTCTCGATCCATTCCGCAAGTTGCTTTTCAACAACTCGCCACATATTGAATCATGTATTTCCATTTTCATCTTCTGGTAATTAACCAAGTAACCTCATAGCTCGGCAATCACCTGAGCGGCTTCGATCACTCCTTAGGTCTACTGCTCTCCCGAGTGGCTCCGACCACCCGTTGACCCTGAGACTCGGCTACAACCGGTTCTCAGCTATCTCTTAGTAATTTCCGGCTACAACCAGTCACCAGCTCTTTTGCTTCACTGGCTACAACCAGTTAGCACAAATTTGCTGCCCTGGCTACAACCAGGTAGTCTGCTCTTTATTGTCTTCTGGCTACAACCCGAAGACTTTTCTCCTGTTTACTTTTCACACACTTGCTTATGGTGCTTCAACACCCCGGGTCACACAATCCCGTTTCTGGCCACACAGACCTTCCGTTTGCTACTCGGCGAACTCTGGTCACGATTCCCTTCCCATCAATCAATTTCACAAATCACTGGCAATCAAATCTACGCTATGGGAATCACCCTACACCGCCCTTAACCGTGGGCACGGCTATTCGAACAGTTCAGCTAAACTCTGCAGAGGGTGTATGCTTTACCCATCCGACACGAAACTTACACCGAGTACTAGCCGGTACCGGAAGTTCGTGACAAGGCCATTTCCAAAGCCAGTCTAGGGTTATCCAATGCCAGCAGAAGGATCCACACAGGATCAATGTTTCAGGTCGGCTCCAACCACCGTCAGCACCAGGGCTCACGAGCCACAACTCAGATGAGTCCACTCCAGTCGGCACCGAACTTCCTTAAACCTACAATTTACTCGGCCAGAGGCATCCCATACTACCCGTATGGTTGCACTGTGAAATGCTCGGATGCAATTCCCAAAGGAAACGGTTCTTATCGATAACACATAGCCAGGCCACACAGGCACTGTCTCTGTACATCAAGGTTTTCACAACTTTTCATTTATTTCGCAAACACACCGATACGTAGAGTACCGGGTTTCAAACAGTTGAGCAAAGACCACTGTTTCCCAAACGACAACACAATCGCTGTAGGGCTAAGCCATTCTATTCGACGATCGCACCCAAAGGATGTGATGCCAACGTGCCATTTGTGGGGCTATCGAGGGAGAAATACATCAATATCCTACCAAAATAAGTGCGACTACTGGGTAGGTCCGTCGGTTGCGCTTGCAGACCGAGGCCGATCAATTTAAAGTGTAAACTAAGCATGCATATTTTGCAGACAATATAATTTTACACATATAGGAGACAATATGGTCAAAGGGGCTTGCCTTGTTCCTGCGGGAGATCTTCCTCGGTGAAGACGGCTTCTGGATCGTCTGCCAGTTCAGGGTCTGGACACGCAGAAAAGATAATTACTGATACGCTGAAAAAGAGGTAAAACACTAGGAAAAGAACATCGCGGTAGTCGGCTGCAGAAGGGTAGCAGTCGACTGAGGATGGATGGTAGCCGGATGAAGGTTCATCGTAGACAACTGAGTTAAGCTTGCGGACTGGACAACAAGGCTCACCGGAGGAACACAAGGGCGATGCGACGAGCGGCGACAATGGAGCTCGTGGGGCAGAACGGCTCCGGGGGCTGGGGAGGAGGAAGATGAGGGTTTAGCGGTGAAGCTGGTGATGGCGGTTTGGCAGAGATGGCTAAGTTGCAAAACAGGGAAAGAAGAGGCATGGATGACTTTTTATAGCCGGTGTGCGAGGCAGGGACACGGCGGTGCAGGGTGATAGGTAGAGGAAAGGAGTCACGATAAGCTGGCAAGGCTATAGCTAGCTGGCTGGGGTGACGTGACGTCAAGGTAGAGATTGACTTAGGGATTGGGCGTGACTGGAGGAGTTGGTAGGCACTGTATGTCACGCCCAGAAATTCACCAGAATTTCCAGAGCTAATTTGTGCAATAAATCCTCGTCCAGGAATCAGCCGAGGTACACAAATTGACAATTTGATAAACATAACCAAAACGAAATAACGATAAATACTTACAACAGAGGCACTTAGTCCTCACACAGAAGAAAACAGCAGCGGAACGGCAACTAGCGTAGCTTCAGCTCCAAGCCACAGGCAGCTCAACTGGGGTATAAGCCAAACACCAACTTCTTCTCCACGCAAAGCTTCACTCTAAAGATTGCAATAATGCAAGACTGAGTACCACCCACCGTACTCAACAAGCCACACTAGGGAATGCAATGTAATGCAACAGGATACCAAATGAAAGGCATAATATGGCTTATTTGCATGAAACAGCATTTAAAACATTTGCATTCGAAATCATTAAAAACATTATAGTTTAATTAATATCGGTATTGAATCAACCACTGAACAGTGCTCCAACGCAGTTCAGGCCCAAACCATAACTCTCCAGACAGGAGCTATCCATATTCCATTATTTATTTCCATTAATGAGCAGTGTGGGACTAATCACAGAAACATTTCTAGGCCGCTCATTAACCGCGAGCACGGCTATTCGAATAGTTTTACTCTGGCCAGAGATGTACCAATTTACCCACAAGACACAATCTCAACATCATGTCAGCCATGCGTCGCGATACTCGAAAGTACCCGAATAGAGATTGTGATAGAACCCTCCATGTAACCCGCACAACAAGGGAGCCACCCGCTGGACCACCAGTTTTCGGCAGGAGCTGATCAGGCCCCCAACAGGGAAACGATCCAACGCCCAAGACATGGACTTATTGACGCAGCCATGGTGGTCTTATTGACACAGCCACAACACACCATGGTGGACCCCGGTTGAACGTACTACACATTGGATCCTACCATTACCCATGCTGGCTTGTGGTTAGCACGAGTATTGCTTCGCAACAAGTAGTCCGCGAACCGGTCCTTAACTGTCATGAGCACCGCTAGCAACATTCCAACCTGGTGCTCACAACCCACCATCAATCAAGTTTTAGTTGACATAGTTACTTAATCAACCACGACTCACGGTCATGAAAAATATAGCCCTTAATCCATAATTAGTCATAAATGAGTCATTAATTACCCACATAAAATGACACTATAGTTTCTAGGCATGGCTAAGCAAATCCTAAATAATCTAGCCAGATAAATAATTAACACCCGGCTAGTCAATATTATTACCCGGGGTATCAAGGTATAGATATCAACATCAAAATGGCCATAAATATCAAGGAATATTGGCTATTAAATAGTTACCCATAATAATGTCATTCTAAAGCATTTCATGCAATAACTTTAAAATAAAATAGCTTTCGCAAACGGGATCAACATGCTCAAGGAGATTGTCGTGTGACTTGCCTTGCAATCGCAAAAGTCTTCAAATGATCTTCCGAACTCTTCCGCAGACTCCAAAGTCTTCCGAATCGAGATTGTACGCAACTACACGTAAAACGATAATAAATCCTAAGAAACTCTAAATAAACAATACATAAAAATGCATAAACAAGTGAATTATGATTTTAGATAATTTAGGAAGAATAACGGGTCGATTCGGACTTCAAATGGAAAAGATATGGCTTTTGGAAGATTGAATCCAGAATGAATCCGAAAAGAATTGGAAAAGAATATTCTCAAGAATATTCTCTGAATTTTCGATTAGAATAATTATTTTAGATAAATGCTGACATGTGGGGTCCATGGTCAGTGACCAGGCATACGATGGACTTGCTTCATGGATTTAGGAATAGAAGGGGCCGATGGAATGCTGAGGTGGATAGGGCTGACGTGGTACTGGATTGCGACATATGGATCCAACCCGACGGCTGGGATCGGCTTAGAATTTTATGTGGATTGGACGGCCCGAATTAGGTCTCAAAGGTTAGACGACCGGGATGGCTTGAAGATATATTCGCTGGGGTCCATGCAGCAGTAGCACGCCGTGGAGCCAATCGAGCTCGGCCGTCCAAGGCGCAGCACGGGAGACACGCCGGCAACGGCCGGGGGGTTCGACAATGACGGCGATTGATAGTGCCACGACGGCGATGCGTTGGCGAGCCGAGACCGACGAGAGATGGGGCAATGCAATGGTGTCGTCGGCCTGGAGTGGAGAGGAGGGGATGCGGCGTGCAAGTCCGGCAAGCAGGTTCGCCAGCGGCAGGCAAGACGACGACGGCTCGGGACGGCGGAATTCGGCAACCAGACGACAGCGGTGCACGGGAACAGGGGTGGCGACCTAGGGCAGGGCACAACGGGCGGCAGCGCCGGGGAGGAGACGACGATGGCGGAACCGACGGCGACGACAACGACGAACACGGGAAAAGACGAGGCGCCGGTGTAGATGACGACGGCGATGACTGTCTGGCAACGGCGGCGGCACGGGGCAGCGCGTGGAGCAGGCACAGCGGTTGGCGGTTCAGGCATGGCGTCGCGGCATGCAGCAAGGCGACGCGACGACAGCGGCTCCTCGGCGGCAGGTGGCGATGACTTCGAGGAAGGAGCGCATCGGCCTCGGGACGACGGACGGCAGCAGACGCCGAGGGACGCCGGAGTGGAGGGAGATGAGGAAGAGGGGCGGCAGCTTCGGGGCTCACCGAGACCGGAGGAGGCGGTGTTCGGCGGCAGCGGCAAAGGCAGTCGGCGGAGGCATGAGCAGAGGCAACGGCGGCAGATGGGGAAGACATAGGGCGGCGACGACGGTACTGGAGAGAACGGCGCACGGGCGATAGACGACGACGACGACAACAGGCAGAGGAGGAGGGAGGCGGCTACGAGGATGCTCACCAGCGGCGGGCTTCGGCCACAGAGGCGACGATGGCGACGGCTGCCCGGTGAAGGTGACGCTGGACAGCAGGGCGGCTTGCAGGCGGGGCACTGGAAGCAGGGTAGCGGCTCGGGGAAAGCAGAGCAGGGCGGCGGCGGCTTCCTGTGGCGGCGGCACGGCGGGCAGGGGCGCGTGCAGGGGCGACGGCGGCCTGGCGAGGCGGCACACAGGGCGACGGCGCTTCCTGGCGGCTCTGGACGCACGGGCAAACGGGGGCGGCGGCAGCGCAAGACGAGGCGACGCGGCAAGGCGGGCTCGACGCGTGGCGGCACGGTTGGGGCGGCGCAGCGGCTAGGGCGCTGGGCGGCGCGACGGGGTGACGGCGGCGGCCTGGCGGCGTGGAGAGGAGCAGAGCCGGCTAGGGCACAGGGCTGGCGGCTGAGGCATATATAGGGGCGGCGGCGGGTTCGGCGGTGGCCGTTACGGGGCGGAGGCGCAGGGGCTGGCTTGGGCCGGGCGGCGGTGGCGGCGGCGGGCCAAGGGAGCGGCGGTGGTAGGCCGAGCGCAGGCCGAGCCTGGAGGAGCTCGGCCGAGGAGGGGCTTGGCCCGGGCGGCTCGGGGTTGGAGCAGGGCGGCTCGGGCTGGATGTAGAGAGAGACAGAGGAAGGAGACGAGAAGAAAGAGGAGGCAAGGAGCAAGAAGGTAAACAGGGAAAAGGGAAAAAGGATAAAGGGAGAATAAAAGAGGAAAGGGAAAAAGGAGCGGGGTTTTCTAGACTATTTTTGAAACTCGGGATTAACGAGACATTTTTAGAATCGGAATATTTATTTAGAATAGAGGAGACCAAGGGGTTTTAGGATGAAACGACTATTCTGAATATTGAGGGTATATACATTCATACATATATATACATAGGTATAAATATATATATTGGGAATCGAACAGTATTTGGAAGTAAATAGAAAAAGAATATATGTAGTGGGGATCCAGGAGACGGAATATATTGTGGGATTCGGAGAACACTTGGAGGAGATTAGGAAACGGAATATACTCTGAGAGGTTCGGGAAACAAAGGGTATTTTATCAGGGAGTATTTGGGGAAACCGGATCTCGGAATAATTCGGGAATCCGATAAAATTGGAAATTATTTTGCAGAGATCAATAGTTCGGATTATTCGAGCATAATTGAACTTACCAAGATATGTGGATATTTTGGAGATGCGGGAAATTATAATATTTTCCCGGGAACTGGAAAATGGAATATTTCGAATAAAATATTTTGGGATTAGGGAATTGACAAGGGTGTTTTATTGGGACTGGAATTTGGAGAAATCTCAGACGATTGGGGATTTGGATTCATTTTGACAAAAAAGAGTTTAAGGGAATATTTGGGATTTATCTCAAAGGGACGTATAGATATTTCGAATACAAAGGATCTCGAATTGGGAGTCCAAAGAGTTCTAGGATTTCAAAGATGAATAAATCCGGTAACTCCGAATTTAGGTTTTTGAGGTGACTTTAGGGTTCTAGGAACGACACAAAACCCTAGAGAAAAAGGGAGTCAGAGTTCACGATGAACGAGGAGACTTCAAAGGACTGAATCAGAAACGACCCAAACAGGAAAAAGGAAAAGAAATTTATTTATATTTATTTACTTACTTTAGTGATCTTTATAGCATTAAAATTAATTCTGTAGCTCCGAAAAATCCAAGAAAATTTCAGAGAGTTTATTAAATCACGGGGAATTTACCAGAAGTAAATACCACCACGAAACACGAAGAATTTATTATTATAAATACTCAAACGCTTAAAATACTCCGACAAAACCCCTGGAATATAAAAGCATCCAAGTATTTATTTAAAGATTTAAACTCGGGATTTTTAATATTGGAAATTTCAAAATTTTATTCAAACTCTTTTCTCAAACAAAAATTTCTAGTGTATTCTTGTATTTCCATTTACCCACGATAATTTTTTAATTAAGACGATTTTCAGGGCGTTACACTATAGCGGCGATGAGACATACAGGTCGTGGCAAGGACGGGTTGGTGAGACTGGCAGACAGAGCCTCTGACTAACCATTGGTCCAAATGAGTCTTCAGGTACGGTGGGTTATTGTCCGCTGGTCCGAGCGGGGCTGTGGGTAGGTGGAAGTCGGGTTACGTCACCACTTCGGCAGTCGGGGTGGCAAGACAGAACAGGTTAACAAGGTAGTCGGCGATTGCAAGGTTTACTCGGCGGCAAAGATGGCCGAGTAGACAAAGGTAAAAGGGCAAGATTCAGGAACTGAGTAGGAATCTACTCGGCACAAGGGAAAAAGGCAGTCGGCTGGCCAGGGAGAGAAAACTGGGGCACAACTGAACGGGATAGGAGAGGAGTTAGAATTCAGAAAAAACGAATTCCAACAGGGAAAAGAAAAACTGGTCGTTACAATCTAGAATGATGATATAGGCAGAGATCTCAAACGACGACGACATATAGCATGCTGTTGTCTGACAACATACGTGGAAGACAAGCAATATAATCGGGAAGACGTTTCCGACAAGAAGCTTGAAGTAAATCACAGCCCTTCGATATGCTTGTGAGTTGGTAAAACAAATGCGAACCGTGTTGGCCACATGAGACGCACATCAAGTTACCAGCCCGAGCACTCATGTAAGTGGTCGGGACCCGTGGTCAAGACCTGACTACACCGTTGGTCTTCGTGGGACCAGTAGGGCATAGCGGTCCTACCACCCATACAAATAAGTTCAGGTCAAGCATCTAGTCGTCCAAATTGACTACTTCTTCGTCACAAGACTTTACTCGGCCCGAGCTGCTGTTTACACTACCGAGATTGTGGACAAAATACATCAGACAGTCAAAGTACATCGGTAATTCTTATATCTCTTTCTTTCTTGGACTATCTACTCATCAACTACATTTATGAGAAGACAGTCGGGGCCTCGGGAAAGTATATAAATTAACTTATTATTAAAAACATTTCAAGACTTTAGTTTATGTTACTCCTGAGCATTGCTAGGGAGTTTATTATCTAACAAACTGTAACGCCCAGAAATTCGCACCGAAATTCTAAACATTAATGTGTATAAAATCCCTGCCCAGGAAAGCCAGGGTACACAAACCAAGTTGCCATGAGTGTCTTACAAACAGAGTAAAATGTATATTACATAAATGCAGCGAAAAAAGGTAAAACGGAGTCTATAAACATCTGGCCAAGCAGCCGCTTCCATCCCACAGGCACCTTGACGGCGGAGCCAGCCTATTCCTCAGGATGATCTTCATCTGACGCGTTCTCCAACACTGGGGGGAAAATGGGAGCAAGGCTGAGTACCACCCACAGTACTCAACAAATCACACCCACAATTATGCATATGCACAGGGTACAAAGATGGGATAGGGTTTATTTGCGGAAAAGTAGTTGCAAAAGGGAGTAGTTCGCAACCAGTAAAAAGTTGATTTAATTAACAATATTAACTTCCATTGATTAACGTTACACCACGTTAACCAGGCCCAACCATTCCCAACTGATTGACGCTAAACCACGTCAACCAGTCTCCACTGATGAACGCTACACCACGTTCACCAGACACCTCCGGGTACCGTTACACCACGTTACCCGGACTCCACTGATTAACGCTACACCACGTTAACCAGTCACCACCGGACAACGTACCACGCTGACCAGTTTTTCCTGATCAACGCTACACCACGTTGACCAGGCCGCGCTGATGGAAGTTACACCACGACCATCAGGCGTAACTGATGAGAGTTACACCACACTCACCAGTCTCCACCGACCAGCGTTACACCACGCTAACCGGTCATCCCCAGTCAGCTCAACCACGCTGACCGGACTCAACACCTTCCACACACCAGTTTTGATAAAATCAGATTATTTATCTAGGGTGAGACTAATCACGGTGAGTCTTGGCCAATGTGCCCATAACCGTGGGAGCGGCTATTCGAATAGTTTTACTCTGATCAGAGGTGTACAACTGTACCCACAAGACAGCCCCCACACACGTTCCCGTGTGCCAGTACATCACCACGATGTCCCGTACGAGGCTGTGACAGGACCGTTCACGCAACCTCTCCCTAACCATCCACACCACGCTGAGGTTGCACCTGCCGACAGGGCACGCCATATTGGCCAGGCTACCCCCCTTGCGCCACGGTGAATCCGGCAGCCGATCAACCCTACCCCGGGCCGACCCAACTCCATCACGCCCACCCTCTTCTTCAGTGCCTAGGAGAGGGAGAAGAAACGCTTCAAGCCCAGCCGTTGCCCACGCTGGCTTGTGGCAAGTACGGGAAGTTGCCCAAGTGGTTCCCGCAAACCGGTCCTTAATTGCCATGGGTGTGACAAGCAAAACCATACACCCACAGCCCACCATTTAGGTCAAAATTTTAGGAATTTAACAACAGCCTATCCAAGGTTCCATTTTTCCGACATTGAGTCGAGTCATATAAAAGAAATAGTATTTAATTCCCATGTGAGCTATGTTGCTAAGCATGGCTAAGCATTCCTAAGAATTGTAAACTAGTCACATTATTACCCTGGTGACAAGGATTTAGTTATCAAAACTAAGGCTGAATCCTAACATTGTATAGGCAATACCAATCCACATGAATTATTAAAATAATGCAGTTTATTTAAGTAAACAAAGCAATTTTAGCGAAAAATGGGTACAAAGTGATCAAAGTAACAGTGTGACTTGCCTTGCTCCGGCTCAAGGTATTCGGCTACGATCTCGAAATACGCAGGAGAATTACCGGCGTCGGATTCTACAACAAACAATGCATAAACAATTAAAAACAGTACATGGGGCAATCAAACATGGGCTGAAAGTATTTTTAATGGATTCTTGGCATTTTTCTGGATTTAATGAAATTTGAATGGACTTAATCAGAGTTCGTATGAAATAGTTATGATTTATTGAAGTTTTACTGCTATTTTCAGAGTAAATATAATTAACCAGTGATTTAATGTGCATTAACCGATTTATGACGTCACCAGACCGGGAAGCCAGCGCCGACGGGCGGGCTCCACCAGCCAGTGGCGAGCGAGAGGCAGGCGCACGGCGGACCAAGTCCACCGCGGCTGAGAGCGGGCGCACCACGTGGCGCCACCGCGAGCAACCACGCAGGCGAGCGAGCGGGCGGGCGGCCCCGATCTGCCACCCGGCAGATCGGACGGCCCCGGGGAGCGGCGGCCGAAGCCAGCCGTCCTGAGCGGGAGGCGGCGGCGCGCACGTGACCCGACGGTCGATGACGGCGACCACCCGGCGCGGCGGCGACCACCCAGAGGGGCGGAAAGGAACGGGAAAATGGAGGGGGTTCTCACCGGCGGCTCGCGACGGCGAGCAACGGCGCGAAGACGACAGTGGCGACGAAAAAGCGGCGGCGGCCTCGGGACGACGTCGGCAACGGAGCTCCGACGGCGGGGAACGGGCGAGAGGCGATTGCCGAGGTGTCCTGGAGGATGAGGAGGACGGGAGAGGAGTTAGAGCAGAGAATGGAGACACGGCGCGGCAGGAATTATCGCCCGGGGAGGAAATGGAGGACCGATACTCACCGTGCGCGCGGGCGAGGCGGTCTGGCGAGCTTCGGCTTCCACGGAGTGGCGGCCGAGATGCGGCGCGGTGCGGCGGAGGTGCAGGCGGTGGCGGAGTAGCCTGGCGGCGTCCGGAGGCGGCGAAAAATGGTGGAGCTCGGGTGTGCGGTGGCGACGGGGTTCTGGGACACTGGAAAGCTCGGCGTGTTGGGGAAAAGATGGAGGAGAGGGTGGAGATGGTTTTTATACAGTCATCCGGGAGAGATCGAGGCCGAACGGCTCCAATCGTGCACGGGAGAGTGGATGGCGGCGTGGGCATCGTGTGCGAGATTCTCGGGAGAGAGGGGACGTGGACGCCGGAGAACTCGGGGGAGTGGGGCGGACTCGGTCCGCGACCGTTTGAACGAGTGGAGAGCGCGGGGGATGAGGCGGGAGGCGGCGCCGGATCGGACGGCTCCGGGGAATTTCCCCTCCGCCCGATTCGGACAGAGGAGGAAGATGATGCTGACAGGCGGGCCCGGCCTGTCAACGGGAGGTGCGTGGGCGCGGGTGCGAGCGAGGGCGCGGGCGCGAGGGCGAGGGCACGGGCACGGGCACGGGCGCGAGCACGAGTGCGGGCGCGGGCGCGAGGGCGAGGGCGCGGCCGCCGGGGCACGGGCGCGAGGAGGAAAAGGCCGGGGAGGGAAACCGGCCTGCGGCACAGTGCTGGGCCGGCGGCCCAGCGATGGAGAAAAAAAGAGGAAACAGAGAAAACAGAAGGGAAAAGAAAAGGAAAAAGATTTCCAGGACGATTTAAATTCCGATAAGCGTATTTGATTTATTAAAAATAGTTCCTGTGCTCTGTAAATTCCACTAAAAATCCAGTTAATGTATTTTGGCACAGAGAATACAAGAAAAATATTCCCCGCCACGATAATTTATTATCTTGCATTTTACACCATCAATTAATCCCTCTAGCCTTTTTAAATTTATTTTCTTGGGTATTTTTCACAGGTAATATTTAGTGTGGCTAATCTCAGGGTGTGACACAAACTTTTCTGAATAGTTGATTTCAGGAAAATGAAATAACGGAATAACTGATCTGATGACCATACCGAGTAAGACGGAGACTAGTCGGAAGAACTCAAGTGGTCAACGTCCTATCTCGACCAATTAAAACTCAGACCGACAACTCCACAACTCGATTACAAGGCATATAGTGGTCCAACGGAGCCCACTAGTCGAAACTCTGTTCTGATTAGACATGTGTTGGATTAGTAACTTGAAACCTCATCATGTACAAGAAAGGATAAAAAGACAGAGTCAAATTGAAGATTGTCCGCTGGTCAAAATTCTAAGCCGACCAAATGAGACTCATAACGATAGTTTTGAAATATGATCACATGACATGTATACACCGAACAACCCATGCAAGGTGATCGCAGGTGTTGCTCCGCATTACATAATACCACCAAGCTCTTCGTCTCTATCACAAACAGCGAATTCGAGATCGCACACTTGCCATGGGTGAAAGCATTCTCAAAAAGGTGAAGACATAAATTGATAACAACAAGTTCTCACCTAAAGTGAGAAGGTCTCCACAAGGTGGTCCGAGTATTTTGACCAGACACGTACAGGATAGCTAACAAAGAAAGGCGACATATTTGTAAGTTTTTACATATATCATATAGTTGTACCTTGCTATTCTCTATGTTGGAAAATATATTTTCCCTATATTCATGCTTTTTACTACTCACATTTTAGAGATCGCTCTAAATTACCTGAGTAGTCAAGGGCTAGGGGGCTTTCATACTGTCAAATTATAGGATATGTACATATTGTTCGAGTACTAGACAAGCTTGAAATTTTTTTGTTCTTAAACTAGCAAAGGGCATAGTTTTGAATATCTCGTTCCAACTAAATGTAACTATGAGATATGATCTAGGAATGCATGGAACGCTCGAAGGGTTTGTGGTCAAAATGAGACATGTAAGGAAGACAATCTAATGCTGGTCGAAACAAGAAAATGTAAGAGTTTGTGGCCATGGACAAATTGCATCTAGTACAAAGTTTTTATTAGGTGTTTAATATATGCATTTATTTACTCACACTTAACACCTATATAGAATTCCTCGACACTGTTCGGGGGCTTTAATGTTTACTGATATGATTATTCGAGTATTTCAGATGAAAGAAAGAGTAGACAAAATAAATGGATATTCTGCTGAGATTCTATGCACACACTTAGACGGACGAAGTTCTGAACTCTGCTCAAATTTGATAGCCAGCTACATTGACAGATTGCTCGGACAAAAGGATGAAAGAAATCAGACCTAACCTAGTCGTGGAACACCGACTATATTTATTTACTCTGACAAGGTTGACTCCTCATAACAATTGGACTAGTTCGGCTACGTCATTGTACTAAATATGTGATATCCCATAGATATGCACATACCTCAGCAGAGCACAACATACCAATTTCTATATGGAAACAAATCCATACATACGGATAGAGTCCGGAGCAAATAAGGAAGAAACACAGAGTCCTACTTGAGCTCTACCAGAACTACTTGGATTCGTATCCTAATATGTCTCCCTAGTTCTATTTGAACAAGAGGGCATCTAAGGGTATAAATACAAGTCACCCGCCAATCTCATTGAGTAGATATTGGAGGAGCCTAACAACGACTAGCCGCCGACTACCATACCCAAGATCTACGCCGACATACTGGCAGACTATATTAGGGTTTCTTCCCTATACTTTGTACTTATGAGATTGATATAGTGGAAAGCATCAGCCTCCCCGCCAAACAGGAGTAGGGCTATTACCTCTAAAGGGCCCGAACCTGTATAAAAATTCCTATCTCCTTGAATCTTCGTTTGCATCTTCATATTAGCCTTACCGTACTTCCTCAAAATACACCGTATATACACGGATACTGCGGTTGGGTACCAATCCGTCGATAGGTTGTACCTAACAATAGCATTTCACTTTCTTGTTAAAGGCATTGTCTAGAGCCAAAGTTTTTCTTTCTGGGTAAAAACTTATGGTCTGTTCTTTACTGATTGGATTATGGCAGTGGCGGCATGTATGCCCATCGTTCCCTTTTTGGAGGCATTGTTTCAGGAGAGACTTTTTCATAGCCCAAGTTTTGCTTCAGTGGAGTTTGAGGATGAAGATCAATTGTGAGTATAGTTTGCCGAGTTTGCCGTAGCATGATATTTGTTGTTAGTTGTTATGTCATCCTTTTTTAATAGCTATAGGCTATGTGCATCTTAGTTATGCAAAGGTCAGGAGTGGTCTAACAATAATCGTACCATCTTGATGCAATTGTCTAAGATCAATAAAGCTCTCTTTGTCTTTTAAAAAACTAGGAAGCAGCAACAATTGCTAACTTTCACTCCTCGTCCAGGGATAAGATGGTGAGGCAATAACGGCGACTAGAAGAAGAAAACAAACTGAGTAAGATGAAATTGGCCCAATAAAGATGAGAGGACTTGGCAGACAAATTGGACCCTTCAGTGCACATTGCGTTTCGACATGACATCGATGAGATCGTGGATGCACAATACAAATCTAGTGGCTAGATTAATTTCGAGTGATGTGGAAGGCCGTGGGCATAGAGAATTAACACTAATTACAGTTAGTGGGGAATAACTTTCTAGATATATAAGGATAGGATGCGGGAGAGCAAAATAAATATCCGATATTATATGTGCCCGAATTCGAACTAGTGAAAAATATGGGATAGGAAACATGATAAGTTATATCTGCCCATATGTATCCGTATTATTATACATACAATAAAATCTATTATGGGTCCACTTACGAGCATAATAAAAGATTGTTTTTTAGATAATGGAAAGTACCGGCCTTTGCTTCAACCGAAGCTACAGCCAATTGTTACAAATTTTGCAGCATTAAAGTTTGCGTAAAGAACCCTACAATAACGAGATAACATGACACCAACAAAATTTGGATGGAAAGATATTATTTAGAAATTGATTCTATTACTAAATCTCCGTCTATGATTAATGAAAATTTGCATGACCATTGTCTCAAGATTCTAGCATGTAAGTTGAACGTTGTCCTGGTCATCCTTACACTTTTGCAACTGGGCATATCACTAAAGCAAGGTGTTGCCTTGCATAGAACCTGTATATAAGATTTAATCGGAGTAGTATCAGAATTCATGTCATTTCTATTAAGCCTTGGGGCCCAACGAAACATATATGTCCCTACTAAACATTGTCTCTTCAATTTGGATCCCACTCCAACCAACCAACTTCTAAACATATGACTAATACTATTCGCTGCTACCAAATCAAAAGCAATACGGACTAATCTCCAAAGAAATTTAGCATAACGAACATTAAAAAAGATATTGAATAGTTTCACTGTGCATACAAAAGCAACAGTTTTTTTACTTTCATTCCAATTTTGTCTAGCCAAATTGTAAAAATTGGTTAATCATAATTTTTGTGAGGCAAAGTGTAACTGGAGTCTAGCTCATGTATTTTATGAGGAAGTTAAATCAACTCCACAAGGAGATTTATTTAATCTAGAACATGGCATTTTTTATATGTGCTATGTGGATTTGTTATGTGAGGACTGTTGTTTTTCTTCTCTATGACATGCAATATTATTTTTTTGTACAGAGTAATTCCATATTAATGTGTGGGCATTCATATACTCTTTTTATAACTATTTGACGTTTAGAGCAAAAGTTGGTTAAACTTTTAAAATTTTGACCACCAACAATTTCTAAAATGCTTAGATTGGAGAAAAAAATGGTACTTATTTGCCTTATTGCCTAAAAATACTATTATCTTCGTTTGCAATTATAAGGCGTATTAAGTTTCGTTAAGATAAGGTTTTGATAAAAATTACTCTATTTGAATCTTATTTTATTGTACAAAAGCATAATCATAAGTAAATACTTTTGAATATAAACCTAATTATATCGATTTATGCCATAAAAATATATTCTAATAAAATAATCATTAGTCAAAACCTTGTACCAACGAAATTTAATAGACCTTATATTTTTAAACGAAGAGAGTATTATACTATCATCAAATTATTGGATCCTATAAACTTATTTTAACATAAATTTAATGATTAGAATTTTAAAAATTTGATCAACTGTTGTTCAAAGAATACAATATTTATGATAGTACTGCTCATAAGTTAAAGGAAAGTGGCAGCAGGTAGGTCGCACCAGTAATTGGGCGGGGCGGCCTTAAAATTAAAAAAAAGGAAAGGAAGAATTGAGCCGATCTCTCTCCCCGTCTGAGTCTCTGTGTCCCCCACCGCGACTCTGCCCGTGTCATCTCGGAAGCCGCCTGCCCGCCCGGCACCGCTCGGTTCCGGCGCTTCCGAAGCCCCGGGGGCGGGAGCCGGCGGCCGTCTCCTCGGCCCTCCCTCCCTCGCTCGCCGCCGAGCCGTGCGCCGCCCGGAGATCCGCGTCGCCCTCTCCCATCGGCGTGGTAAGCCCTAATTCCGACCCTTCCTCTTCCTCTCTCCGCTCCGGCCAGCTGCGGTGGGTGAGGCCACCCCTCCGTGCTCCCCTCTCTATCTACGTGCGCTCGCCTCGCTGCCGTCTGTTGTTCTCCCGCGATGCGATGTCCGCCGTGGTTAACCAAACGGGCCCGTAGAAAGCCACTTACCGCCGACATCCCACAGCATAATTGGCCTCTTCTGACTCCTTGCGCCTGCCCTAGTCGATCTCCCAGGTCCCCTTGGGCCTCGATTCCCGTCTCCTCGCGAGTTCCTGCTGCTTCCTCCGTCGCATCCTCGCCGACGAGCACCGTACGCACGTCCTCTTTCTCATCCCTCTCTACCGGTCTACCCACACCTTTTTCTCGAATTTGCGTTAGCCTTAGCTTCTGTTATTTGGAAGCTTTTCTCTTTGCCTTAACCTTGGTACTAATAACAGTTTGCTTTTTCCCCAAAAAATGGGGGTTCAACTGAACCCCCATGCCCTACGTTAGGTGCGCCCCTGGAAATTCTGTACAACAGGTTTGAATTGAGAAACAAGTTGTCATTTTTTTCAGCTAACGTCTCTTGTTCGATCAAATGATATAAATGGAATCACCTGCCAGTTTCGGTTCCAGTTGAATTAGTACTGAATTGGAACTGGAAATTTCAAATTCAACATACTTTTTGATACCCAAAACATACCCTAAGGATAATTCAGCTAAACTTGTGTCTGAAATGCCTTTAGCCATTAAATACCGATATTGCAAAGTTGTTGGTTAGCAGCTTCCTACTAAAATTTGTTTACTAGTATTGCTCTTCTGGAAGTATGTGCAATATGTATACTTATCAGAAGACCAAGTTTGCCATTGATTAAACGATTACGTATTGCAGTTGATGGGAATATGCGTGTGACTCATAGAAACTGTACTGAAGAGGGTGCCTGCAAAGCTCCTTATCAATATCGTAGTTTTGATGAAAACTTTAACAACAATGGGAATACATAATGTGTGAATTTTTGAAAGTGAAAGTAAATTGCCCTGGAAACAATTCTATACACTTTTTCCTCAACATTGTACTAGACATTGAAATGTACAGCTCTGGCTCTGGATACTTTATGCTCTTTAACATCCATCACAATGTGTATACTATACTTGTCCTGTGCAATTGTGCATCCTATATTAAAAGTGAAAAAAACATGATATTTGTGATAATCAGCACCATGGCTCCACCGACCGGCGACCGATACCGATGCCAGGGTCCTCCTCTTCTATTTTCCTCTTTCTCACTTCTTTCTCCTCTCCACCTCTCTCTGTTGTGGGACCTGGATACAGATTGAAGAGAACTAAGAGGCAGGAGTCGAGGACTGTGAGTTCTCAACACAATTAGTAGAAAAGGAGCCGTCTTGTTTTTTTTTTCTTTTATGAAGAGGAAAAATGTGGGTGTTCTAACTTCTAACCTTTCACATACTTGTAGGAGGGTATTTTATTATTTTGCTAAAAGTAAGTTACAGCGAAGAAAATCAAACTCAGAGTCATTTGAAAAGTTTCTTTTTCCTTCTTTGCAGTTTTCCAATTTTTATATATTTGTTGTTGCTAAGGAACTGTGATGTTTACAGAAATTGAAGCCCTCTCATCCCTTTGTGTTCTCTACCCTGTTACATAACATTTTATTCTGTATGTTAGTTTGTGTAATTGTTGAGGTTTAATGATTTACAGTTGTTTTTTGCCCTATTATCATATTGTTTTATAGAAATATCCTCATTCATGCACATTCTCTAGTATCCATACTTTTTGGATCCCTTTTCCTAATGCATTTGATTTAGCAGTTAATGAGATGATATTCTTTTCACTGTGTTGTATGCCGTCAGGTTACCGATGAATCAGGCCGATGTTTCCGGTTTGTTATGTGTTGGATTGCATCAATCGGATACGGGTGATGAATTGTATGCAACTGAATGTCTAAAAATGAACCAGGATTCTTCACATGAAACAGACAAGTTGGATGTAGTAATTTCAGCTTCAACAATGCGCGATGGTCATAACAGTGCTAATGCATGCGTAGATGATTACCAACATACAAGGATGATGGCAGGAATTCAACCTATGGAGGAAGATGGCTTTGGCAGTACGCAACCTTTTGAGCGGCAATCACAAGTATGTATTTGTAACGCTAATCTATTTATACAATTAGTTATTCATTTCTACTGCTGCAATATTGTTGTTGTTTATCAGGGGATAGTACCTGATTCTGAGGAAGAAAGCATGCCATCTAGCCCTGAAACTTCTTCAACCTCCAATTATGATATACCTGGTGATATGGCCAACCCTTCTTGCTTTGTACTGTGTGCATCCTGGTATTAATTGTTATGTAATTTCAGGTTTAGCTGAGCGAAACTTGGAGCGTATCTACAATGTTTTAGGTGAAATGGTACGCGTCGTTATATTACAAATGTATTTAATTTTAAACATCTGGGTTGGGTATGGTTGATATTGATTAATTCAGTTCAGTTCAGTTTTAATTCTTCAGCAAGATTGAAGCAATTGCAATGGTAGCAATCCGTAATTATTAGCACTTAAGCTGCATAATTTAACAATTTGCCGGGAAAACTAATTTGCTGTAGTACTAAGGTTTTATAGTTTCATTACTGCTTCACATTGGCATGGTTCAAGTATTGTGTAAGTATGTTTTGCTTACCAACAAACTAGTTACTTTAACTTATATTGAACCATCTGAATTGCTGGAATTGGGCTGAATGCTATATCTTCTGCTGTCTCTTTTATGGTCAGTTGGTCAGGCACCGAGTTATATATTGTGAGAATTTTCTTAGGCGACATGTTCAGGCTACCCTTGAATCTTTTTTATTTTTTTTAATTTTATATCCTATGCATTGTCCACTCCATAGCAGGATAATAGAATGCCCTTTATCTTCCTTGAAGAATACTCCAAACTGGTCATATATTTAATCTGATGTTTTAAGCTTGTTATAATGCTCTTCAGATGCTTCTTACTTTATTCTATAGTACCCTTTGATCTTTTTGCATTTTATTTTTTTTTATAATACTATGGAGCAAAAATGTTTGTCAGAGTTCTGATTTTTAAGAACTTCATTATTTCTAATATATTCTCAATTGTAGGTTGATAAAGAAGGGCCAATTGTACTTAATCCAGAGTATGTGATGTGTGGCCCAACTTTGCATGTGGAACCACACTTAACTTTCTCATCGGATGGATTCAAGATTGAATATACATATTGGGATTCTTGTGAAAATGATGAGATGGTAGCTCGATGTTGGAAAATTTCTGATATCACTTGCATTGATTGTAAATGGGCGCAGAGTGTAAGCAGTTTGTTTATTTTGTTGTCATTGCCTCCCGTAAATTTTATAGCTGAATGCTGGTTTACTCCTAATCAGGTTGGATCTGCCTTGATAACTCTCCATGTTGGATCAGGCACAGAAACTGGAATTTATGGTATGCACTGGGCTTGGTAGTGTTGTGTTTTTTATTGCACTTGTGGTCAAATTTGATATGCTTTTCCTTGTGCTCAGGCACTAATGAAATAAGACTGAGTCTGTTGGTTTATTAGGTGTCGATTTAGTCCTCTGATTTTCTTTTTTCGTTTTTTTCTGAAAGCATAAACAGTATTAACCATATCATATAAATGTTTTGTTTGTTTTGTTGATTCTGCTTTTATGTTTTGTGCAGTTATAGTGACCTACAGGACTGCAAGACATTAGGAAAGCTAAATGTAGAATTTCTTCTGTATTTTGTAGAGAATGTAGGTTCCAGGACTTATATTCACTATAAAGTGTAAATACAATACTATCATTGGAAAATAGTACAATAGCTATAACTTATTAATGCATAATAATTTCCCATTTTTTTGGTGAGGTTTTATTTTTTTTTCTTTGCACAGCCCTATTATGAACTAGCCTGAGATGACTAAGAACTGTATGTTTGGTGTTTTATCTTAATCTCTTTTGATGCAAGAATAATTTTATGAAGTCTTACATATTTTATCTTGTGAGATTTTTGTTTCAGCTTACCATATTGTTTCAGTTGCATGCAGTAAACTAGACTCTAATTTAGCACCATTTAGAAACTCTCTCTTTTGCTCACAAATGCACGCAAGAGTAAATAGTTTAATACATGAATGATAATTTTTGAACTTGACATTTAGATATTCCTCCATGTTTGTTACAGACTAATTTTCTTGTCCTGCTATCCTGTAGGTCATGATAGAATACAGTTTTGTCTTATTGATCCGCAGTGGCCAAGGAAACAACAAAACATTTGGCATCTTGCGTCAAGATACCAAGAAATATGGAACAATATTCCATTGTAAGCTTTCTGCTGATGGTTTGGTTTATGTGCACTGCTCGTTCATATGCGTTTTCAGTGACTCATAATTTTCACTACAACATAGAGCTGCTAATAACCTCATAATGATGCATCATTAAGTAGGGCATATTCATTTTTGGTATTTTCCTTGCAATTCATGCATAAGTTGCAAGAATAGTGCCGACCATCAGGGGTGTTAACTCTGAACTTCTTAGCGCAGAACAAATACTGGTCATACCAAGCGCCTGCCCATATTTTAGCCTGTGTTCACCAGGTTGCTAGGTTGGGTGAAAGACCAGTCCCTAGCACACACCTATTCGCTGATCAGCTGGGCCTAAATTGGGCTAGTCGCCTGCCTAGGCAGGATAAATAGACAGACTAGGCAAGCAAGTCTGGAGGGTACTGTGTAGTGCCTTGGATACTTCTTACAACACTATTTTGGCACAATTTTGGAATGCTCATATGTTATAAGTGTAAGCTTTTAAATACCAGAAGGTAAGGTATGGACAATGATTGGGTTTTGCATTAAACTAATGGTAGTGGGGTGTTTCACATTTTACTATTAATTTATAAGTTTATTTACATAGTAGAGTTGATGAATAATAAATTAAGTTGTGTTATAATTTCGTGGCAGAAGTTCTATTATAATGGATTTGTCAGATAAGTATTGCCACAAACTACATAATATGTATTTGGGTTTGTTTATGGATATTATTACATTATATCTGGGTTTGGGTATGGATATCACATCTTAAACATGAGCATTCATTATGACAGTAATATTATTTTGCATTTTGAGGGAACATTTACATCTCATTCGCTTTATGCTGGCTGTTGTAGTTAGATAATTGTGGTGTATCTATATCTGTTACATTCTTATTGTGAAGTTTGCCCTGTGTTGTTAAAGTAATTTCAATTTTTATTTGTGTTATTTTTTAATTGTTATAACAACAATCTTATGTAACTTCATGTATTTTCAGAGACGATTTTGCGTCAGAGAACTGGAACATTGAACCCAGTTTGTTTTTCCCTAAGCAATACTTTTCCGAGTGAGTATTTTACACGTAGTTCATTCTCAGTCTGTTCTCTGTTGTTTACCTCTATGAACAATCTTAATGTCAATGCTACACTATGTTCAGCTTCAGTGGTCATATGAACAGTGTTTTTATTGATGAGTTTCCAGCATGCTTCATCCATTTTGCCATCATGAGCTCCTGACGTCAAACATTTTAATTGATTTTACTATCTGGGGTTCTATTTCCTGTAAAACAGAGGTGTCTGCATTTTTCTTTGTGAGGAAAAACTGTCTGCATTTTCTGTCTATGCTATTATTAGTCCTGAAGCTTCTGTATACTCGCAGGCTATATTTTGCATCTATGTACTATTTATGACAAGCTTATTCTGTTATTTGACTATTTGCTTTTGTTGCATCAGCACCGAGGACTTTGAAGATGTTATCTATCCTAAAGGAGATCACGATGCTGTTTCCATTAGCAAAAGAGATGTTGAGCTGCTGCTACCTGAAACATTTGTCAACGATACAATAATCGACTTTTATATCAAGTAAGTAAAGATGTCCTTCTATTTGCCATGTTAGAATGCTATTGTAATATCTTGAGTTGACCACTGGGGTTTGCCAGTTCTATACATAATTTTGCCATCTATCTTTTGGTGTTATAGGCCATTACTTAAATTATAATTACTTTCTATGTAATCATCTTTAACTAGAAACAGGAACTTTGGATATTCACAAGTTCTCTATTTCAATCAAAATATAAAAAATGCTTTAGATTCAGGAAGACTAACTAGTTTCGACCAAATAACTGTTCTATCTGTTATCAGATTTATTACATGCCATTGCTCGCTATTTGTTCCTCCCAAAACAATACTTCTTCTAGCACCCCCAGGTGAGTGAGAGTTGTGTGCTGATGAGTTTGGTCAGACACTTGGCTATGCTCTTCTGCAGATGAAATTCCACAATCCTGGCGTTGCCAAGAAACCTGTTGGTACCATTTACTCTACAGTACCATGTATGAACAGTGCACATGCTAGGTTAAGCTAAACCAGATCGCTACCCATATAATTCCCTCTGGTCAAATATCATAGTCTGTTGCTTCTGGAGGAGAAATGTTATATTTTGTTAACAATTTAAAGAGCTGACAGAAAGTTTTGTTCTTCTGATAAAATTAGTTCGATTTGAATTTCTATCAAAAGGAATACAACCACAGTTCTTAGTCTTTAATTGTCAAATTTGCTGCAGAATTGTTCTCTTGTAATAAATTACAAGTAATCTTTAGATCCTCACCTGCAGGCACTTGAGCACAAGAATTGAACCCACTGAGAAGCACAGGTATCACTTCTTTAATAGCTTCTTTTTTCGCAAGCTGGCTGATCTTGACAAAGATCAAGGGAGAGCTCCAGAAGGTAGAGCAGCTTTCTTACGTGTCCGCAAGTGGACCCGTAAAATAAACATATTTGCAAAGGAGTTTCTGTTTGTTCCAGTAAACTTCAAGTAAGGCACTTATGATGATGATGAAAGTTCTGTTGATGCACTGATAACCTTAGTGCACTACTAATAATGTTTCTGCACCGCAGCTTGCATTGGAGCCTAATTGTTATTTGTTATCCTGGAGAAGTGGAGACATTTAAAGGCATGAACTTGAATTGAAACTGAAATACTTTTGACACCTTTGAGTTGGTTGTTTTAATTTCCTGTTGCTTTGCTTCAGATGGTGACACAAATATCTCTGCTAAAATTCCATGTATACTACACATGGATTCTCTCAAGGGAAGTCATAGTGGACTGAAGGACATCATCCAAAGGTAATGCTCAATTCACGTAGTGGTTTAAATTTCTTTTGAGGGTTTGGGGTATAGTAAATATGCTGGTACTTTCGTTGCATCAATGTTTGAAAAATCCCACTGTTCTGAGAATCAGCTAGATGTTCTTCTTTCTCGTAGTTTCATACTAGAAAACTGTCCCTTTTATTAATGGTTCTGTATGAAGTGGTGGCAGGCTACCTACATACCCAGAGCTTTTTTTTTTTGTTGAATACCTTGGGTGGAATTAACTCATCAAGTTGTGATTGCATTAAGCCTAAGCCTCGAAGGCTTTTCTCTGGCCCTGTTGGCTAGGTAAATTAGATGGCATTCCTGAAACCTGTAAGGATTTAGGTGAAGTTCTGCACCCGTGTTGAATGGCACTGGTATGTTGCCGTTATGTGTCGAGGAGTATCAGCAAATTATATAGCAAAAATAAGTAATTTTATTATTTGGCACATCTTTGGCACACACTTGCCATCTGCACAACTCAACAAAGACCTCTCCCTGTCAAGAGTGCAGCCACCAAAGACACATATTGTGGGTGCTGCAACTTTTCCTCAATCCATGCTGCAACTAGCTACTGTAGATGAGTTTTTTACTCTTAATCTAGGCAGTGGCCAACTCCCCATGCCACCTGTGATTTCTTTTGAGTCCTCTTTCTCTTGTTAGCTCCAATGATGCTTAAATGCATGTTCTTCATAGCACTCTCCAGTTCAAGAAAGCATGCTCGTGCCAACCACTTCTTTTGCTAGTGTTGCTGCATCAAGCTTGGACTCAGTATGTTGAGCCTTAACGTGGAAGGGATACTGTTTCAGTCTTTTACCATTAGAGAGCTTTAGGAATGAAGAGCAATACATACATACTGTAATTATCATTTAAATATATATAGCTGTGTGGCATTTTTGGGAATATTACAGATCCCTATTATCAGTATCATGTTCTGTCAATGTATCGGTATCCGTGCAGCATAGGGATGTACTGTATACACTCCATTTTGGCCATATATAACTTGAAATTATAATGGCCGATGGTTTGTACTGAAGATTATGTCCATGTTCTAACTTATAAGTGATGCATATTTTGGATTAGAGTTAGTAACTGAAAATGATGCAGTCTTCCTATATTTAATCCTGTTTGTCTTACTGATTTAGAATCACTCTTTTGTGGTCAATATCTGGTTTAAAGAATCATTTGATCCAGAATCACTCTTTTGTGGTCAATATCTGGTGCAAAGAATCATTTGTGATGTCCGATACTTTATTATGCAGTTATTTATGGGAAGAATGGAAGGAAAGGCATCCTGAATCGGCATCAGATTGTTCAGACAAGTTCTTAAACTTGAGGTTTATCTCCCTCGAGGTACCAACTTCAGATGCATTCAATTAGCCTAAATCATAATACAGAAAACCTCACTGGGCTGCTGGTTAAACTGGGAAAAAAAATCAGAACTAGGGTTATTCACAAACTGTCCATGCATTTGAACTGGTGAAACAAGTGAACCAGATGGTTATTCTTGGAACTGGCGAGCCAGAACCAAGCAAAGGCCCAAACTACTCATCTTGGGGCCCACATCATATATCATGTAAAAATTCTAAGAAAGCAATGTATGGGTGGCAAGGTGAGGGATCGAACTCAGATCGCCATCGTGAAGATTGGCTGCATGAGCCATCTGGGCAACTTTCTTATTGCAAGCTAGAATGGATACTCCTATATGTTAACATAATCTTTCATGGACCACAGTTGGTCCATTGGTCATACCACTGAACCAGTGAAACTGAGAGCACCACTGGCTCAGTGATTGGTCTGCCCTTTTTTTCCACCATGTTCTAAAGGACCTTTATTGTTGGTGTCTCCTGTCCTAATACTAGTTCCAAAAACCATTTTATATTTGGTGGAATGCAATGGTTGAAGGGGCACGGACTAAAGGAAAACCTATTCCTTTGGCGATCCATAAGCAACTGGCCCGTGACTGGTACTGGAAGTGTGGAACAAACCTGCCAGAATACTTCAAATTCCAAAATTTGAAATTCGAAATTTAAATTTAAAATATTATTAGTTTCTTCTAGCTGCGATTTTTCAGTATGGTTACCAATGATTAACCGGCGATTTTCAGTTTATAGCCATCTGGTTACCAGTTGTAACAATTTTTGAATATAAATATTTGATTTGAAATTGTCCTGTAAATTCTTGTAACCCGACCTGCCCTAGTACAAAACCAATGGTGTTAGAATTGTGTTGCCATTTGCCAGTGGATTATTGAGAGGATTAATATTAGTATCCCCTTTGTATGTTTGTCCAAAAGGTTCAGCCAAAGTCTTAAGTGCATAAAAAGGTCAAGATATAAAATAACTAACAAAAACCCTGTATGTTTTGAAGCTACATTTACTAAATTTGCCTGCCAATATTCTGTAATGTTGACCAGATTTGGCGCGCATTTGGTGTGCCACCCAATTTTGCTGAGAGTTCACATTTGCATCCTAGTCCATTTTGTTAGCGACCCTTTGCCAATTGGGCAACCCAATCGATGGTCAAATTTGGCACAAACAAGATATGAATTGATGTAATAGGTTTTAGGCCCTTTGCTTCACTGAAATTAGCACATATTCAACATTATCTATTATTTATATGGCTAGTAGGTCTTTTTTTGGAAGGCAGATGAATTTGCCCTAAAACATTGAACACCGAAAGGACCATCTGAGAAAAATGAAATATTCTTTTTAAGCTCTTAGCGTGAGTAATATTTTCGATTGTAATATAGTTGTGTTCCTTTTGTGGTCCAGCTCCCTCAGCAGGATAATTCATTTGATTGTGGCTTGTTCTTACTCCATTACGTGGAACTCTTTTTGATGGATACTCCAAGAAGCTTCAATCCTTTGAAGATTGACTCGTTCTCTAACTTTGTGAGCTCTCAAATCTTATTTTGTTTCATAGTTGTTTAATGAAATCATGTTCATTTGCTATTTTCATTGGTAATATGTCCTTGTTTAGCCTTGAGCCATAACAATTTTACCTTGAGTGATCTTCATTAGCATCATGTGGAATTGTTTTCCCTATGATTGTAGTTACTATTTCATTTGAATGCTATGAGTTTTTGCTATTGTGAACATTGTGCACTGAGTGTGCTTTAGTAGTTTGACCTCTAATGAAAAAAAAATGATGTAAATGATTTTATTCAAATTATACTTGATTCTTACCTGCACCTCTGCTTGACATAATGAAACACCTATAATTTGGATTTGGTGCGAATTAATTATTACCACCTGGATTGCTATAGTTTGCATTTTAGCAAGTTTCTATCTGTACTTTTCAACCAGTTAATGTAAATCAATACCTACTATCACCTTTAGTTTACTTGCATGCAATGGTAGACAAATGGTAAAAGGTAATAGCTTATGTAAAGGATTCATACCTTCTAGAGATATACTGTTCCATACCAAAAGTAAGCTATATATGAAATCGTACTAAAGATGTATTTACTAGTGTTCCAAAGTAGAAATGCTGGTTTATATGCACCAGCTGAAAGGTACAGTTGGGGAAAGTTCAATTTAATATGGGATTTGTAATATTTTGAAATTGTGCCATTTTGGGCGGTGCAATTCCTAATTAAATAATCTGGATGGATATGGTGTGTAAACTTGTAAAAAATCATCCTTTTCTAATGCACCCCATTCCACCTTTACATCCCCCTCAGTTGGAGCAGCAAGTTCTGTGTTTTGGTATTTTTATATCTCATAGCATTTTAGAGCCAAACTTTGCTTTTGGTACTTCACAGCATTTCAACTTGGCCCTTTACTTCTTTTTTGCTTTAGTAACCTTCATTACAGTATTCTGGAAGAGCTAATAATAATTCCTTTTTACCATATGGTGCAACTTTATTTTTGATTTGAGTGGTATGGTTCTCTTACGTTTTCACACTTGATGTACTTTTCAGCTTAG
The DNA here is from genome assembly GCA_003991445.1 of Oryza meyeriana var. granulata. Taxonomy (NCBI): domain Eukaryota; kingdom Viridiplantae; phylum Streptophyta; class Magnoliopsida; order Poales; family Poaceae; genus Oryza; species Oryza meyeriana. The sequence continues at coordinate 181,144 of RYFJ01002480.1, forward strand.
CGATGATTGGTTTCCACCTGCTGAAGCTTCTCTGAAGCGTTCATTGATTCGGAAGTTAATCCATAAGGTGTTGAAAGAGCCTTCTCAAGATTTTCCCAAACTAGTCAGCTGTAGTGACCAGCTGGATAAAACACATCAAAAGAGTGAGAATGCTGAGCGAGAACAAGCTAAAGAGCTCCCTGCTCAGATGTGCTCTGATGGTGAACCTGATTCGGTTTGCACAATTCTAGAAACACAGCAACCGTCCACATCCACCGGTTTCAATGATTCTGATGAAAAGGGGCCACTTGTTTCTGGATGCATTTCAGAGACTGGAAAGGATTCAACGGTAGCTGTACACAACCTACATAAGTTGGAGGTATATTTTTTATCTATTGGCTTCTCGTTGTTTTGATAAGACTGGCAGTTATTACTTTTGTCAAGCTTGTTTAGTAATATCATGCTGTCAAATTTGTTGTTGTATTTTATTATTGTTAGGTATGCTCACCAAACAAGGATACCCTCGTTTGCTTATCAACCCATGATGAGAAAAATGAGCCACCTCCTGCAGATTCTTACAATCTTGATTTGAGATCATGTGGCTCAGAAGATGCTGAAACATTCAAGGGATCAGCTGGTGTTGTGAAAGAGCAGTATGGTTATAAGGAATCTTTGCTGGATTATCTGGATAATAACCAGGATGTTTCTACCCAAGCTGAAGCTGTGGTGCTTGACAGTATGGACTCTAAGTTATGTTCGATCTCCAACAATTCTGACTCAATGGCTATCGAGGAATGTTCTTTAGACAAAACCACTAATGAAAATGAGGGGCAGAATCGAACCTCTGGGGATATTGTAGAATCTGTGATGATGCTTGATGGCAGCAAAGCTGACACTGAGCTTAACCCAGAAAGGCCTACAGGTGAAGCTGAGGTTGGGAATTGTGATAATTCTAAGGACATAGATTATATAGCATTAGGTGATATCAACGAAGATGCTTCTAGGCAATCTTTAAATAGGAATATAGTTGAAGCTGAGGACATTAAATGTGAAGATACTCTTGTGGATCATATCATAGAAGAGGATGCTACTCAATATAATGCAAACAAAAATAGCACAACTGCTGATAAGATCAATGATAATGAGCAGAATGTTTCATTTGAGTTGAGACAGGGGGACAACGGCAATGGTATGACCAGTTCAATTTCCTGTGAGATGGAAGAGAGAAACATTTCCAATGTAAGGGCAGGTGATAGAAGAAATGGAAAAGATGAAACTCGTGCTGATGGCCAGGAAGCTCACAATAACTCTTTGACAGCTGAAACAGTTCCTTGCAAAGACAATACAACAGGCATAACTGATGCTGAGATGCCACATGAAGATAGCACCTGCAGCATGAAGAGTGAAACGATTTTTGAGAACACACAATCTGATGCCAAAAGACCTCTGCCTGATAGTACCTACAAAGAAGATATACCTGACGACAAGTGCTTACAGAAAGATGATGGTCGGGGTGCCGATGCAAAAACAGAGCGGCACTACAAGCGACGGAAGTTTCAGGCCTCAGAAGCATCATCTTTAGATTAGAATTGGACCTGCGTAGGTGCTAGCTTTTGCTTGTGTTATATGTATTCATTTCTATTGCCTTCACGCAGTATCCTTATCTTTAATAGGTGACATCCATGAAATTTGTAAGCTATGGATAGGCATAGACCTCATGAGCTATATGAAACCCTTTAATAGGTGACGTCCATGAAATTTGTAAGTTACGGATAGACAGAGAGCTCATGAGCTATATGAAACCCTGATGGCTAGCTGCTTGCCTGACCAATTTTTGTTGCCTGTCTGAACTTAGATATAGAAACTGAAAAGTGTTGTATATGAGCTAACTTTGTCATGTACCACTAAGATTTTCGAGACCTTTAATCTTCATCATTATAGGGGCATGGGCGCATGGCTAATGTTTTAGTGAACTAATTAGGCTCGAAGGTACGGGACAAATCTATGTTTCTTTGGGATGTTAAGCATGCAGGCTAATGGCCATTATTGGCAGAGCTTCAGCTGTCTGGATTAGTTACACACTGATGAGATGGGAGTGCCGCTAGCTAATGTCAGCTTGGTTTGCGTTCTTAATTCATTCTCTCACCCATACATTGCTTGCACGGCAATGTCGACGAAGTTTGGTTGTGTGAGGTGACCGGGATATTAAGCAAAGTTTCTGAGCTGGATTCCGTTGGGAACTCTACTTCTCTGACCGGTGGTCACTGCACCAGCTACTAAACTATCAATAATGCACCGTGCTCAGAACTTCAGGACATTGTAGTGGGTTCTTGACGCATATTTGCCCGTAGTTGATTGAAAAGGAAGACTGCAAATTACTCTTGTGGCTGTGCTCTTTCAATGCAAAATTTATTATGGTCCAACAAATTTATGTTAGATCAAAGGACACCTGGTGTGTCAACCTTGGAACAATGCACGGTACCGATTTAAGTATATATACACTCTCCATTATATTTGGAGCTCGAATATTTGTTTTTCCGAATGTGTGATATCTGTATGTCTGATCGTATAAGTAAAGCAAATGCAGCGAGAAAGAGTGTTTCCATCTATTTTCTCTTTTACGATAAAAATGCAATCCTACAATCATAGGGTGCTCCTAATATGCCGATAGTCAACTATTATCCATCACATCACATGTGTTCTTTTGTGCTAAATAAAATCGAATGGATAAATAGATAAATGGTTTGTGATAATTATTTGAGGGTACGAAAGAATGAATTATCTATTATAAAGTTGAAAAAGTTGTTTCAAAAAATTTATTATAAGAAATTCATATATGAAAAGTTTTTTAAAAAATCATACAATTTAAGTAGCCTGAGAAACGTGCCAATTAGCCATTGCATTAATATGGCCTTAATGAGAGAGAGAAGGAGATCGGGAACAAATTGACACTACTAACATACCCATGCTAGCTACGGTGACATTTAGTAGTAATCAAACAAACAAAAAAAAAAGATGCTTTATGTTAGCAATCAAGTATATAATGAGATAGATTTAATATGCCGCTAAAAAGAACGATCGGGAGAGTTATTATATTGTTGTTGATAATTACATAACCATGTGTATAAAATAACATCACAACTTTTGTATTGCTGAAGACCATCTAATTTCTAATGCACTTAAGAAATTGGAATGTTGTCTTTAGATTATTTCTCATTACATTTTAATATGTCTATGAATAACTTTGTCCTCAGTTTGTTCCTATCTTATATATGCATTATTACGAATCATTATACAATGGTATATGATATATGTTTGACAAAGTAAATATTACTACATATCCTTTTGACATTACATCCCAAGCTGGAGTTGAAATTTAATATACGATGCGACACATCCTATGTTGTGAGGACCTCTCTATAGAGAATTTTCCTCGTGTCTAATCCGAGAGTTTCCTTTTCATTTGTCATCACCTGTGGCAGGAGGTATTTGAGGGCCTGAGACCCTGCAGTTTCTTTCCTCAATAGAACATGCAAAGCAGAGACAGAACTTTAGTCTCCAGGTGGCTCGGGTTCATGGTGGCACGGGCAAGTGGCAGCCTAGGAGTGGATGGCAACTGCAAAAATGGATAACAACATTAGGGGCAACGCTCATCGAAAGTGCATCGAGTCCTCTAAGTGGGTTTTAGATGATCGATGACAATACTAATAGGGGACTAACGAATCTATTGAGAAAGTTACAGAATTTTAGTCCCCGCCGTGATACGGATGATGAATGTAAGCCTCCACAAAAGATCGAAGCGGATGAAAGACTCAAAGAGGCTTTTTTTCAATTTAGTTTTTGTTTTTGAGTCTTTAGGCATGCCGAAGAGGGGCTCGAATCGAAAGTGAACGTGGGTGTCCAAGTGCTCAAATTGTTTCTTTGATCTTTAGAGAGAGACACAAGGCATCTCACACACCTGGAAAAATGGTTTTTATCTTCGTTTTTCCGGTAGATGCATCGGAGCCTCAGTTCAGCTCTACTGCCCTGGTAGAGAAAGCTGACTGGAGTCTCTGGACGAGGGTCCGGTCTGTTTTGTTTGCTTGGCAGTGGGTGCTGACCGGAGACTCTAGTGATTTAGACCGGAATCTCCGAACCCCCTTCTCGGTTGGCAGGAAAGTGTGACCGGAGTCTCTGGACTTTGCGTCCAGAGTCTCCGGTGTTTGAATTTGTGAGTAATGGCTAGTTTCGGGAATAGGGAGTATTTAACCCCACCTACCCCACTTGCTGGGGTTGGCTTTCACACACTTCTAACCTCCTTACATAGCATCTCTAGGGATTCTAAACTCTCCCCCCTCGAATTTCGTGTAAATCTTTGTGAGTTTGAGTAGGATTTGATTCTAGAGAGATGGAGAGTTAGGGCTTTTGGATTGAGCACTAGGGGATCGACGTCCGGCCTTCAACTTCGCGCTTGTTACTCTTGGAGGTGTTCCTCCTAGCCGGCTAGGCGTCACCTACGAGGATCCGATCGTGTGGATTGCCTAGGAAAGCATGTGAAGGTTTCTTCACTTTCGCACCCCTGTCAAATTTCATGCAAATCTTTGTGAGTTTGAGTCGGATTTGATTCTAGAGAGATGGAGAGTTAGGGCTTTTGGATTGAGCACTTGGGGATCGACGTCCGGCCTTCAACTTCGCGCTTGTTACTCTTGGAGGTGTTCCTCCTAGCCGGCTAGACATCACCTGCGAGGATCCGATCGTGTGGATTGCCCAGGAAAGCATGTGAAGGTTTCTTCACTTCTGCAAGGGAAGAGGTATATTAAGTGGATTCCTAGCTAGTTTCTAGAAGGTTGCTTGGTAGAGCAAGTCACATCGGAGATAGGGGCACGTTGTCCGAGCTTAGATCTTGGTGGTCGCTTGGAAACGAGGCTATGGTTTGGACACTAGGTTTCTTCCTGATTATTCGCTTGGTGAGACTAGGGATTGAGAGAGATCCGACTCCTTGGAGTCCCTCAATGGAGACATAGGATCCTTGGATCCGAACTTTGGTAAAAAAAATCCGAGTCCTTGTCTCGTAATTCATTTCTCTACTTACTGTAGTTGTTTGTCTTCTATTCCACTCCTATCCCCTGCAGGATTGTCCCTGGTACAAGCCTTCTTAGGTGAAGTACCAGGGGACCGAAGTCTCTAGACCTCTGGACCGGAGTGTCTGGTTAGTTTTCACCACAAGACAGTGAGAACAGACCGGAGTCTCCGGTAGTTGACCCTGAAGACTTGTTCTAGGCCTAGCCCAACAATCTCTCCTGTCGCATCAGAGCCCATGCGACCCCAGAGACTTGTTATTGGGCTCTCCCATCGTGCGACCCTTGGAAATTGTTTCGGGTTTCCAAACTTGGGCTCTGATATCACTTATTATAGTGCGCAGCCCGTCCCACCAGCCGTAGGCCACCCAGGTCACATTGGGCCTGCTACCCCACAGGCTCAACCAAAGCCATAACTTTAGGTCCTAGGCCTACACAACCCAAAAGACTAGTCTGATTTGATGCATTATACAACTATGGAGACAAGTCATGCGTACTATCACCAATGAAGTCACTGGAAATCAAACCTTCCTCAAGATAACCTATGATAATCCCAACTTGCAACGTTCAACTCTAGCTCAAGTTAGAATTCGCTTGAAGCAGAATCAAAATCTAACAGTCACCTCAACAGTCAGAAATCATAGTCATTCACCGCATATTTTGAACTTGTTGTTTTGAACTGTAGAATTCTGTTTCCACTGTAGTCACTCACCGCCTATTTTGAACCTCCTATGTTTATCTGCATTCTAAACCTGAAAGAACAACATGACAAACAAATTAACATATCTGAACTCTAGACCTGAGAAAACAACATGCAAACAAATTAACACATATGTCTAACTATCTTCTCCGAGTTATACTTATACATTTACATTGGATGCCACTCCAAATACACCCTTGTTAGAATAAGAAAACGTCCACATAGAAGTGGTCGATCTGTACATGCTATACTAGTGGTATATTACCTTCTCAATGTTGGACACCATAGAAGTGGATCTCCTTAGATGGAAGCACAATGTGTACAATTAAGGTATTGTAACATGGTTAGCACTTGATATGAGTCCAAAAATCTAGGCGCCTTTGCTTGATTGTCGGTCTATCACAAGTAATCTTCCTATTCCCAAGTACTCAACTGTGGGTTTATCTTCCCTTCCAGCGAATAACTGAAGTACCTTGGATATTCTAGAAGTGTTTTCTTCATGATTCTTACAGAAATTCAAGCTTTGGTTTCATAACAAGCTCAATACTATAATCCAAAATTCGAGAGAATCTTTAGATCATTGAGCACACATTTTTCTTAGACCATTATTTAATTGCCAAGGTTTCCATGAGCAATCATAGTTAAATACCATGCTGAAGTCTAGAAATTACATGGTATCTACTGCTGTAAATATCAAAATGTTAAATATAATTGAAATTCTGAAACCAATGACATATGTAACACCCTGAAATTACCTAATTAAAATAATTGTGTGGAAAAAAGAATTTTAGAAATCATTTTAAAAGCCTCAAGGAGTGCAAATAATAAAAACAGAGAAAAAAATCTTAACAAAAGTGGGCCTAGAAATAATTTGAGAAAATACTTTGCTTAATTATCTATCTCCTAGAATTTTCTGGGATTTATTTGAGCAGGGAAAGTATTTTTGGTGAATTAAGCAAACTTTAGCATTTAAATAAAACAAAAACAAAATAAAAACCCTTTCCCTGTGCTTGGGTCGAATCCGGCCCATCATTGTTCTCTCCTCCCTCCCCCGCACGCGCTGTGCAGCCCACGGCCTGCTTACGCCCACGCCTTCCCGCGCTCGCTGATAGGTAGACCCCACTTGTTGGGTTCGTCTCTGACCTCGGGTCGGAGGACTTCCTGTGCCGCACCACCGCCGTGAATCTCGCCTCGATTCACCGTGTCTGTTGGGGTTTCCTCCAAATTGGTTGAGGGGTTTTTCTCCCCTTATCCTCCCCTATTTTTTTACCCCAAATCTCAGAGCCCCAACCGCTTTGGAACGAGCTCGGGCTCGAGTTCATTCGAGAAAAGCCCTAGCTTTATCTCCCCGCCGCCGTGGAGTTCGTCTTTGAGTCGATCTCTCCTCCCCTCCGCTATATATAGCATTTCCCGGTGCCCCTCTCTCTCTTTCCGCTTCAAACCTAGCAAGTCCTAGCCTCTAGTGCCCTAGCGCCGAAAGCTCTCCGCTCCGCCGCCGTCGCCGCCGAGTTCTAGCTTACCGCCGCCGTCGCCCTAGCCGTCGCTAGCGCTTGCGCCGCTTCTGTTAGCATTGCCAAGGCGCAAGGAAGTGAGGTTGCCATTTCCCAGTTGCCGAAGGCCGTCGGAACCCCGACGCCGCCCATGATCTAGGGAGCTCCGCCGCCAAATCCTCGCCGCTGGTCCTTTTCGTCACTGATCGTCGCCGTTTCACCCATGATGAGAATTGCTTTGGTCCCCTCTATGCGTTTCTGCCCTCGCCACGTGCAGCCGAGCCGCCGATCGCCATCGACCATTGGTTCCCGAGCCGCTGCCGTCGCCATAGCCGACGTGGATGCCACACAAGGGCCAGCTCGGCGCCAGGTCAACCGTAGGATCAAGTCAGTTGGGTTAGATCCGGGCCGTTGATTGTCTTGATTAGAGCCTAGCCATCCGATCCGCGATAGATTAGATCTCAGCCCTCCGATCTATCCTAATCCGGAGATCTAATCTAGGCCGTCAGATCAAACCTCTTGAAATCCAAGCCGTCGGTCTTCTTTGTGGACCTCGGTAGTAGACCCGAGCCTTTTCTCTCACTAACCAGTGGGGCCCAGGTGTCAGCCGCCCTTTGACTCAGTGCTAACGCCATAAATCCTTTTTCCCAAATTAAAATAAATCATAGTTGATGTCATAAATTGGTTTAATTTTTTTAATAGGCTATAAAAGGGTTTAAACTTCTAAAAATCATAACTAATTCATTCGAACTCCGTTTATGGCGATTCAACTTGCAAAATTCATTAAAAATCAAGATCTACCCATTAAAAATATAATATTATACTGTTGATGTGTACTTATGTACTGTTTTGCTCTTTTTGTTTATTGTCTTTAGCCACCGATGTTCCGGAAGAGTCAAGAATTCTTGAGGAGAGTTCGGAGGCGTGAGCAGCAAGACAAGTCACACAGATTCCTCAACACCTTTGAGTATATTGTACCTATGTTTTAAGCTATCTTTTTCTTCAACTATGCAGTTATTTTTATAATGTCATTTGGAAGGGAAATCTTTGTCCTTGATTTATGACCTTATTAATTTGATTACCTGTCATTGTACCTATGGGAGAAATGTGACTAGCTAGCTTTAATTATTTGTTAACTAGAATAATTTTAGGATCCTGCTTAGCCATGCCTAGAAAACTGTAGAATAATTTATGGGCTATAATTTAAACTCCGATTACAATATTCAGTTCACATGAAATGATGATTGAGCTCACGATGGTGGTCGTGTGAGGATAATTTAATGGTCTACTAAAGTTTGACTAAATGGTAGGTTGTAAGCACCAGGGTTGTGAATGTTGCTAGCGGTGCTTATGACAGTTAAGGACCGGTTCGTAGACTACTTGTTGTGAAGCAACACTTATGCTAACCACAAGCTAGAATAGGTAATAGCAGGATTTAAAGTGTGCCGAGTTCAATAGGAGGCATCAGGGCTTGGTATGTAGCTGATATAAGTCCACACACAGCAATTGTCAATAAGACCATGAGTTTGGGCCTCGAGCTGTCTCGCGGAAGGCACTTGATCACCTCTAACGAAGACCGGAGGTTTGGCGGGAGGCTCTCATATTGTGCGAGTTACATGGATAATCCTGTCACAATTCCTTTCCGAGATACTGTGGTGGTATTAAAGCGCACAATGATGTGTTATGGAGTTGTGTCTTGTGGGTAAATTGATACTTCTCTGACCAGAGTAAAACTATTCAAATAGCCGTGCCCGCGGTTAATGGACGGGCTTAGTAATGTTTTCTGTGATTAGTCCAACACTATCATAATTTCCACTGCTTAGATTTTATTATTTTGAAAGGTGCCATTCGCCTCTATAATAAATATAGTCATTGTGTAAACAATTACTTTGTTATCAACTTTGTCATTTGTGTCTCGATTGATTTTTGGACGAGGATTTACACACAATAAAGCACCTGAATTTTAGATAAAAATTCCGGGTGTGACACATTGGACTCCATATTCATTCTTCCCTTTCCTATAAACATCAAGACAAAGCACTAATATTCTATTGACAAATTTGCAGTCTTGCCTATTAAATCATTGCAATTGTTCTTAACTGCATACCAACACTTCAACAGAGACCAAGTATTCATGTTAAAAAGATCAAGTCTCAACCCATCAACAATAAAGCTCGGACATTTGAATAAAATCCATACATGACCCCTAAAAACTACTGCTAACCTCAACTCAGTAGATTTGGAACATTGTGCTATTAATACAGTTAATTATTTGGAATTAAAAGGTCAGATTAGTCACGTATCTTGTCAGTGATTGCCTCTCTGGGACCGCCGTGCTGGTCATTCAGACCCCCCCCCCCCCCCCCCCCCCGCCGGTCGCGCACAATGCCATTGCCAACAATCGCAAACCGCGGGCCGGTAGCCGCCCGGTACCAATCCCAGTGGTTTTGGCCCAATTGTCAGCGTAACAGGTGGATGTGCAGCTCACGAGCACGAATCCTTTGCTGTCAGCGAGGAACCTGCATATACAGTAAAGATAGCCTATCAGTCACTGGCTCATTGTCATTTGCATACCCACACAAAATTTCAGAACAATGAGCTAAACCAAATATTCACAATTGATGTACTGAAGCCACACTATCTGCTTACTTTATAGAGTAGAGATTGGCGGCGATGTTGTCAGCAGCTTTGTCGCTCACCTAGGTCTTCCCGCCGATCGTGAAGTACAATAAACTTAATGGATTTCTTAGACAAATTTAAATGCTCATTTCAGCTAATTAGATAATCATGATAGGTAACCACATGCAAGATAAAAAATGATCCATCTACCTAAAGCGCAGAAGGAAAATGTTGGTACTAAAATGATCCAACATGCTTCAGCTTGGTGTCATCCACCTTAAAACCTAATGGCTGGAAAAGTTTCCAAAATAAATTTCCATTTCACATATAGTACCAGATGAATAACAAAACAAGGAAAAGGAAGAAACACCATTCAATGTTCTGTCAATAAACACCAACCTTAGGCATAGTTTAAAGGTGAAGAAAGTGGAACAAGAACAAGATCACGTAAAACGAGATGAGCCATTAGCGTATGATTAATTGAGTATTAGTTATTGTAAACTTGAAAAATAGATTTATATGATTTTTTAAAGTAACTTCTATATAGAAAATTTTTACAAAAAAACGTACTGTTTAGCAGTTCAGGAAGCGTGAAAATAAGGGGTTTTTTCTCCTCTCCCTTCGCTGCCAAATGGTGCCTTAACCTGCCAAGATGCAACCCAGCTGCTGACGTTGCACATGTCCTTGCAATTGATCTTTTTTTCCTGAGATCTAGGAAGTACGGTTATAATTCAGTGACAACCAGTGATTCTTAAGTCTCCTGTCTACTCTCCACATTGTAGAACACCAAATTTTGGTAGGTTGCTTTAAAACACACTCCAATTATTTTCACAGACACCATAGATTAGTAGATCACCAAACCAATGGCAACGTACTATAATGAAATACAGATACTAAGCCAAAATGTCTCACTGGGCGAACTTAGCAATGACTACAATTCAGAGTAGGCAAACACTGTAATTTCGTTTTTCACTCATGTAACATCGATCAAACACTGATGAAACATAGCTGCAAACCGAGAACTAACTTACTAGAGTGGAGACCAGCACGACATGGAGCATCTTATTGGCACACGTAACCTCCATGGGCTGCTCCCGAACCCGAAGAGTCCAACAGGAACAGCTCCACTGCCGCTAGCAGCAATTGCAAACAAAGACAAGATCAGGAAGCGTAAAACGGCGGCGGCCATGCGCGGGGGCGTACCAAGATAGGGGAGTAGACGATCCCGTCACGCATTGAGAGTATGGCCATATTCCAGCTAATTACAAGTACAAAGTTTTATTCTGAAATTATATCTTCAGAAACTATGCATTATTGAACGTTGAGTGTTGGACGCTGATCGTGCAAACTAAAGAGTATGACCTAAACACATCATAAGTGAACAGACAAAAAAAAAAGCGGTCCATGAATCAAACCTAAATTTGTCAATTTCTATTAATGCTCCACCTTTCCACAAATGACGTCCAAAACCGACAGTAAGGAAGTGAAGAAAAAAAAAAACTCTTTCAAGCCAAATTATGTTCCATTGTAATGCGGTGGTGTAGAACCCGCAGGAAATCTTCATGGTATCGGTTTAAATAGGAAAATTGACCTTCGCTCCTGGTTTCAGTCCTAACTGAAGAACAAGAAAGTGGTCATATCGTTTGATGCTTTCGTGCAGGATTATCCATTCCATCTAAAACATTGAAAAACATGACAAGTTTCAAGCACTACAAGTCACACTAAGATGCAAAACCTCAATTACTTTGTCATATTTTTGCTCAAAGATTATAGTTCTTATACCCATTAATTGAAGATGCAATAGTTTGACTCAAAATTAGTGTGCAATCTCAAGAATTAAACACCAATCAGTAGTGCACATACATCATTTTGACAACGCAGAATTGCATTATTTTTCCTTAGAAATTGTAGTTGTTATACCCATTAATTGGAACTGCTATAGTTTTAGTCAAAATTAGTGTGCAATCATTTTGCAATCAAATTGACAACGGAGAAATTCACAACTTGATGCTGTAATGGATAGGTAACAAGACATGAGCAACACTAATGATAGCAAGATTTTACCGAGAATCACATGTCGAATGGAACCAGCCTCTGTCGCAATGGTGCAGAGATGAATCGGTGATCTTCCAAAAGAAAAAATAGCAGAAAATTTGAGGAGATGCAGGCGAGCAGAGGGTCACCTTGCATTGACAGGTCGTAAGAGGGCACAACGATGAGAAGAGGGTAAGGTGGCAGCTGATGTTGCTGTCTAAGCGGAGATGCGGTGGCTTTGCGGCTGGGTTTCGAGGACGGCGTGAAGCCGGTGGTCATGGCAGATGCGGCAGGCGGGATGGATCTGAGGCTTCCTGGCATCGAGGAGGATGCGGCGGTTGTGGCTGCTTCCTGGCGTCGGGGAGGATGTAGTGTTGGTGAAGCAGGCGGGCGGGATCTAAGCGGACCGCGGCTTTGCCACCGGGCTTCGAGGATGGTGCGGAGCCGGTGGTCGTGAAGGACGGGATGGATCTGAGGATTCCTGCGGCACTTGAATCCGACAATGGCGGGGAAACAACGGCGACATGGTGGGTAGAGGGGACAATGAGGAAGCACGGTGATTGCCGACGGCGAAGTGAGCTTAGGAGAGGGGGCGCCGTTGATGGTGATGCGGCGCGACGGATCAGCGAGGGAGGCGAGGGACCGGCGGCGCTAGAGCGAGGCGACGTGGGGGATGGGGGCGTGGGCCTGGGGGATCGCGGCTCGGGGAGGCACACACCTGTACGTCATGGGGGAGGGTGGAGAAGATCTGGGCCGTTTGATATGATGCAGAGGAACATAGATCATTGGATTTAAATAATGATGAATGGAGAATAAAGAATGAATAAAAACAGTTGATGTATTATAGGGTAGATGATATGAGAGATGAAAGTGCGAAAAGAAGTTATTTTTTTATAAGGAGGTGCGAAAAGAAGTTACTTATTTTTATTTGACTTAATAACTATGGACATGATGGAAATTAACCCATATTTCAGTTAGATACCGAACCAATTTCATGACGTTGCTGGTTCGAAATTTGTGGCCGACGTGGTTCTTACGCCGTACATTAATTTGTGCTTCGCAAGTGGTTCTTTTGGGGTTTAGGAGCCACGGCCCACGGGTTCTTGTCAGTAAAGATATCTTTAGGGGAAAGTGACATTTCAGAGAATATCCCTCACGACCACTTCACTGTTGCAATATAAAGCATGAGCCAAAGAAAAAAAGCCTCAGGAATAGGAGTTCGAACTGTTTTTTCTTTGTTGCTCTAGAGTTCAAGTAAAGGAGCTGTTACAGTAAATAATTCATTATTTACATTATGAAGTATGAATATTCTCTACATTTGAACTGTGATTCGTCGAAACATGCAAACTTTTCATAGCGTTCACACCACAAATGTTAGTCCTAATGTTTAAGATGAAAACAAAAACGTAGTACTCCTAATTATTTTGAGAAAAAGCATATGCACACAATAGGATCATTTCTTATCTCGTTGACATTCAAAAGATATATATTAACAAAGTGAAATTATTTCCTTTCTACCATCCATGCTGTCACTTTAAAATAAATTAGTAGTTCGTACATCCACGTATTAATGCTTGTTTTCATAGATTGTCTCATTGCATTTTATTTAGGTCCATTGATAGATAACTTTTTAGGGTCAACTTTTCTACGGGTTATATAGTGTTAGTTTTATAATGAGTGTAATAATTTAAAGAGGAAAAAAATAACTCTTTGGTTGGACGTTTAAATTTTGTCGATAACAAAAACAAATTAAAATTATGGATTTGCTAAATGACATTCGTAAGAAAAAAAGGGGTGAAATCTTATAGATTTTGGATCGTCGGATCCGCACCATGAATCATTCCCCCCTCTCTTGCAATTTCGTTGACCGTAACACTTTTGGCTACCCTCTGACGACAAGACTTGGCGGTGGGCCTAACCAGTTTTGGTTCGGAGTTGGCATCAAGGTGTGAGGGTGGGGCGGGGGAGGAGTAAGCTAGGGATGTGGTGGCCCGGTGGTGCGCCATGAAGACGGGGATGGCAAGGTTGCGGCAGTGGGGCCAGAGCCGCAGGGTTGGCAATAGGCAGTGGGTAGGGTCGGCGGCGGGGGCAACATAGAACGGAGACGGGGAAGACAACGGCGCGGGGCACAGGAGGTGACCAAGACCACCACGCCGATGCCTGTGGTGGATGAAGAAGCTGATAGGGAGGGGGGGTGGGCAGGCGGTGGAGGAGTTCATCGTGGGCCTTGCCGGCGTCAGGGGCAACATCGGTGAGGTGGATGGGTGATGTCGTGCGAGGCGTGGTTAGGGAAGGGAATGTTGGCAACAGTGACTTAGGTCTATGGGGAGGGCTAAATATACAGGAGACAGTGGATGCAATTTGGGCCTTTGGATCCTAACCCAATGATCCAAAATTTGCAATATATGGAGCCCAATTTTCTTGCACATTGTATATAGGCTGTCTCTTAAGGCTGTCCATCAACTCTCCAAATCGAATGGAACTTAAGTTTAGGCAGTATTTTGATCTATGCAGTATCCTTGCTAGATCCAAGGTAGCATTCAAATCTAGTTGCCATGAAGGATATGGAAATAGGGAACTGCTTAGGCCGGAGCCCGTTGTTGCTTTGCTGCTTACGATACTGTTGGCTGTTGGCTGTAGCGTAGCTGTAGCCTAGACAGTGAGACAATTCCAGTGTAAAAAGAAACTCGTGGTGGTCTCGCCAATTTGCCTCATATTATGGTAAAAGTCACAGAGGTGAAAAATACCATCATATGTCCTATTGACATGTGAGTTTAGGCCTCACACATACTATAATATTTTACAACTCATGTGTTTCTATTGATATTTCCTAAATTTTCTCTATATAGAAACAGCAAATATCGACTTATCAAGCCTCCTCCGGATTTATTTTTGGAGGAAGTTCTAAAAAGGGCCAAAATATAAAATGGAACTTCATCGGAGCCTGGAGCCCTCTACATCTCAAAGACCGCGACCGCCCGCTTCTCCGAGGCGGAAATGCGGCGGCAGCGACACCCCGACGCCGTCCGGTGACGTGGCCCACCCCTCCCATCCACAGCCGCAAGGTGGGCGTGCCCACGCACTGGGCCCCACCCCATGTACCAGGTCCCCACACTCCCAGCCCCCCATGCACCTACCCCATACGCCACCAGCCCATCCCCTCTCTCACATCACCTCACACTCGGCCCCACCTGTCAGTCACCGCACCATCCCGCCATCTATAGACCGAGTCCACTCACACAGTCCACCATCGTCACCCACGAGGAGACGGCGCAGCACGGGAACATTTTTTATTTGTACTGAAAATCGATTAAAATAATGTCTTCTTTTTTTTTTCTCTGCGAGTTCGCATCGCGTTGGCGTTAATAAAGCGCAACGGCAGGCAGCGATCAGGGCCCCCGTCGTCCACTCGTCCTCTCGCCTCGCTCCTATCGCCGCCGCCGTCTCCTCCGCTTCCGTCTCCTCGAGTCCACCACCGAGCCCGAGGAGTCGTAGATAGTAGCCGAGGAGAGGGGAGATGGCGGACGCGAAGCAGCAGCCGCAGCAGGCGACGGCGGCGGCCGCTACGGGGGTCTGGAAGACGGTGAAGCCCTTCGTCAACGGCGGGGCCTCCGGGATGCTCGCCACCTGCGTTATCCAGCCCATCGACATGGTCAAGGTACGGATGCAGTTGCTGCTTCCGAGGGTTTCTGGTACGGATGCACTTGCTGCTCCCGAGGTTTCCGGTTGCGGCGGGATCGGGTTTCTCCTGGGTTTGGGGTGGCGGAGCGGGTCGGGTTGCTTGCTCGTGGGCTTGGATCCGTGGTAATGGCGGGGCATCTGGTGGGCATCTACGCAGGAGTGGGTTGGATCTGATGATGCGAGGGTCGAATGGTACAGTGGAGCTTGCTGTACGGTGGCTGGGTGTGGCTTGCCTTAGATCTGTTGCAATTGGTCAATTGGGAACTCATTTCTGTTAGCTAATTATTATCTAGAATTGAGTTTGGTTGCTGCGATCGTTTAGATCCGTGGAGATTGGGTTTACGTGAAGCGGATTGTAGTAAAGCTGAGGCCAGTTTGTGTTGCGTGCTGTTCGCTGTGCTTTTTCGGAGGATCTGTATTTCTTATCACCGTCTTAGGAAAATTTTCAATGGATTATCTGTAGTAATTGGTCGATCCTTAGATGAGTTATTAGTCTGGAAAACTGTAGCAGTTGCAGAATTAGTCTATGGCACTACGTTTGGGAAGCGTCAAGCAAACGTGCTAAATTTTCAGTCCGGTGATTTACCGGAGAGCAGAGAAGATGCATTCCTCTTGCTTTCCTTTTCATGATCTGTTATGGCTTAGTAACACAAAATGGAAAAACAGTGTCAACAAGATCTGTTGGAACATGGAAATTGGCTAGGAGCCATCACTATCAATGTGTTGATGGCTTATTTTATAGTTGGTACCTACTTTATTAGCACGTGAACTTCCTGTATATAATTCTTCCTATTATTTTGATTTCAGGTGAAGATCCAGTTGGGAGAGGGATCTGCACTTCAGGTTACAAAGAACATGCTTGCTAATGAGGGTGTTGTTTCCTTTTACAAGGTTCGTTCTACTGAATGTGCTTTAGATCCATTTTCCAGCATCTTAATGTGTAATCTGAATGCTGCTTGTGGGCGCCCAGCTCTGCTGGAGAGGCCGTCACTGATCTTGATCCTGTGTTCTATGCATATAATCTTTGGACATTTTTACTGGTCCAATTTGTACATCATTGTCCAGTACATACTATCAATGATTTGATACTAGTTTAATTTGAAATGCCTCAAGATACGATGTTACAATTTTACCGTACACCATACTATTCTGTGCTTGTTGCACACCATGTTCAATTGGCAATCTTGGAGCGATATGTTGTTCAAGTTCTTGTACATTTCTTTTGCAGGGTTTGTCAGCTGGTTTACTAAGGCAGGCAACATATACAACTGCTCGTCTTGGATCCTTCAGGTTTGTATAGTTTACTTATTTTTTGTGGACAGAAGTATTTCGAAATGGTTACTGCTTTTATTGTATTGTATAGTTATCAGAGTCAAAGATCTCCTAGTTGCCAGCTAGTATTTCTTGCTGCTGCATTCTGAGGGAAACTCTGTAATTGGATGACCAAATTTATCTCAAGTAGAAGAGAGCCAGTTCTTTTCACCTTTTTGTACTGTAGCAACTCAAAATTTTAGTTATATGCACAACATCGGATGTGATCGTCAATGGAAGTAAAGGTTCTCTTTTATTAGGTCTACCAAATTAATATCCTTACCTAACAATGATAAATGGGCCTGCTTCACTGGGCAAGAGAGCCAAACATGTCCTTAGATTATGCTGCTTGCTAACTATTTCTGATGAGTAACTGAAAGAAATGCGTTAATGCCATTTTACTCAATAACGTCGAGGAGAATTAGGTTACCGTGGGATATCATTATTCTCTATCTTATGGCACTTTTTGGAAGAATGAATACCATGCTGTTATACAATTATATTTTATATAGCATTTCTGATGCATCATTTGTTCTTTTGGAGTTTCAAGCAATAGTTCAATTTTTTTGTTATTGTAGTCATGGGTTTTCCTTTTTACAGTGTAAATTCGATCAGCATAAAGCTAGATTAGTTAAGTTTATTGTTGCATGATTTTTTAGTATTTGTCCAAAAGATGGTTGTCTATTTAGTTCGGAACTTGATATTTGTATATCTATTTTTCAGGGTTCTGACAAACAAAGCAATTGAAAAAAATGATGGGAAGCCATTGCCTTTAGTTCAGAAAGCTTTTATTGGTCTGACTGCTGGAGCTATTGGAGCATGTGTCGGTAGCCCTGCTGATTTGGCACTCATTAGGATGCAAGCTGATTCGACCTTGCCAGTAGCACAGCGGCGTAACTACAAGAATGCTTTCCATGCGCTCTACCGTATTATTGCTGATGAAGGTGTCCTTGCACTTTGGAAAGGTGCAGGCCCTACTGTGGTGAGAGCTATGGCGCTGAACATGGGTTATGCTGCTGCTTCCTAATGATCAGAGTGTTGAGCTATCAGAGACAAACTTGGTGCTGGAGAGTTTCGACCGTGCTTGTAAGATTCTATCAATTAAGTTATGGTGCACACCTTTTGCTTTACATCTATCAAAACTTTGCTACAGTGTATGTAAAACATAAGCTTCTGATATTTTTACTCTTTGCTGCAGTTTATGTAAATATAAGCTTCCGAAATTGCAAATCACAACAAATCTGTGTTAGCAAATGCCTGCTGCCCTTTTTTGTATGCTCAGGACACAGTTTTCATATGAAACATTTCAACTTGTTTTACAGGAGCCAGTGCTGTTTCTGGATTCTTTGCATCAGCATGCAGTTTGCCCTTTGATTATGTGAAGACACAAATCCAGAAGATGCAACTGATGCCAGTGGGAAGTACCCATACACTGGATCTTTGGACTGTGCCATGAAGACCTTCAAGAGTGGTGGCCCATTCAAGTTCTACACTGGCTTCCCTGTATACTGTGTCAGGATTGCTCCCCATGTGATGGTAATGTTTAAGCCCTGCTTTTCACTGCAGGATACCTTTTGTTTCTACTACATAGCATTGTATCACACATGCTGATATGCGTGCTATCGAATGGTATTTGTCGTGCAGATGACATGGATATTCTTGAATCAAATCCAGAAGTTTGAGAAGCAGCTTGGCATATAAGCTCTCCAATCGGAAACAGTTCATTGTGCGGAGCTATTATTTGCTTGAGTGAGATAATAACATTCCAGCTGCTTACACTCTCGGTAGTTGGTTTTGGTAGAGAAAAGTTTAAACCATGTTATCGTAGCTTACATGTTGCTGTGGTGGTACTCGTGTCTTTACAATAATCAGATCATTTGTTGTAACTGGGGCGATTTTTTTGGGTGGACATACTTATTTTTGTTGGCCGGGACACAGCCATGAGGGGGGATGCTTCCTGCTTATGCCATTGAATTTAATGGGACCATATTTTATACAGATATTTGAATCTCCATGATCTGCAAATGTTTTTAATGGGAAGCCAATGTGTATATGGCTGATCATTAGTACTTCTACGTTGGTTGGTACAAACCAAACAATAGTACTGGCAAACTTTTATAATTCTCGTTCCAATTTTGTATCAAACCAAATGTCTCAACTTCACCGAAGAGTTTGCCTAATCTGTATTTTGATTAGTTCCAGAATGGCTAAAGCCTGAGCATGGCAATATCACAATATGCATTGACGTCAATTTAGAATGGATAAAAGAACATGTGCACATGACAACCTGTGTGATAGTCCGTTCGTAGAAGTGGAACTAATGTGCGAATCAGTATGATTAGAGCAATTCTGTCCAATAGCTTGCACACGTAGGCTGTGTTACAATTTTCAACAGTCTTGAAATGGTAATCTATTGTTTTCTTCAGTTTTAAATCCGATCCATTTCTAAACACAACTTGAAAACTATAGTTTCCTAGGTAGCACATAGTTATAAGCTGAAGGCAAGATCGTAAAATTACCTGTGCAATTGTTCATTCAGAGAAACTCTAGGCAGAAGCCACAATGTGAGCTGCAGAAATAGTTGGGCCACAATGTACATCGCCGTTAATTCATTCGGCCCCCAATGTATATCTACCGAATTTCCCTGCAGGGGGCCGACAAGCATAGGGCTTTCATAATTAGCTGATTAATTACTACTACTACTATACTTGACATAGTTTCCAATAAAATAAAAAGGCTAAACATATGAGATTTCTGGTGGTGTATGATGCCATTAACTTTCCCTTACAAATGGACTAATGAAATTAAGAGTAAAAGGATAAAATTTTCTGTCAACTATGACAATCAGAACAAAAGCAATCATAGAGATTATATTTGCCTACTTGAAAGCAATCCTTAAGCGACCTACCCCCAAGATCATTATTAAACATAAACAAGAAAAATCGTAGCAATAATGCAAAGCAAAGTAAATATCACAAATCTGATGATTATATTTGCCACATGCTCCCTTCCTTTCAAAATAAATTGATCTCTAGAATTTAAACTTTATCGCAAAATAAATTGATTTAAGTCGAGAAGTTTTATCTTTTTAATAACTCTTACCTACCCACCCGTCTATATTACTTTTCTATTAATAAGAGCTATTTTGGTTTCTTTCAGTTACTTATAAATTTATTTTGGGTGAAAGAAATCAAATTATTTTAGCATGGAGGGAGTACCTACCTTCTGATCTCCAGATAGGGTTAACCCATCCGTCCCGTGGCTATAACGACAGCCCCTAATTTTTTGTCATTAAGCCGTAATTATCCTCCTAAGTATCATCATTAGTACTTAATAATTTTTAATTATAAAATAATACATAAACAAGCAAGTAAAAAGTTTTAGACTTCAAATTAAAAGTTTCGAAAATCTAATTAAAAGTTTCAAATTTTGGATTGAAAGTTTCAAAATTTGAGTAGATTTTTTTAAATTCTTAGTTGATAGTTTCAAAAATTAAACTGAAAGTTTAAAAATTAGAGATGAAAGTTTTAAATTAGTGGTATAAAGTTTACTTATTTTTTTAATATTTTATTGTTTCAATATTTTATTTTTTTTATTTTTTACTGTGCATATGTGCACACGCGCACGTCGCTCCCGGGGTCCGCCACGCTCGCGCTGGCGCGCAGCAGAATTCCCGCTCCAGATAATCGGACCAATTCCGAGGACTACTCACTCCGTCAGTGGTGACAGCTCTGCTACTAAGTACTGACGGCAGCAAGCAGCTGGTTCTCGGCAGCGGTCCAGCAGATGTCCGTCAGCCACATGTTTCTGTTGCAGAAAGTCTCGTAGTCCATTTTGTCACCTGCTGTCTTCTTCACCTCGACGACGTAGCAGGACGGTGCAACCTCGAAGATATATGCATCAATTGTGAGTTGCCTTTATCCTCTCTTCATTTGTTCCCTGTAGACTATATTGGTTAATCGTATCGGCTAACTATGAATAAGATAAGGTAGGAAAAGAGAATAAATCCACTAGTCCCTAGCAAGAAAGACACAAGACATGCCGTGATGGTTGGCGTAACTAACTATTCTAATCTAGATCGCCCTCAGCTCCCACCAGGGCATATGAGTAGGGTAGGAGATGCTTTGCAGAGGTGGTGACTGAAACATATGTATCTATTCTCTAACCCTGGTTCAGCTCAATTGACTACGCACCGATAGGGACTCGTAATGCATTCTATTCTCTTTCTCCTACAGGTAACGCCCAATAAACACTACTCTATTATTGATCACTGGCGGCGCACTTGGCATCAAAACTGTGATTAAGGAGTTCGTGACTAATAGGTCTACACCGACACCAGAACAGAGACAGAGAAGAAGAAACAGAAAACAAAGAAGGAAGAAGGCGCTCTGGCTTCAAATCAAACGGTCGGTAGGACACCTTCAATTCCGCATTAAATGAAAGGTGATTATCATGGGCTAAGTACTCTTAGTCAGGGTTTGCAATTTCGTTTTCGGTATTTATACCGGGGGGCACCGAAATTTCCAAAATTTCGGATATTTTGGAAATTTCAAAATATTTCGGATGATATTTGTTGAAATTCATAAAAATTTGGAAATGTTGTCATGCCCGGGGGTGGGGGGGGGGGGTGTTCGAAATTCCCGAAATTTCTGAATTTCGAACCGAAATTGCAAACCCTGCTCTTAGTGTAAGATTAAATTTAACAGGCTGCAGCTTCACCATCATCCCGTCTGCTTGCTTCTTCTTCACCCTAAAGTGCTCCGTCTCTGTGATCTCCAGCTTCGACACTATCACCAATGCCGGCTACTTGGTGACGAAATTCTCCTGTGTGTGGTCGTGACAGAACAGCCCTGACAGAGTGACAGTTCGAATCCATGGGAGAGCGAGATGACGTTGAATCGCCAGCTTCATGGCATGATGTCGAATCCATGGTGATGTGAGTTTTAGGGTTTGGATCAAGGAGTCTTGACATGATGCTGCGGACTTCGAGGCTAAACCAGTCGGGGCTCCTGAATTCGCCTTGCTGATCTTCTTGTACATCTCCACGAAGATGGAATCGAAGAACAGGAGGTAGCCGGCGAGGAGGACGAAGAGTATAACTCCATAGGACCAGATCGCCGGCCATGGCACCGTCGTAGCCCTTGTTGCCAATGATCTCTGGCGTGACGTACGACGGCGTGCTGCACGTCGTGTGCAGGAGGCCGCAGGTCTCTGTGACTCCCTAAGCGTGCTGAGCCTGAAGTTAAAGACCTTGAGTTTGCCATCGTCATCGACGAGGAGGTTCTCCGGCTTGAGGTCGTAACGCCATGGCTATGGCAGAGGTCGGTGGCAGCGACCAGCTGGTGGAAGTACCTCGGATCCTCCCCGAGTCAGCCACTGGCGACCACCCCGCCGAGGAGCTCGCCGCGATGGACGAGCTCCATGACGAAGTAGGTCTTGCACTGGCCATCACCTCGTGGAGCGGTGGAGATGGACGACGTTGGGGTGGCGGTAGATGAGCCCATTACGGCCATATCACGCTTGATCACTTTGTCATTGTGTTGACACCGAAAATCACCGGCAGCGTTGGGAATGAGCCGATGAAATGGTTCGATGCACTAGACGGGCGAAGGCCTAGGAGATTTGCTTAACTCCAGTGGCAGGATCCTAAATTTGAGGTTCGTAGGTGTGCCAGTCAATTTGACCCTGCAATTGACAAGGAGATAGAAAATATTAGACCAGTGAGCCAATCGGCTGGAAGCCGATTTGGACTCGTTTCATCGGCCGATAGCCGATATGGACTATAGCACTTATACATCGACTGGAAGCCGATGATGACATAAAAAGATAACTGCGATAAGTTGATGATAATATAATGAAATAATAAACTAGCCGACTGCTAATAGAACATATGCATCGGCTGGAAAACCGATGATAGTGTAAATACATAAAATAAAAATAATGTAATTGGTTGTATTTAATAATAGATAAGGCATTCCGATAAAACATTGCATAAACATCTATCGGCTTAACAAGGATACATCTATTATTATTAATCTAGTAGTTCAAACTTAACTGATGCAGCATAGATTAATAACGATAAAAGAACCTCGATGAGCCAATAGATCTAATGCAATTGTGATGTAAAATAGGATAACTTATCGGCTATACATCCCGATAAGACGCTTGCATAAAATTTATCAACCTAGCAGAAATAATTTATCGCTAGCAGTTTAGTAGGTCGGACTTAACCGATGCAGCACAAACTGATGATAAATTATACCCAGTAAGCCGATAAATCTATGCACGCGTGATGTGATGTATCTACTTGAACTATGAGATCAAACCTAACTGATGCAGCCATAGACAGAACATATATATCGTGGTAAGCCGACTACCGTAGACCGGCTATAATATCGGACCTAACCGAGGAAGTCCTAGCCGATACGATAGTCGGGGTAACAAGACTTACCCTCTTGTAGGAGGTCGAACTTAACCGATGCAGCCCGGTTTGAGAAGCAAGAACCCGTCAAAAAGGGTGGTGATGCGCCGAAGTTGTATTGATTTGTATGATGATCTACATGGCTCCCGGGCATACATATTTATACCCGAGTTGATACAGTCCTGATCGGATACGAAACAGGAGTTTCCTAGCTATAAAAGGAAAATTAACAAGCCCTGATCGGACACGAGATCAGGTTTTCTAAAAATTATTATCTCTGCCTAATTTACAGATAAGATATTAACTGCCTTCCCGTGGTCTTCACGATCCTTTCCCAAACTCGGCTTCCTCTGGATTAATCCCCACTAATTGACCGTGATTTCTCCCTAACCGAATCTAATAAAGAACTGTACCAAATTTTGGCGTTAACACATGCCCCCCAATTTCGGAGTTTTTTATTAGACTTCGAAATTCTTCCATATGGGCTTCCAGATTCCTTTCACACTGAGGCGGCCCAAGGTAGCCCACTTTTCTTAAATGTTTGAAACAGTGCCAACGGCCTCGATTCCCGCCCGGTCATCATACCTCTATAAACCGCTTTGCCTTCCTGGCCTCCTTTCTTTACGCTTTCACATCACCAGAGCCCTCTCGCTTCTTCCGAGACCTCGACGAACTCCGGCAATCCAGGCGAACCGCTGTAATCTTCCTCCTCAACCATCGGTCTTCGCTCATCTTCTTCCGCAATGGCTTCAGCAATCTCTGTCCCAGAGGTAACCTCCTTGTCTGATCGCCTTCTCTGCCTTGTAACTTAGATAGATTGAATTTGCCACAATCTTCATCTGTTCTTCTTCATGTTTTTGTTTAATGTAGAACCTTAGAAACCAGATTTTGATTCCGGCCGCCGATTATCCAAATTTCTTCTATCATGGCCCCATGGGGTAGTGAAGACCCTATAGACTTCATCAATGCGAAACCCAACGCATCCTTTCAAGAAACTCTGCCATGCTAGCCAGTGATTGGACAATAGCTTCAGATCATGGCCTAGCAGCTTCCCGGATGGAGGAACTGGTACATAGAGTATCGGCCGCAAAGAAAACTCTCTGGGAAGAATCAGATATCGGCCACTGCATTAACTTTCCTGGCCGAGATGGAGAGGAAACGAATCTCTGCTTGCATCAGCTTCATACTTTTTGGTCAGACGCCCTCAATGCTTACCTATTTGGACATGGTCCGATGACCAACTTTGATGGATGTAACCATGCTCACCTGCTCAACCATAAGTTACATCAACCCCCTCAACCTCCAATTTAAGCCTACTCATCGGCTTCAGACGAAGAATATCGGCGGTTGGTCCAAGTATATATCAATCCACAACAAGGGAATTGGGCCAGTCGATGATCGGGAACATGTTGCTTTCTTGAACTTGTGGTTAGAACGATTCATTTTTGGTGGTGCAACCCTCGGCCCAACAACCAACATGCAGTGCTTGGTAGAATGCTTGGCCGACTGGAAACAAGTCCCCTTGGGGCAATACCTTCTTGACGCCACTTATCAGCTGCTGCATCAGGTGGCAGTCAAGCTATTGGCCGGCCAGCCAGTTGGCCATATTGGGGGTCCTTGGTGGTTTGTGCAATTATGGCTCAACATCTATACATCCAAGGCAATCTCCGGGACTTCCTTTCTCAATTTAAACTTCCTAGCCGATCATATAGAGGAACAGGAACCCATTCTATCGCCGATGTATCTCTGTGGGCGAAGCTACATCGGCCCTCCCCGGCTGCAAAATGACATCCGTCGGACTCAGCCAATGGTTCAAAGGGTTTTATTATGGCTTCACCAGGGAGGCCACACTTTGGTTCGCATATGATGATGCAGCATCATTTGAGATGCCCTTCAAGTTCAATCCTCTTGACGTGCTGGCCGATGAAGAATCCAAGACCATATTTCTATCGGCCATTACCCCCTGCCTGCTGCCGACTGGCTTCTCACAGGGTCGATCACAACCATCATATGAATTCTATCATCCATCGGTCGGCTCCCACCAGTTTGGTCTTGGTCAACTTCCAATCGGCCTATTCTTCATTGACAAACTTCAGGCCCGGGGCAACGTCAACAGTGCTTTAGAATATGATCGGATGCGGACTCTAACAGAATCCCTACCTCTGGGCATCGCCACCGACGTGGAAGTATGTACTGCCAATACAAAGCTCTTTGCCCGATGGTGGTCAGAATGGAAGAAACACCTGTTCAACTCATCGGCCATCCATTACTGCTCTCGCCTCAACGCCAATTACGTTGAATCCGATAAAGAGGTAACATCCCATAAGCCTTAGTCATCATCTCCGATCATCTCTTATAATCTAATCTTGTAGGTTATCGACGAGGAGCCACCGACAACAAGCACCAGTGGCCGGCCGATCATATACCAACCACCATCGGCCAATCCGCACTTAGGGCATGGTGCTCCACCTCCATCGGCTCTTCTCCAAGCGCCACGGCCGACAGGACCAAAACGCAAGAAGCTGGCGTCTTGCCCTCCTCAAAAGAAGCAGAAAACCAGTGCCGATGTCGTGGTCACAGCGCCACCTGCTATTCAAACAACACCGGCCCCTTCATCTCCGCGGGTATGTGCTAAGTCTTGATATTATTATCTGTTTCCCATCTTTACATTATCGATCTTATTTTCAGCTCAAGTCATCGGCTCCCGAACCTCAACCTTCTGCTGACATCCTTACAAGCATCGAGCCGACAACTTTTGCAGCCGTTCCAATTCCAACATCCAGCCCCCAAACCGTCGTTGAGGCCGTTCTTACTACTTCACCGCCAGGCATCGGCCATCTGGAAGAACAACCCACTCATCCACTTGATGCCGATGTCGCTCAAGCTGCCGATGTCCTGCCTCAGGTAATCTCTTTACATCCATATTTCATTTTAACTCTTTACTGATCCTTTTACCGATGTCAATCTGCAGTCCTTAGCCGACCTATTCTTCTTTGACATCGGCAAGTACTTGGAGGCAGATGAAGAAACAACCACCAGCGTAGTAACCAAACCATTTTTTTCGGCTAACGTGTGCAAATACTTGATGAGCCGTCTGCTGGAAAACACGATCGACGCTTTAGTGGAAGACTACGGGCCGATCTGGGCAAGATTTGTAGAAATTGAGCATCATTTGCCCGAAGAGCTCGTCGACGCATTGACTCCTACAGCATATCTGGAATCCCATAAATTCCAACTCATCAAGCTCAGGCAGCGTATAACCGATCGTGCTGATCAATAGAAAATAGTCCAAGATATCCAAAACGATCGGCTGTCAGCTCAAACAGAAAAGAAAAAGCTTGACGATATGGCCGCTGCCCCTCAAGAACTTCAATCCAAACTAGACCAGCTGAAGAAAAGGGAAGCCGATTTGTTGGCAGAACTTAAAAAAATCCGCAAGGACATTGAAACAATAGAATTCCAGCTCATCGGCCTGCCACAAGCGGTACAAAATCAAGAAGCCAAAGTTGCAGTAGCAGTGCATCAAGTTGTTCATTGGCGCAAAAACTTAAAGACTATCCCGGGCTCCGACGAAGAAGACATTCACACCATTGGTGAGATTGACCAGATCCGCCTGCGCGCGATCGAAACAATCCAAAAATTCTTGTAAATCTTAACATTAATGACTGATGGTCCTCTGAAACATGCCGATTAACCTTTTGCTGTAATATAACTTAATTAGCTCTGTTATTTATTCATCATACTCCATCTTCGCTTGATAATATTTTATTTGTTTGATCTAAAGGCGATATCAATTGATATCGGCTATCTTTAGGCGATGTAACAACATCGGCTCTTGCTCTGAACTATTTAGAAATCGGTTGCATCTAACCGATTCAAGAGTTGATCCAAACGCTAGGATAGTATTTCTTGAGATATTTCCCATTAAGTGCTTTAGCAAACTCTGTTCCCTCAAGATCTTCCAACACATATGCATTACCAGGTACACAACGATTAATCCGATAGGGCCCTTCCCAATTAGGTGACCACTTTCCGAATTTACTATCTCTGGACCTGAATGGCAAAATTAACTTCCATACAAGATCTCCCTCAGTAAACGATTTATTCATCACCTTTTTATTATAATGCCTAGCCGCCTTAGCTTTATTTTCCTTGATCCTTTTCTAGTGCCTTAACGATTCTGAACCAAATCCTCGAGTTCATTTGTCATCAAGTTATAATAATCATCGGCTGTCAATTGATTTTGCAAAGAAATTCTCCTAGAGCCGATGTTAGTCTCCCAAGGCAAAACTGCTTCATGCCCATATACTAATTGGTATGGTGGTCCCCGAGTAGACCCATGACATGCCATCCGATAAGCCCATAATGAATCGGCTAATCTAGTATGCCATCGTCGTGGCTGTTCATCAATCTTCCGCTTGATTAATTTGATCAGACTCTTATTCGAAGCTTCTGCCTGTCCATTAGCTTGAGCATAATAAGGTGATGAATTCAGTAACTTAATTCCCATACTGGCAGCAAATTGTTGAAACTCATCGGACACGAAAATAGATCCCTGATCGGTAGTTATCGTTTGAGAAATTCTAAACCGATAAATTATATGCTCTTTTACAAACTCAATCGCATCCTTGGTCGTGACTTTCTTCAATGGAATTGCTTCAACCCACTTTGCAAAATAATCTGTTGCTGCCAATATGAATTTATGTCCTTTACTTGATGGAGGATAAACCTGGCCGATCATATCAATTCCCCATCCTCTGAACGGCCACGGTTTGATGATAGAATTTATAGCCGATGCTGGTGCTCGCTGTATATTTCCAAATTTCTGGCAATCTTGACATCCTTTATAATATTTAAAGCAATCTTCCAACATTGTCGGCCAAAAATATCCTACTCTTCTCAATATCCACTTCATCTTATGAACCGATTGATGAGTTCCACAAACACCCTCATGCACTTTGCACATAACCACTTTGGCTTCTTCCAAATTTAGGCATCTCAGCAGAACCCCTTCAAAAGTCCGATAATATAATTCTCCATCAAGCAACACATACTTAGTAGCTCTATACCGAAGTTTCCTGGAAACCGATTGCGATGGATTTTGTAAATAATCAATTATTTCCTGTCTCCAATCATCGGCTTTATTTTGAATATCACTATCGGCTATTTCAACCTCAATCTGTTTATTTAGCCGATAACCCGAAGCAATTTGTGCAAGATCATTAGCTTCTAAATTCTGTTCTCTAGGGATATGATCCATTGATACCATCCTGAAATCTTTCAACAAATCTCTGCATTCTTCATGATACGATCTTAAAATATCATCCCTGCATTCATACTCCCCAGATAATTGCTTGATCACTAATAAAGAATCTCCAACAATCTCTATGATATCGGCCCCGATTTCCTTTAAAAGTTGAAGTCCTTTCAGCACCGCCTCGTATTCTGCCTGATTATTGGTCCGATAGGGTTTAATTGTAAAGGTAAACTCAAAACTTGCCCCTCGAGGCGATACAATGACCAATCCGATACCAGATCCATGCTTGCAAACCGATCCATCAAAAAACAAAGTCCACGGGATCGGTTCCACATAATTTCCATGAACCCCTCTGTGTTGCACAATGAAATCGGCCACTGCTTGTCCCTTGATCGCTTTAGCCGATTCATATCTCAAGTCGAACTCTGTTAGGGCAAAAATTCATTTACCAACTCGCCCTTTTAAGACTGGAGCCGACAACATGTATTTCACCACATCAGCCTTGCAAACCACTGTGCACTCAGCCGATAGGATATAATGCCTTAACTTCGTGCATGAGAAATATAAACAAAGGCATAATTTCTCCACCGCAGGATATCTCGTTTCAGCATCCAAAAGCCTTCTGCTTAAATAGAACACGACTCGCTCCTTGCCTTCAAAACTCTTATATTAAAACAGACCCGATGGATTTTTCATCGGTCGATAAGTATAACTTGAATAGCACTCCTTTCTGCGGCGGAATCAGAACAAGTGGGGAACTTAAATAACTCTTAATCTCATCAAATGCCTTCTGCTGTTCTGCCCCCCACACAAACTCTTGATTGGCTTTCAACTTCAATAACGGAGTAAAAGGCTCAATCCTTCCTGACAAATTTGATATGAATCTCCTTATAAAATTAATCTTGCCGATCAACGACTGTAGCTTCTAGTCTTGTTTGCTTGGTGGTTCTGTATTCTTGATGGCTCTGATGCTCCGTTGACTAACTTCAATTCCTCACTCATGAACCATAAAACCCAAAAACTGCCAGCCGATACACCAAAAGCGCATTTATTGGGATTCATTCTTAATCCGTATTTCTTTGCTCTTCCCAGCACCTTTCGCAAATTGGCTATATGGCTTTCATCACTCTTCGATTTAACCACCACATCATCGATGCAAATTTCCACTAATAAGCCAATGAGATCATGAAATATATAATTCATCGCCCTCTGATATGTCGCACCGGCACTTTTTAATCCAAACGTCATTACCACCCACTCATATAAGCCGATAGCTCTAGGACATCGAAACGTAGTCTTATGTATGTCTTCTTCTACCATAAAAATCTGCTTGTATCCTGCATTGCCATCCATGAAGCTAATAATCTTGTGGCCTATGCTGCATCCACCAACAAATTTGCTATCGGCATTGGGTACTCATCCTTGGGGGTAGCTTTATTCAAATCCCGGAAATCGATACATATTCTCTATTTTTCATTTTTCTTTTCCACCGGGACAATATTAGAAACCCACTCAGCATATCGGCATGGCCTTATAAACTTTGCATCATATAACCTTGTGATTTCTGCTTTGATTGGTTCATACAACTCCGCTTTAAACCTCCTTGGAGCCTGTCTAAACGACTGATATCCTGGTTTAATAGGAAGCCGATGTTCAACAATTGATCGGCTTAATCCTGGCATTTCATGATATTCCCAAGCAAAACAATCCCAATACTCTTTCAACAATTTTATCAATTCTTCTCGGAATTCAGGACACATTTTTTTATTTATGTACGTCGGCCTTGGCCTATCTCTTGGTCCTATATCAATTTCTTCCAAATTATCGGCCGACGTAAATCCTTGTCCCAACTTCCCCTTGAAATCTTCAATAGTGCCCATCAGAGCAACAATTCTGAGCCGACTTGCCAAATCGGCTGTATCCCTTGACTGGTGACCTTAAGATAATCCCCTTCCCACACTTTTCCAAACAAACAATCGACACCATCGGCCTCCTAGACCGGCAAATCGGTCATTGCAATGTTGGTCGATTGATCTGCTAGGATTACCTCAACTTGGTCTCCTTGCCACTGTATTAGACTTTGATGCATCGTCGAGGACACGCAACAGTTTGCGTGAATCCAATCCCTGCCAAGGAGTAGACTATATGATCTTTTTCCATCGATAACAAAAAACGTGGTAGGCAATGTCTTGTTCCCCACTGTTAATTCCACGTTTAACACGCCTTTCGTCTCCGATGGATTCCCGCCGAAGTCTTTTAACACCATATTCGTCTTGATCAAATCTTCAGCGATTTTCCCCAGCTTCCGATATGTAGCACACGGCATTAGATTAATAGCTGCCCCCCCATCAACTAGCATCTTCGTCATCGGCTTCCCATTCACATAACCCTTGATATATAATGGCTTCAAATGTCGATGCTTCGATTCTTCAGGCTTATCAAATATAGCCCGATCGGGTTGCAGTGTTAACTGAGCAAAAACTTCTTCAATGTCTTCCTCATCAGATGAAAGTGCTTTATATTCCCGAGGCAAAAAGAAAACCATGTTTACTGGAGCCGATGGATCAACCTCATCGTCACTTTTCTTCACACGCCACACCCACTTAGTCCTCTTGTGACAATGATCGGCTTCCTTGTGATCTTGCCGTTGTTCTTCCTGTTGCTCTCGGTGCCGTAACCGCTGTGCCCTTCTTTTCTAATTCTTCGTAAATATCCCACCAGGACACCACTGAGGATTTTGGATTTGCTGTTCTTCATGCAAGCCCTCTTCATCATTTTCTTCAAAAAACTCTTCATGGATCGGCCCTAATCGGCTATGTACCGATGCTCTCTTCCCAAGCGGCCGATCTCGTGAAGATTCCTCGTGCTCAAAACTCTGAGACCTTGTAACATTACATTCAGGACAATCTCTGATTGATGGCAATCTTATCCCTCGTTCCCAGCAAAATTGGAAGAACGGGCAATCCCAATGTGGATTATATCTCTTCTCGTATGACGAAGCCCGCTGTTCCTCTTCGTGCCTTGAATATTTATCTACCAGCCGCGATGAAGTAATTCTAGATCTTCTAAATTCCCAATATCTTCCTTCATCGGCTTGATTCATCAATGATCCCGCATTAAACATATTCACGGGGAACGGATGTCCATCGATCTTCATCGGCTTTTTATCCTCAAACTTGATCCTCCCCTGTTTGACAGCCGATTGAATTTGTTGCCGAAAAACTTTGCACTCATTGGTGTGGTGCGATATCGTGTTATGCCACTTGCAATATCTCTTCTTCTTTAGTTCTTCGGCTGATGGAATTACATGATTTGGCGGAAGCTGTATCTGTTTCTCTTGTAGCTATAGATCGAAGATTTTATCGGCTTTATTGATGTCAAAGTCATATCGTTCCTCCTTGCCAATATCCTTCACCCATGGGCATGATACTGATTTCTTATTTCTAGCCCACTCCGTCAATCCAACTTCAACATCGGATCCTTCAACATTTGAGTCCGATGAATAAGCTTGCACTTGAGCAACTCTTCTCTGAAACTTCTCCTTTTTTGCTTCTTGAAATCGGCTTTCATGAGCCGATACCTTCTGTACAAGGTGCGCCAAACTTTTGAACTCCTGTGATGAAAACCTCTCTTTAATTGGAGCCAAGAGGCCCTGGAAAGTCAACTCGGCTAGATGCCTGTCGCTTAGATTCAAACTATAACATCGGTTTCTAACATCCCGAAACCGCTGGACGTATTCTAATACTGTTTCATCTAGCCTTTGTCTAACCGATGTTAAGTCTGTCAGCCTCATCTCATGAATCCCAGCAAAAAAATATTTGTGAAATTGTTTTTCCAGATCGGCCCATCCTCGGATTGAATTTGGTGGTAAAGAAGAGAACCATGTAAAGGCCGATCCAGACAATGACAAGGGGAAAAATCTAACCCTTAGAGCCTCCTCAGCTGATGCCTCTCCACACTGTGCAAAGAATCGGCTAATATGCTCAACTGTAGATATGCTGTCTTGTCCTGAGAACTTAGAAAAATATGGGACTCTGTATCGGTGTGGCAATGGAACTCTGTCAAACCACTCAGGATATGGATGCCGATACATAAATGTTTGCTTTTTTGGTTTTATCCCAAACTGTTCCCTTACTATCTCTGCAACCCTTGTCGATAAATCCTCCTCCCTTGGGTTTTCCTGTTGATACTGTATAGGTGGAGTTGGCAACCGATTCTGCCTAGAATATTCTCTCTGATAATTACCTGAATCGGCAATACCTCTTGGATAATTTTGTTGATATCCCCTATAATAAGCCGTTTGATGGTATCCCGCAGGAATATCTTGTTGCCCCCCAGCCTGGTTGTGCGAAAACAAATTTTCTGGTATGTCTTTTCTGGTGCCAAAAGTGACTTGATTTGGCTCCATCTTTGGTGGGAGATAAACAGGACCTCGATTGGGCTCTTGAGCAATTGATCCATCCATCGCCTTCTTGATAAGGTTATGCAGCGTGTTCACCAATATTCCTGATTGATTGATAAGCGCGTGATGCACTGCTTCGTTTACTATCTCTCTAAAGGTTTCGGTGGATTTTCAGGTGATGCACGGCTCGATTCACCAACTAGAACTGGTTTCGGGAATTGAGATTTTTGAATCGGCCCTTGTCGTGTCATGCCAAAAGATTCCAAGCAGAGTTTCTGAAAATTAGCCATATTCTGCTCGACTTGCTGTCTCTGCTCGTCTGTTAGATCTTCCATGTTGACCGGAATCACGTTGTCTGTTTTGATATCTTTTCTGGCCATGTTAAAATTCCGGGTCCCACCGGGCGTGCCAAAAACGTGTTGACACCGAAAATCACCGGCAGCGTTGGGAACGAGCCGATGATATGGTTCGATGCACTAGACACGCGAAGGCCTGGGAGATTTGCTTACCTCCAGTGTAGGTCCTAAATTTGAGGTTCGTAGGCGTGCCAGTCAATTTGACCCTGCAATTGACAAGGAGATAGAAAATATTAGACCAGTGAGCCAATCAGCTGAAAGCCGATTTGGATTCGTTTCATCGGCTGATAGCCGATATGGACTATAGCACTTATACATCGACTGGAAGCCGATGATGGCATAAAAAGATAACTGCGATAAGTTGATGATAATATAATGAAATAATAAACTAGCCGACTGCTGATAGAACATATGCATCGGCTGGAAAACCGATGATAGTGTAAATACATAAAATAAAAATAATGCAATCGGTTGTATTTAATAATAGATAACTTATCGGCTAGGCATTCCGATAAAACATTGCATAAACATCTATCGGCTTAACAAGGATAAATCTATTATTATCAATCTAGTAGTTCAAACTTAACTGATGCAGCACAGATTAATAACGATAAAAGAATTTCGATGAGCCGATAGATCTAATGCAATCGTGATGTAAAATAGGATAACTTATCGACTATATATCCCGATAAGATGTTTTCATAAAATCTATCAACCTAGCAGAAATAATTTATCGCTAGCAGTTTAGTAGGTCGGACCTAACCGATGCAGCACAAACTGATGATAAATTACACCCAGTAAGCCGATAAATCTATACACGCGTGATGTGATATATCTACTCGAACTATGAGATCAACCCTAACTGATGCAGCCGTAGATAGAACAGATATATCGTGGTAAGCCGAGTACCATAGACCGGCTATAATATCGGACCTAACCGAGAAAGTCCTAGCCGATACGATAGTCGGGGTAACAAGACTTACCCTCGCGCTGACACCACCGATGCGAGGTGCCTTCTTGTTGTCGATCACCTTGACGGCGACGGTCCCGCCGAGCATGGGCCTCCTCACGTGGAACACCTTGCAGAATTGTTGGCGGCAACCCTCCGAGTGCGCCTTGGATTGATTCACAAGCTGCTTAATGTCGCGCAACGTTTTCTGCCTTTTCCTTTCCCTTTTATTCTGTAAAGAAGAACAAGATTGTGCCGGGAATATTGCCTGATGCTCGACGCGCGTGCCCCACGATCCTTACCAATGTGTACAAATCCACGCATTAGATCGTGGAGCACGTTGACTCCACTACGGCCTCGACGCGGACGAAGCACATCTCAGGCTTACAACGATGCACAACTGAATCCAATCAGCGCTAGAAAAATGCAACTAACTAACTGACTCTAAAAACTGAAATGCTACAGTATCTATGACTGAAAAACAAAACAGAGCGGAAACTAGAACCAAAAAGAAAAACGCAAGTTTACAATGTAAAGGCTAACAAGAACTACCGTGCCCCAGCGTGGGGCTGAGCTCGTAGTGGCTCATCACGACGGTGCCATTCAGCCATTGTCCATCCTGGTATCTTGGCAGCGTGATGGCGCCACCGGTGGCAGCTGGAGGCGACAAATTACTGTATCTTCCCGGTCATGGTGCAACGTGCAGACTCCATGTGACCATGTCAGTGGGTGAGACACGATGAGCAAACGAAGGTAGCAGAACAATTTTTGGAGGAAGCAAAGGTCTAGTTGGTGTTTTGCAGTCCGCCATGGGAGGAGGAGAGGAGAGCATGGAGCTTATTAACGGCGGTAATTAATTATGGCCTTCCCCATAACGAAAGGTGAGGACATTCACCTATTAATTTCGCCATTTGTGAGCTGTCCAGAATCAGAGGGTAGGCCACAATAGATTACTTAAGTTTAGCTATTTGTCAATTACTTTTTTAAACATAGTACAAAAGCGGATACTTATATACGCATGTACATACTCATCTCTAAGAACATACACACGCACAACCTATTTGAGGCTACATGTATGTACTATGGCCCTGATATGGGGCGTGGTCCTAATGTTCACGACGTAGGATCACAACAGATAACTAGCTGCAAGCAGCCAAGATACATCGTGCAACCTGGCAAATAAAACTCGAAGCAAACCATCGTCTTTAACTAACAACCTGAATCGAGGATTCGCCCAACCATACTCTTAAAGAACCAACTAACATAGCCTATAATCAATCGAGGAAAACCTCGAAGAGAGTAGGAGCACCAATTTGGAGCCAATGAAGCGTCCACTTATGTAATCCCACAAGGAAATCACAAGAGCAAAGGGGTAGAGATCTTTCTCCGATTTGTTAGCACACATCTAAACAAATGTGTTTCATATTTCTGATTATCAAAAGTATTTCAAATGATAGAACATAGGGAGTATTTATACTAGGAACAACCCTCCTAGTTGGGGATTAAATGACTATTGAGTTTCAGGGTAAATGGGCAAGCTCAAAGGTTTCCAAGAGTAATTCCCGAGCAAGTTCGCATAGCCCTTTCACCTTTTGTGCAACCTACAATAAAATAGTGATTACTCCCTGATGGGAAGTCGAAATGACGAGCCGTTTGTTGGAGGTGAAAGTAGACTTGATTATATTTCTAACCATGTATATTGCGCATGGGGAAACTTTACTGGCTGGGTTGCACATCTCTTGGAAGTTGAAGCAGCTGTGCGTAACCGATCTGCTCATGAACATAATCCATCTCGGTTTGAGCAATGGTCACTTCGTCTTCTGTGTAGTCCATCTCGTCCTTGACGTAATCATTCATAGTTATATCAGTGACCATCTCGTGAGGTGTAAATCTTAGCAAAGCAAATATACACCATTTAGATAGCATAAAGTTCTCATCAATACTAAAGTCAAATTTAGCAAGAAACAAGTTGATCTTTTGCCATATGTTTATGAGGTGATGTCGCATAATCCATCCATGGTTGACATACTCTCTTGGTGAAGGAGTAATAACGGCATGGCTTAGCGTAGTCGGTCCTTGAAATGGTGTAACTGATCCTTGCGCTTCCATACCTAATTCTTGTGTCCACGTACTTGGTTCTCGAGAATGTGTAACCTCTCCACTTGATGGTTTATGCAGTGATGTTGGTTTACACGGTGATGTAATTGATTCTTGAGTGTGCATAGCTTCTCCAATTGATTGTTTACACAGCAACAATGGTTGGTTACTTGGCCTTGGTGTAGCGGTGGTATTGACACTGTCACAAACTAGATTAGCCCTAATGGCCATATATTTTCCTGACGTTTATCCAACTACCTGTAAGGATTACATGAATTTTCCTGACGTGTGTACATAACTGTCATAATAATCTTT
This sequence comes from Oryza meyeriana var. granulata, assembly GCA_003991445.1. Lineage (NCBI taxonomy): Eukaryota > Viridiplantae > Streptophyta > Magnoliopsida > Poales > Poaceae > Oryza > Oryza meyeriana. The sequence continues at coordinate 217,812 of RYFJ01002480.1, forward strand.
TTTTTTCTGATGTGGTTATGACACTATCATAAAAATAAGATTTCTCTTGATAGTTACCGTCACAGAAAATTTTGGGTTCCTCGTGCGGGTTTTCTATAGATGGCCAGCTGGGCCATGCCGAAACGGGCCGGCCCGGGCATGTCACTACAGTAACCATGCCGGGCCAGCCCGGGCACGATAGTAGTTGGGCCGTGCTGTGCATGGGCCGCTGGTGTAGCACGCCAGGCTGGCACGGCACGGCCCGTCTCCTATAGTGGCCAGCCCGGCACGGCACAGGCACGACCTGGCATGGCACTGCATGCTACGGCATGGCATGGCAGGGCCTGTGGGCGGCACGGCACAGCATGGGCGGCGGTCCAATAACGCGATGGCATGTGTCCCCAACGGCTAGTTTAACGGCTATTTTTTGAATTTAGCCATTGAAGGGTCAAAAAATTCAAAAAAATGCGAAAAAATCTAAAAAAATATAAAACTTTTTCCTATAAATAGGGCAGCCACCCCTAACATCCGAGCTCATCCAAACCTCTCATCTTGTGCTCTCTTGTGCTAGTTTGTGAATTGTGAGTTTGTGTTCTTGTTTCAATTTTTGATTTAGACAAAATTTGTCTAAAAATCAAAAATATTTTGGGGAAGCCTCCACTGCTCCACATGTCCACAGCTCCACTCCTCCTGCAAGGTAAAATTTTTCTGAATTTTGTTGTTTGTTTGTACTATTTATTTGGTATATAAATTAATTTTCTGCATTTATATTTTAGGATGGATTCAAACTACCTGTTGTTCCAACTAAGTGACTTTAACCCGAACTACATGCCATTGTCATACCCAAACATCGAGCAAGATGACTCCGGGTCAGCTTCTATACCACAAGGATAGCCTGAAGAAGTGCATGTGGCTTCGAAAGGATTAGAAACTATAAGCGAGAATGCATCGACAGCCACCGGCTCAAAGAGATTAAGAACTTCCACCACCTGGCAACATTTTGATGAGATCAAGGAGAAGACGCTGATGGAAGGAAGGTAACGTATGTGAAATGTAGAATTTGTAAAACTAAACTATCTGGAAAATCTTCTGGTGGAATAGGATATTTGAAGCGGCATGTTGATGCCTGTGCAAAGAAGCAATGATATCAACTAAGACAGTAGCAAATGCTACTAAATCCTGACAGTACGATACGTACATGGGAGTACGATCCTCAGGTAGCACAAGAATTCCTTACTCGTTTAATTGCTAGACAAGATTTACCTTTAAACTTTGGCAAGTCTACTGCATTTGAGATTTACATTAAAACTGCTCATAATCCTAGGTTTCAATCTGTTAGTAGACAAACCACAACCCGTGACTTGGTGAATGTTTATAACCAAGGCCGGGACGCACTTAAGGAATTATTTGCTACATGCACTTTTTCTGTTAGTATCACCTTTGGTATTTGGAGTGGTAGGGCTAAAGAGGACTATATTAGTGTAGTTGCTCATTTTGTTGATGATAACTGGGAACTACAACAAAGAGTCATAGCCTTAAAATTAATTGATGTTTCACATACTGCTGAAAATATTGCTAAAAGATTTTCTAGAGTTTGTGAGGAATTTGGCCCCACAAATAAAATCTTTGCAGTAACATTAGATAATGCAGCTGCAAATTTCAAAACAATGGAAATTCTACAGCCTTTATTCTCTGTTTATGCTAAATCATTTCTTTTACATCAACGTGCAAATTCCATGTTATTAATCTTATAGTTAAATCTGGGTTTAAGAGAGTAAGTGCAAATGTTGTTTCCATCCGTGAAGCCATAACATGGTTGAATGGTTCTAATCCTCGACTTACGACCTTGAAGCGATTTCGCATCGCTTCGGACAAGAATCTAGGCAAGTTCCAAACGGATGCAGACCATCTATGGAATTCGACTTATTTAATGTTAAAGCATGTTTTACCTTACAAAGAAACACTAACTGTTTTTTTGCAGTCCAATAATGTTGTAACCAGTGACGGGCAACCACTTCTGAGAGAACAATCTTGGCATGTTGTTGAAAGGTTTTATTACTTTCTTGAAATATTTTATAATGCAACTGTTACTTATCTGGTATTTACTATCTAACTGTTAATTTAATTTTGCATAAAATTTTTAAGATTGCCACTTTATTGCGAGAATATGAAGATGACCAACTACTTGGACTTGCAGTATTTCATATGAAATAGAAATATCTTAAATACTGGAGGAAAATCCCATACTTGTATGCATTTGCATTTATTCTTAATCCTAAGGGTAAAATACGGGGATTCCTCAATATTTTGAATCTTACTGACGACACAATGAATATTGATTATACTAACTATTATTCTGTTGCTAAGACTAAATTGTATGAAGTATTTCGAAAGTATGTAAATAAGTTTCTGGAAGTTTTTGTGCAAAGAGCCCCACCTGTCCTTGTACCAGGTAAGAAGAAATTATAGTGGGCCGAATTTGGGGGTGGTTCCTCGTCTAACATCAGTGGTGGAAGTTCGGCCACAGCAAGTATTGCCCACGCTTCACATGGTGCCCAAGAGTTGTCCTCCTACTTGGAGGACAGCGGCTCCATCAACTAGGAATATCTCAATGTGCTCGAGTGGTGGAGCGATCACAAGACCCAATATCCCGTGCTCTCAAAACTAGCACGGGATGTGTTTACGGTGCCTGTGTCTACAATATCCTCTGAATCGGCCTTCAGTCTTTGTGGAAGAATTATTGAGAAGACAAGAAGAAATCTACACAGCGAGGTGGTAGAAATGCTACTTGTCGTCAAAGACTAGGAGCTAGCCAAGGAACATGCCCAACACACCGTGGAGAACCAGGATTTGGATGCTCAGTTCGACAATCTTTACCTAGAAAATAAGAAACTAGAGTAGCACATTTTTATTTTTGATTTTTGATCTTTAGCTGTATTCTTTTTTCTTTATCATGGTTTTCTCAAATATGAGTTTTTACATAATAAAGTTTTTAATGAGGCAGCCATGTAGAATCTATTTCAATAAATGTCTTGCTCCTTTTTTGTCTATATTTATGCAGAAATTAAATTATATATGTGTTGCTATTTTTCTTGCTTACAAAATATGAAAATTTTCTCCTCATATCATTAAAAAATTTTATGAACATTTTCTTACTTTGTTAAAAATATTTTGTTCCTTTTTTGCCACGTTATTAGCACAATTTTAATTTTTGTATATTTTCCTTTTTTTCCTTTTTTTTTTCAAATTTCCCGAGCGGGCGGGGCGAGCAGCCAACATCGTCACGCGTCGCGTGACGACACGCGGGCACGGGTGGCGCCTGCCGTCTTGGCCTCTGCGGTGCCCGCCTGGCCGGCGGCACGCGTGCCTCTTTCGAATTTCGAACGGGCGGTGCAGCGCGGTCACGCAGGCGTGGGCGCAACGCTGCAGCCTGCTGGCCTGCTGGGCCGCCGTGCCTTAGTGGGCCACTATGCCTTACGGGCCGGCGCCGGCCCACGTGCCACATCCGGGCCCTTGCCAGCATGGCACGACCTGGCGGCTCCACGGGCCATGCCGGACTGGTCCTCGAGCCATGTTGGCCCTGTAGGCCCGTTTGGCTATCTATAGGAGGCAACCGACACATCAAACCGAAGAAAAGAGACCTGCAATCCTGCAGATATATTGGTGGCCATGCCAAAAATTCAGAGACCATGCAAGCAAGGAGTTTTGCTGATGTGAACTCACCAGACCTCTCGTCGTCTCCCTCATCTTCCTCCCCCCCACTCTTTGCTCCAAAGTGCGGACCACATCCATCTCCCGCAAATTGAGGGCTCCACTAGATCTGAGCTTGCAGTCGCCCTTGTATTTCCATGTGTCCAGATTTGATCTTGCAGCTTCAGGTGTCGTCTCCTATGGCTAAATCCCAGTCCAAGGATGCATCAAGCTCTATCTCCATTAAAATCGTGAGCTGCTCATTGTGTTCTACTCCATCTGTGTAACGCCCAGAAATTCGTAACCAGAATTCTGAACATTTATGTGTATTAAATCCCTATTTAGGAAAGCCAGGGTACACAATACCAAGTTGCCATACAGAGTGCGTCTTACAAATAGAATAAAATTATCTTATATAATGGAGCGGTAAAGATAAATAAAGCCTATATACCGCTATCCAAGCGGAGGCATCCATTCCACATGCATCTTGATGGCGGATCCAGCCTAATCCTCCTGATGATCCTCATCGGACAAGTACTCCACCACTGAGAGGGGAAAAGAGAGCAAGACTGAGTACCACCCACAGTACTCAACAAGTCACACCCGCAAAGATGTACAATGCATGGGAGACAAAGATAGGCTAGAGGTTTATTTGCGTAAAAGCAGTTACAAACAGTAGTAGTTCACAAACAGAAAAAGGTTGATTAATTGAATAATATTAATCCTCCACTGATCAACGTTACACCATGTTAACCAGGCCCAACCATCCATCCTGTCACCATAGTAAGTTTTAAGTTAATTTATTAAAGTGAGACTAATCACGGTGAGTCTTGACCAAGATGCCCATGATAGCGGGTGCGGCTATTCGGATAGATTTATTCTAATCAAAGGTGTACAACTGTATCCACAAGACACAGCCCCACACACATTCCCATATGCTGGGTATCACCATGACACCCCGCGAGAGGCTGTGACAGGACCGTTCACGCAATCTCTCCCTAACCATCCACACCACGCTGAGGTTGCACCTGCTGACAGGACACCCCACATTGGCCAGGCTAGCCCCCTTGCGCCACAATGGATCCGGAAGTCGATCAACCCGACCCCGGGCCGACCCAACTCCATCACGCTCACTCTCACCATCGGTGCCTAGGAGAGGGAGAAGAAACGCTACAAGCCCAGCCGTTGCCCACGCTGGCTTGTGGAATGTACAAGTATTTGCCCAAGGGGGTCCCGCGAACCGGTCCTTAACTGCCATGGGTGCGACCAACAAAACCATGCACCCACAGCCTACCATTTAGGTCAAATATTAGTAATTTAACATCAACATATCTAAAGTTCCATTTCCCGACATTGAGTCAAACCATAAATGTAAATTAAAGTATTTAGATCCCCATGTGAGCTAAAGGTTTCTAGGCAGGACTAAGCATCCTAACAATAGCCTCTAGTCATATTATTACCCCACTACAAAGGTGTACAGGTGGAATAAAGTCAAAGCAATTAAAATTGCATTTATATAGGTCACCCTTCCCACATGAAATGATGAAATAATGCATGTTTATTAATTTAAAAAATAGTTTGCAATAAATGGGTACAAAATGATCGAGGAAACGATGCGACTTGCCTTGCTCCAGCTCGACGAATTTGGCAACGATTTCGTAGTAAACTGTAGGGTTGATGACGTCGGATTCTATAGCAAACAACGCACAAACAATTAAAAACAACACACGTGGACACTGAAACAGGGGCTAAAAGTATTTTTAATGGATTCTTGAAATTTTTTGGATTTAATAAAATTTGAATGGAATTAATCGGAGCTCGAATGAATTAGTTATGAATTTCAGAAGTTTTACTGTGATCTTTCTATGCAAAAATAATTTTTAAACGATTTATTGCACATTAACAAGGATTTAATACGTCAGCGGACCACGGGGAACCGACGCTAATAGGTGGGACCCATGGGTCAGTGGCACGAGAGGGCGGTGCACGGTGAACGCAGTCAACGCACGCGGGCACAGCGCGGGCGCGCGGGAACGACCCTGATCTGCCGAGGCAGATCGGACGACGCTGGATGAACGGGGCTCGCCCCCGCTGGCGTGGCTGAGGTGCAGGTGAGTAGGAACAGGTGAAACCCGACAGACGGGGCGGCTAGATCCCCTCTGACCGATTCGGCCGGAGGTTGAGGATGAAGCTGGCATGTAGGGCCCCGAGCCCACATGTCAGCGGGGGGGGGGGGGGGGGGGAGGGGGGTGGTGAGGGGAGGGACACAGGGACACTGGCAAGAGGGGCCCGGCTATCGGTGGCGCGGGGAAAAAGGGAGGCGCGGTGAGCGGCTACCAGGCGAGGCCCACGGGGAGGTGTGCGCATGCGCGCAGCCGCGACAGGCCGAGGAATAGTACTGGGCTACGGCCCAGCGGGAAAAAGAAAAGAAAAAATGAAAAGGAAGGAAAGAGAAAAGAGAAAGAGAAATTTCCAGAAGGATTTAATTCTGGTAATTTGTTTTAATTTATTAAAAATACTTCCAGTGCTCTAAAAATTCTCATAAAAATCCTGTTAGTGTATTTTGGCTAGGAGAATATAGGAAAAATATTCTCAGCCCATATAAATTATTATTTTGCATTCCTCTCATTTAATTAATTCAAATAGGCCTTTTAATTTTTATTTTCTTTGAGGCTTTTTCTTTAATATGTTTTGTGTGGCTCTATTAAAGTGGAAACTCAGGGTGTGACACTCCGTCCCAAAATATAGCTACATTGTAAGGTTTTGGAGATATTAAGGATTGGGGTGCAAGGTCAAAAATACCTCTCATTATAGTCTAGGCTAGGTGAGGTGTGTGGGTCTACTCTAGTTGGGATGATATGGATCGCTAGGGGTATGATGGAAAAGTTAGTACAAAAATTTACCTTGTACAATCCTAGGTAGCTACATTTGGGACAAATTTGAATTTCAAAGGTAGCTATATTTTGGGACGCGAGGGGGGGGGGGGGGAGGGGTATTATTTTCTTTGGATAGTGAGCATGCTGCCTAATTCTTGTTTTTTTTCTATTTAAGTTGATGCATCCCTAGATCTGTTGGTGATTTTTCTTGTTAGACCTGTTAGCAGCAGTTGTGTGTATGTGTGTGTTCTAGGATATTCAACAAATCCCCCAATTTCTTATGCAGATGGGAGTTGGGAGTTGATCGAGGTGGACGAGGAAGCCACCAAAAAGGAACGGATCAAGCTGTTTGAGGCAACAATCAAAGCCTCTCAGCAAGTCCAAGTAAGCACTCTGCCCTTGTAGTGATAGTCTTGCTATCGTTCTCTGTCGCAGCAGTACTTAGTTTTTATGTCTCTTGTAGAAAATGATCGACCGGTCTAAGAAGCTGAGGAAAGCCTCATCGAAGCTCACTCCCCAGATCAATCGGCTCTCTCAACTTCAGAAGGAGAAGGACGAGATCCAGAAGTCGGTGAAGTTACGGGAAGACTTCCTCCGTGAGGCAGTGAACACCTTCAGGGATGAGAAATTCAACCTGATGGGAACTGTCCGAGATTAGCACCATTCCTTCTCGAGTTCTGTTTTGTATGAATCTCATCTTTTGATGTCTTCTTCTCTGTCTTCAAATCCCAGGAGCACACAATATTTGGCCAATCCAAGGAGCTCGACAGGTTGAAGAAGAAGGTTCAGGTCCTCGAGATTGAGAAAACCAAGATCGAGGATGAATTTGAAGGTAACTCACTCGACTCCTGATTCTTACGCTTGATTATGTCTTTGATTTTCTTTCCACCTTATACCCTATTCTCATGGAACATAATACAAGATAAAAACTCGACCGCCGTTCGAGGTGTTCATCGAGCAAATTCGCCACGTAGAGACTACGAATCAAGCCCTCATCGACGCTACCAAGGCGATGCTCGAGGTGATTAAGCCAGACAATGCGGCCCTGAGCTTGAGTGCTGCTCCCTAAATATTGCCGAAACTCCAAGCTGCTCTAGCCTCCAGTAGACTTGAAGGCCTTTGTGAGGGAGCATGCCACTCTGAGAGTGACTCAAGCCCTATCCATCGTGAAGTCTTAGTCGGTTGAACACTCTTGCCTTGATACCTTGGAGAACCATGCCATTTGCGCGCTCCACCTGCCTATTGCTCTGGGGGTGTGCCATCGAAGCAGAACAGATTTTTATGCCGAAGTCGTTGCAGAAATCCTTGAATACGCCGTTCATGAACTGAGTGCCATTGTCCGTGATGATGCGATTGGGGACTCCAAATCGGTAGATAATACTCAGTATGAAGTCTTTTGCCCAGGCCGCTGTACTTGTAGCAACGGGTTTAGCCTCAATTCACTTTGTGAACTTGTTCACTGCAACGAATAGATGTGTAAACCCTCCTGGCACCTTCTTGAACAGCTCGACCATGTCAAGCCCCAGACTGCTAAGGGCCACGAATTTCGGATAGTCTGCAACTCTTGTGCTAGTAGATATGTTTACCGAGAAAAAATTGACATCCTTTGCATGACCGGCTAAGTGCTTTAGCATCGGTAACAGTAGTCGACCAGAAGAATCCTTGTCTGTAAAGCTTTCCAACTAACATTCTGGATGCAGTACATGAGAACTCCGGATACACTTTGATGATATAGGTCTTCTCCGACTATGATAAAACTTTTGCTCCGTTGCTTGACTCGCTTGGCTTTGTTGCGATCTTCCGGGAGTTCGTCTTCCAGTAGGAATCGAATAATTGGGGTCCTCCAATCTTGGAAAATAATGGGCACCTCCGTAGGTTCGGGGTTTCATGCAGCCTTTGACTGCCCGGGTTCTGGCTTCTTCTTGACTGAGGGCTCCAGTAATTTCTCAACAAAAAACACCAGTCAGGACCGCTTCTCATTTGGTTTCCATATTGGCCAACTTGTCCGTAGCTTCATTGAATTGGTGTAGAACGTGAGTAATCTTCACTCCGTCAAACCTTTTCCCCAACTTGCGTACCTCTTAACAATATGCTGTCATGTTTTCGTCCGAGCATGACCAGTCTTTCATGACTTGGTTCACCGCGAGTTAAGAATCTGTGTAAACCACCAACCGTCTAATACTGAGTGATATGGCAATACAGAGCCCGTGGATGAGTACCTCATACTTAGCATCGTTGTGAGATGCTGGAAAATGAATCTGAAGGACGTGTCTGAGTTTTTCTCCATTAGGTGATGTCAGGACGACACCAGCTCCTGCTCTGCCGATCTGTAGTAAACCGTCGAAGTATATTGTCCAGTACTCAAGTTTGTCCGCAGATGCAACTGACTAAACTTCTGTCCACTCGGCTACAAAGTCGGCGAGGGCTTGAGACTTGATTGTTGTCCGTGGTTTGAAGGTGATGTCTGTGGTTTTTAGCGATTATGTCGGTGGCTTTGCGATTGTAAAGAACATCTCCGAGTAGGAACATCCCCTTGGAAATAATGCACTAGCTTCTGGACTGTGATGAGTACACCATATAGCAGCTTCTAGACCTGAGGATATTATTCCTTGGACTCTACTAGGATTTCACTGGTAAAGTAGACTAACTGCTGAACCTTCTTGATGTGACCCGTCTCTTCGCGCTGCACGGCCAGCATAGTACTAACCACCAGGGAAGTTGCCGCGAGATACAACAGGAGTGGCTCCACGGACATGGGTGATACCAATACAGGTGGGGTGGTGAGAAATTTCATGAACTCTTCCAAGGATAGTTGGGCTACGGGCATCCATTGGAAGTTGTCAACTTTCTTCAGATGTTTGAAAAAAGGCATACCCCGTTCTCCAAGTCGGGAAACGAATCGATTGAGTGCCGCCATGCAGCCTGTCAGCTTTTGGACATCCTTCTAGGAAGTTGGGGGCGCCATGTTCATGATTGCATTGATCTTCTCTAGGCTTGCCTCTATGCCGTGGTATGATACGATGAAACCGAGTAGTTTTTCCAAAGATACTCTAAAGACACACTTTTCAGGTTAAGCTTCTTCTTGAATCTCCGAAGACATTCGAAAGTTTCTTCTAAGCTAGCGATGAGGTCATCCTTGAACTTGGTCTTGATCACCATGTCATCAACATATACCTCTAGGTTGCGTCCGAGCTGAGTGTGTAGACACCGCAGAATAGCACGCTGATACGTTGCACCAACGTTCTTCAACCCGAAGGGTATTATGATGTAGCAGTATGCTCCGAACGGCGTAATGAAAGTAAGTCTTCAGATAGTCCTCTTCCTTCAAGTGGATTTGGTGATATCCCGAATAGCTGTTGAGAAAATTGAGTAATTTATATTCCGCAGTAGAATCAACCACCTGATCAATCCGAGAAAGACCAAACGGATCATTAGGACATGCTTTGTTCAAGTCGGTGTAGTCAACGCACATGCGCCATTGGTCGTTCTTCTTCCGGACCAGAACTGGGTTTACCAAGCAATCCGGGTGATAGACCTCCTTGACAAACCGGGTTGCTAGGAGCTTGGTAATCTCTTCGCGGATAGCATCTTTGCGGTCTTGAGCAAAGCACCGTACTCTTTGCTTGATTGGCTTGGCGTCTGCCTGGACGTTTAGGGAATGCTCAATCACCTCCCATGGTACACCAGGCATGTCGGAAAGTTTCCAAGGGAAGATGTCCCTATTTTCCTGGAGGAAGATAACGAGCGTGTCTTCCTATTTAGGGTCGAGTCCGGTCCCAACAAGCACCATCTTGGTAGGGTTGGAAGGGTCTAGGGGGATCTTTTTGACCTCATTATCCGCTGAAATTCCCGACTTGGCTGCCTTTTTGGCCATAACATCCTTGTGTGCCTGGAAGCGAGTGCTGCCAGTCAGATATTGCTCCGTCCGATTGTGGCCTCTTGAGATTGCACCAGCTCACAGCTCTTCTTGTCGCAGGTGAAGACTTGCTTGACATTGCTGCAAAGGGAGAGTACTCTGGCAGGTCCTAGCATCTTGAGCATCATGTAGGTGTAGTGGGGTATTGCCATGAACGTGGCAAGCGCTAGTTGTCCGAGTATGGCGTGGTAGGCTATCTCGAGATCGGCGACCTCGAAATAGATGTTCTTTGTGTGAAAATTATCCCGCATGCCAAAGGTGACCGGTAGAGTGATTTGTCCGAGTGATATTGGAGAGAGGCTGGGAATTACCTCATGGAAAAGAGTTGTACTCGGCCGTAGCTTGGAATGAGGAATCTTCATCTCATCGAGCATCTTGGCGAATAGGATGTTCAGAGCGCTCCCGCCATTGATCAGAACCTTCTTCAACTTGATGTTCTTGATGAGTGGGTCCAGGATGAGTGGATAGCGTCTCGGATGGGCTACTCGATCGGGATGATCCGTGTAGTCAAACATGATAGCGACCACGAACCACCATAGATATTGAGGGGTGTCGGTGGAGACGGTGTTGACTTTGCATGCAGTTAGCTTCTGCTTCCACTTGGACTCGTACGCTGACGGCCCTCCAAAACTATGGTTGAGCTTAGAATGGGGTCCTAAAATTCTCCTGCTAGGCCAGAATCCGGCTTGTCCTTGTCCTTGTCGTCGCAGGGAGATGAGATTTGCTCCAAGACGAACTTCTTGAGCATGAAATAATTCTTGACCAAGTGCTTCCCTTTAAGATGGAAAGGACACGGGTCGTTCATGACCTTCTGGTAGTCATTGGTTATGGGAGCTTGGGGACGATTGCTATCGACTATCGCGACGAGGTCCTTCGATTTCAGCTTGTGGTCCCTTGTCTTTGATGGTCCCGCGTCATCCGACTCGTGTCGGTCTCTCTGTCGAGGCTTGTCTTCCTGCGCTTTGGCAACAACATTGGCCAAAGCAGCATTCTTGTAGGCCATCTCAAAGAGAGTTTTGACTGTAGATGGAGTCTTCCGAGTAAACTTGGCAATGAATGGTGTGTCTTTGACTCCCTTGCGGAAGGCGTGGATGACCTTCTCATCTTTGATCTTGGGGATAGTGTTCCTCTTCTCAGAAAAACACTTGATGAAGTCCCGGAGCGATTCGTTCTTCTTCTGGTGGATTTGATACAAGTCAAACTCTGTTCCTGGCCTCTCGTACGTGCCCTAAAAGTTTGCCATGAACTAGTCATGAAGCTCTCCCCAGGAATCAATAGACCCTCTCAGAATCCCCGTTAACCAGATCGGTGCCGACTCGGCTAGGGCAACTAGAAGATAGTTGGCCATGGCCTTGTGGTCACCTCCAGCTGCTTGGAGAGCTAGGGTGTAAACTGTGAGCCAGAACTCGGGATCTGTCTTGCCATTATATTTATTAATGTCAGTCGGTTTGAAGCCAGATGGCTAGTTGACTTGGGGTAGCTGATGAGGACATCAACACCATCGATACGTCCCCACCTACGCATGGAGAAGGCCACCAAGGAAAGGGAGGAGATCAACAAGAAAAGGGATTTGCGCAGGCTGGAATCGGACTGTACAATAGCGCCAACTTGTGACGGCCGCCACGACTTCATACGAACTCCGATTTGGGAGTTCTAGTACTTCATGGAAAGCTTAACAAGTCTACTTTCCAACGGATCTGGACTCATATTTATATTTGCTCGAAATCATCCGCAATCGTTGTTTTAGTAATGAGGGGTCCCTGTTTAAGGTGCTGCGTCACCGTTTTTGGGCCGAAGGCCCATGTATCAAGTCGGGTCCATTAGGGACGCGTCCTAGGGTTGGAGAATGACCCCAACACCCCTGTGGCCATCCTCCCATCCTATTAATACCCTTAGAGCCGCCACAAACAGATTGGGTTTTGTTAGATTAAAGTTAGCGTCGCTACTTTATAGTGTAATCCCGTGATCGGCTAGATCGCCGGTTTGCTCGTCTTCGGAACCCCACCATTTGTTCTCTTGAATTAAACCTTCATCTTTATTCGCAAATTAAGTTACTTGTTCATCTTGTTCTTGCTAGTTCTCGATTGCCTACAGGAACAATTACCCTCGTGGTTGGGCTGATTGTGCATCCGTCGAGATTGCGAACAGCCTCTGGAGTTGGTGTAACGATTGCTAAGGCGCAACATCCCTAGACGGTTGTAGTCGGATCGCCAACGTCGCTCCATCCATCACATCAGTAGCTCACGTGTGAAGGTGGGAACTCCTTCGTTCGAGTGGCTTCCGCGATGGGGACTCTAACTCCGGCTCCGGCGGTTGAATCGCTCATGATGGAGGCCAAAGTGGTTGTGTTCGATTTCCAGTCAGCATCACTCGTCTTCTTCGCATTCAAGTTGGCGAGTTTGAATGTCTTGACTGAGATCATGGCATAGTTAGTCTCTAACATCGCGATCGTGCCGACCATAGCTGTCGTGATGTCACTGGGGGTCTTCGTCACGATAGTGTGCTGATCCGCACAGTGACTCTGAAGGTCTTTGGTTATAAGTGGATGCCCGGCGTCTACCTATGGACCTTGATATAGCGGCGTCAGATGTTGACTTGCTTGAGAGAACCGGGGTATCAGAAGCTTCCTGGTTTTATTGCACCGTCGCAGCTGTTATCATGGCTTTGATCTTTCAAATCCTTGGCGTTGCCTCACGGTCTGGTCCCAGCTGCAAGGTGTTGAGTAGAATTGTTGTGGCCACAACATTCTGTTGGGGGTGACGAAGACGTCATCTTCCCTAGATCTGATCTCGACTCCCCTAAATCCGATCTCGTCAGGGCCGTGTCCAAGTCGAACACTAGGGAAGAGAGTTGCCTCCAGGCTCGCAGGTCTTGGATGTCGCCGAAACAGGTCATTGAAGATTGCTGCAGCATTGCCGAGATCAACCGGCACGAGGTTGGCTAGATCTCCCTCCAATCGGGATAAAACCGACTCGAAAAGAGTGAGGTGACTGAAGTCGTTAGCGATGAAGTCGAGGCTCCCGAAGCGGAAGGCTCTGGGAGGGAAGGTGATGCGACTCTAGTGGCTGGATCCATCAAATTTGTTGATGATGATCTTGGCACTGCCCCTATCTAGTGTGCCAACTGTCGATGTTTTATATCGGCAATAATGAATAGGGGATATGCGTCTGACCTAAACTTGATGGGTTCAAAAGAAAACAAAAGTTTATACTGGTTCAAGCCCCCAATGTGAGGTAATAGTCTACTTCAGTTATGGTATATTGCTTTCGCTATATTGGTTTTGTTATACCCCAGGGGCTCCTTACCCCTTCTTATATATGAGGATTACATGGTAGGAAACCCAGTTAGATACTACCAAGAGTTTTCCTTATAGGTACATAGAGTATCCGGCTAGAATTATATCCTTTTTCTTGTCGTGCAAGTTACATGAAGCTGAGTCCTATTCTATCTCTAATTATATAGGTCGGTCCACCCTTTATCTAAGTAGCCGTATTTGTCTTACTTATTACCCCGGGCCATGGCCTCCACACCAACCTGCCCTTCTACCTGCTCGGATTGGAGAGTCCCAATCTTCTTGTGGGGTTTGTACTTTCTCCATCCCCTTTTTCTGTGGCATAAACTTTGTAGGCCTCCCTCCGTACAATTCAATTTCAAGCGTGAACTCGTGATGTGGTCAAATTGGACCACAATTTGGTAGGGATAATAGGAGTGCGGGCTGGCTCTTGGTAGCAGATTTGAAATTTTCATGCTTAGCGCAGGTTAGTTCGGTGTGTTATTGCTGAACTACTCCTTTGCCAGTTCTCCCTTTTTTTTTCCCTTTGCCATGCATGAGTAAATGTAGAAATCACTAATGTTTGTGCGTTCAATTCTTTCTCAAAGATAGAAGGTCACAACGGTAAGAGGATGAAAGCTAGCAGCAAGGAAGAGGTGATTTGTTACTGCAAGTTCTCTGTACAATTTTGATTGAAATGCTTACAAATGCATGGCAAGTTCTTGGTGGTATTCTGCTTAAGAGTTAAGATTACCATTCTTGTATTCCTCGGTTACAGGTGGTTAAGCTATATGGCCTTGTTTGCTTAATCATGTGATGCAGCAGTAATATAGTTATTTGTGTGGTGGAATCTGACTTTTATCTTTTGTGAACAGGATACAAAGATGGCAGCTACTGAGCTACTACCATTTATGATGTCCAAGTGGATCGTTTAGATCCCCTACATCGAGAGGGTTGCACATATTATGTATCAACGATGTCCATAGAATTATAAAGAGAATTGAGCAGCATTGGCTTGCAGACAATATTTATGAGTGTGTTTCTACAGGTCTTACAACTATAAGTGAGATGCCAAACATGAGCGAGAAGACATTGCTGTTCTTTCCTCTGCTCGTGCCACTTAACCAAGTTTTTGAATTCACTTATCATAATGACATTTACGTTGGTAAGTAGTTCAGTTGATCACCTGAAAAACTGGTACAAGGAAGCACGAGGTGCATATGATGGCACGATTCTAATTTTTGAAAAGTATAAGTGATATTCATCCGGTTTCAGTCTTTGTAATGATATATTTCGAATCGTGTACTTATAAGGGCATAGATCTAATTAATTTGAAAAAAATTCAGGTAGTTCGCTAGAGTTACAACTGTAAGACAAGAACATGTCGTCAACAACTCAATGCGTAGGACGAAGCAACTATTAAACTATAAACATTGGTTTTTTCCGATAGTAAATGATGGTGCATTCATTGTTTCGTAGTGACTGAAAATTCATAAAACCTTCAACCCCACACACAAGATGGGCAAGAGGTCATCCAGTTGTCTCATCTGTCCTCCGTCCAAGTCGTCGCAGCATGGTTTTTTTTTGTAAAGCCTGTTATAACACATATATTTTGCTAGTATACTTATATAGGTCAACTCAACTGAGAGGCCCGTCACATTGATCGAGTGTGAGCCAAATGTGCGAACTACACCATATGCATGACAACAGAGCAAAAACATCATGGGCTAACTGGTATCCAAATGGTGTTGATTATTTTCGAGTATAAATAGAAGACAATTACTGTCCGAAGTGGAACTTAAATACTCAATTATTTTTAGATTTAACCAGCCGATTCGTAAGTTATTGTTTGTCATGTGATATTGGAGCAAACCGTATCGAAGTTACATGTATATATTGTAGTTTCGTCTCTATGGATATTTTTGGTTAGAGGAGTCAGACAAGTATGCGATTCCTAACCAGTACCGGCGTGACTGTGATCTGTTACTTGGCGAAAACTATGGATTAAGAAGCAACAACTTGCAGAACCAATTTTTTAAATTAGGCATGATAATTTTTAGATATCAATCTAATTTATAACAGAAGCAAACCACATAAAAATTATGACTATGCGTGATAAACGGAGTTGTCTAAATGTTTTTTTATACCGTGAACTACTTGTTTTTGGTAGCATCAATATAAGTTCACTGCTACATAAACCCTTATTCGTGCCACCCATCAGTGTCAGTTTGCTAAAACTTGGTACTGATAGAGGTTTTCCACCCACCAACACTCCTATGTGCCTAATATCGTGCCTCGTGTGGCATTGATGAGGACTCTCGTCTACCGCCATGGCACGTGCTCGTGCGGTATCGATGGCGCCGAGGCTAACAGGCGACGGCAACGGCACCGACCTTGGCATGCTTGTGCGGCGGCGACAGCGCCGAGGTTGGCAGGCGGCGGCAATGACGACGGCACCGAGCTTGGTGTGCTTGTGCAGCGGCGTCAGCAGCCTCCCCTGTGCCATCGATGACCGCTCCCTCGAAGCCTCCTTCAGCCCCTACGGCAAGATCCTCGAGTCCAAGGTTCGTTTCATGTTTTTTTTCTTGCTGCTGCGATTTGTTGCTGTGGAGTTCATCAGATCTAGTTAGGAACTTGGGATTTTGTGAGATCTGGATAGATGGATCTGACTTTGGATGCTTCCGTACGTGCAGATCAACAACGATGTAGATGCGAGCTTGGCATGTTCTTGGATTTGGTTTTGGTTCTTGGCAGGTGGGGGAGAAAGCGCTGGAGCTCGATGCATCGGCTCGAATGCATCGAGCCGGCTGTATTGTTTTACTCGTGTAATCTTATCTGTGCCGTGTCTCACATCCGATACTGATGGACTCATCTTATCAGTGTCGGAATTCCAATGCCGGTTAGGGATCTGATATTGATGACTTTTCTCAACTGACGCTGATGACCCTTGCTGTAGCAGTGGTAGTTGGCTTGGAGATCTTAACGAGTTTCTAGACGTGCTATCAACATAAGCTGTGCAATACCGTCATGGCAGCACAATACGGTCATGGAAGCACCTGTTTGACCCAATTGCATGTGTATCATGGAGCACTATTTTTTTTTCAAATAGGTATGATAACTTTTAGGTACAAATTAAATATGATGCAGGCATCAATTTGCAATCATTGGCTAGCGGCATGGCTAAGGCATCTCTGGTGGTAAATGCGATTTCTAATGTCCACTGCAAAATCGATTCAATTCACGTGTTGTGCAATGTATGTGGACTCATAATAAACTGAAATATATTTCTCTAACCTCCATATTCATCTTGATAACCATATGCCGTAGCATCAGCTCAGTTCCCATGCTTATATTAATTTTTTATTACAACACAGTTCAAACCACAAGTTTGTTCGATATTGCCTTTTCTCGTAGGTCGGTTCGGTAGCCACAACGTGCATGGTTTGATTGGACGTACGATGGCTCGATTTATTGCGTACACCGGAGATGGCAAAAGATCATAGAATTGATAGGCTTTTGTTTGGATTTAACCTCGATTTAATTTTGTTCAAATTAAAAAAATTTAACTTGTAAGGAAAACCGAGCCGTTTGTATTCTCAAACTGGACCAAGAAGTCCGGTCTTCATGAAGACATACCTATTTTCGTTGGTTTTATGAACACGGATGCTAGCACGATTTTGCATGACCTATTAATTATTAGACATCCGTTTGGTTTTATGAACATGGGTGCTAGCATGATTTTGCATGACCCATTAATTATTGGACACCAGTATGGTTTAGGCATCGTTCTTATCAGCTTTTAGTTTGAGCTACTTTATCAATTTTTATAAACACGTTTCTCAAACTGCTAAACGGTACGTCTTTTATAAATTTTTTTATATAGAAGTACTTTTAAAAATTAAATAAATCTATTTTTTATGTTTGTAATAATTAATACTTAATTAATTATGTACTAATAATCTATCATGTTTTTTCTAAATACATAGGAGAGTGTGTATCATTATATTAAGAAAAAAATATAGTTGAGACACGTTTTTCATACGGTAATAAACTTAAGGCTAACCTTATATTTAAACGATGGCTTAGACTAGGATTTGTAGGATAGAGGTGCTTCGCGATTTTTCGATTTGGCAGTCTGAGTCCACAGCTACTCTATGGATATGAAATAAGCTTTTGCTTTCGATTTGATCTATAGCTGTAGGATAGACGTGCTTCGCGATTTTGCGTGACCCAAAGCTTCTGAAGCAGCATGACTGAAGCCACTAGCACCTGGAATGCTCTGCTTTTTATCTCACATTTGTTTCGATCAAACGGTCAGCCTGAGCAAAAATAATTTTGCTCCTTTGTACTACAGCTAGTAAGTCCATGCGATTCTTCCCTATTGTTAATTTCCTCCAATGTGTCCCTGAGAGACAGCGGCCAAGTGTAACCGTGGAAGAGCTCACGCAGCATAGTATAGAAATTGCGAGCATGTCTCATGCGTGGTATCACTATTGGCGGCACTAGAAATTATCACGTCATTGACACATTAGACATGTGCTAAGTCTAGCTTTACTATGCAATATTCAATTTTTCGGTGTTGGTAATTGTTGGAGCAGGATCAGACGTCATGTCTCTAATTCGACCGAGATTTGGAAAGACACTAGCAATCTTCCTTGCTAGGCACAAAGGTGACAAGTTATTCGATCTACCAGGAGAGAACATTCCGCCAAGATGGAGGTCGAAAACATTTTCCTCAATACAGAGGTCGAGAATGTTTTTTCCAAGATAGAGTTCGAGAATATCTCCCATTCAAGAATAGCGAAACATAGGGACCGGAGGTGAGGCTTAGGATGCAAGCCAAGAAAGAAATATTTTTCCATGTGGCATGGGGACCAGCCTGGACCACCTTGGACAGCTGTCCTAGAGGGGACCATAAATCTAGTGCAAAATGTCTAGATTGCCCCTAGGGTTAGCGATCCCTCAGAGACATTTCTGTAATCTCATTGTATGCCTCCTGGGCTATAAAAGGCAAACAAGCACTATTATAAAAGACACAGAATGTTTGAGTAAATAGTGCTTTGAATGCATTTAGCCCCTAGATTACATTTTGTAAGGAAAAGCGGATGAAAACATTTCTTGTTCGTGACCGAAGGTCACAACAGTGGCACCGTCCGTGGGGACGCAAGTCTCTAAGGTGAAAGTTAGGAAGTAGATGCACCCTAGGCTACAAAGAGTGAGAACAATACTAGCAAGATACACCGACGCATTTCAATAGCAATCAAGGCAAATACAAGATCCTGTCGTGGAAGGTGAAATGGAGCCAGAAAGGGAAATCGAGAACGTGGCTAGAGATAGAGTGGCAGCAGATGTAATTGAACATATTGGAGATAATCATGTGAACGAAGTGGACCTAACGAAAATGGTGGAAGCACGAGGGGCTATGATGATAAGCCAAGAACTATTCAAAGAAATGCATAGAGAATTGCAAAGGTTGCAAAATTTGCAAAATCCAAGTGAAACAGCAGAAGCAGCCGTGGCTGATATCCCAGAATCATCGCAAAAACTACAACAAAATGTCATCCCCCCAGTTTTCGAGTCAAAATCCAGTACAAATCAGTCTACCTCTCATGAACCAACCCGCTTCCACAGACACACTGCCCATCCAGAACCAGCCCAGCTCTACGAATGCCCCAGTCCCAAGTTAACCAAACACAGATGCACCCGTCATGGGCTAACAAAACATCTCGAATTTCACATCAGTACTGGCGGAAATACCATCCCAAGACGCTCTAAACACAACCCTCATGCTCAACCAGAGCCCAATCCAACTTTCTATTCACACCCCGCATAATCAGTTCCCCCATTCAATTCCCCAGCAAACTCTGCAACAACCTTTCCTCTACCAAAATCAACCTTTTCTCCAGCAAAATCAACCTCTTCTCCAGCAACATCAGCCATTCCTCTAGCAAAATCAACCTCTTTTTCAGCAAAATTAACCTTTTCCCCGGCAAAGTCAGCCTTCTCTCCCACAAAATCAACCCTTTTCTCACCAAAATAAACATTTTTCCCAATACACTCCACCAATCTCTCAACCAATCTTCCAACACTTGCCTCAAAATCAAATTGCACATCTGACATTTCAAAACACCCCCAGCCAGAATATACCTGTTGCCTAGCCACAGTTTCAAGGAGTGCAAACGGTGGATGACAAAAGTCCTTTAGGCCCAAACTTGCAGATGGCACCTTGGCCAGCACATTTCAAGCTTTTAAACATAACAAAGTACAAGGGAGATACCGACCCAAACGTGTACCTAAGAGTGTATGAAACGGCAGTGGAAGCAACAGGGGGAGATGACACAACTAAGGCAAAAATAGTTCCGACGATGTTAGAGGGAGTAGCACTCTCCTAGTACACCACAATTCCACCACTGTCTATATACTCCTAGGAACACATGAGGGATACATTTCGATCAGGATTCACTAGAGCCTATGAGGAGCCAAAAGAATATGACGACTTATATGCAGTGCAGCAACTCCCGTCAGAAACTATAAGGGAATTCATGTTGAGATTTTCTCGAGTCCGCTGCCAAATCAAGCACGTGGACGATGCAATGATAATAGCCACGGCAAAAAGGGGTCTGCTTAAAGGACCACTGAGGTTTGACCTCGCAAGAAACAGGACGAACACCGCCAATGAGTTGTTTGAAAGAATGGAGAGTTTCGCTAGGGGAGAAGAGGATGACTTGAGAATAAAGGTGGAAGCGTCAGCAATTGTGGGCAAGAAGTTCTCGAAGGGAAAAGAGAAGAATACATCGATAGAGGAGAATCAGTCGAAGCATAATATCAAGCCATGGAAGAGATTCAAGTAAGATAGTAAGAAGCATGTGAATTTCATCAAGAGGGAAAAAAGAACTTTTCACCATGGTGGAGAAGGGAGAGGTTTTTGCCGTGGTGAGGAGGGGAGAAGTTTTCACCGTGGTGGACAGGGACGTGCACCATGGAGAGGAGGACGCGAAAATGGAAGAGGTCGAGGAAGATTTCCTTTTGAGCCCAAGTTCTGTAGGTGGCATGGACACTGTACACATGCAACAGAGGAATGCAAAACAATACAAGGCATTTTGGCCGACCAGGCGGAGAAATATGAAAACAACCAGCAGAGAATCTAGCCACAGATACATAATTTGATTGAAGGAGCAGTGTTGAAGATAGAGGCAATTGAGAAAACTCCCAAGAGGGTAATCAATGCAATCACTGGCGGCTCTTCCCTCAGGATGGAGTCGAAAAGGCAGAGGAAAACGTATGTGCGGTAGGTGAATCACGTCGGCACAAGTCAAACAAAACCACCAGCCTACTCAAATACCACAATCTCCTTTGGTCCAGAAGATGCATAAGGCATCTTTTTCCCGAACCAAGACCCACTTGTTATCTCTGTTGACATAGTGCAATGTGAGGTCCACCGGGTATTGGTGGATGGTGGAAGTTCTGCGGATGTTCTACTCTTTGATGCGTTCAAAAAGATGCAGATTCCTATGAATAGGCTAAACAAAGCAGGAGTACCACTCTAGGGTTTTAAGGGACAAAAGGTGGATGCTATAGGCAAAATAGCACTAGAAGTGGTACTCAGAAATGGAGAAAACACAAGGAGTGAAATTGTTGTTTTTGATGCGGTGGATGTGCCCTAGTAGTACAATGTCATCTTGGGCAGAACAGTAATCAACTTGTTCGAAGCGACAATACATTATAATTACATATGCATGAAGCTGCCTGGACCACAAGAGGTGATTACCATAAGAGGGAGTCAACTCGCAGCAAGGAAGTTCGAACTGCAGATGACCCCTCACAGGAAGGGAGTACACGCGGAGGAGCAGAACCCGCGAGATAGTTTCTCCAGAAACCAGAAGTCAGTCCCAGAGGGGAAAACAAGGAAAGTAGTTTTGGACCCAGGGAAACCAAAAAGGTGCATAATGATGGGAGAAAACATTTCACCACAGGTAGAAGAGGAGATTTTGGCGGTCAAAAAGGAGAATATGGACGTTTTCGCCTGGTCTCTAGAGAAATTGGCAGGCGTAGACAGGAGCTTGATCGAGCACAATCTAGCGGTGAAGGAAAATCACAAGCCAAGTAAGCAAAAGTTAAGAAAAATATCGGCGGATAGACAAGCAGTAGCAAAAGTAGAGGTGGAGAAGTTGCTAAAGGCGTATAAGGGAGGTCATGCATCCCGAATGGCTAGCTAACCCGGTGTTAGTCAAGAAAGCCAATGGCAAGTGGAGAATGTGTGTGGATTTCACCGATTTGAACAAAGCGTCCCCGAAAGACGATTTCCCCCTGCCAAGGAAAGATCAACTAGTGGATGCTACAACATAATGTGCACTCATGAGTTTCCTGGACACATATTCTGGGTATCACCAAGTTTTCCTAGTGCAGGAGGACGAGGAGAAAACTTCCTTCATTACACCTTTTGGCACATATTGCTTCATCCGAATGCCATTTGGTCTGAAGAACGTTGGGGCAACATTCACCTGGCTCATCTCTAAAGTACTGGCAAGTCAGTTGGGGAGAAATTTAGAAGCGTATGTGGACGACATTGTTGTCAAGAGCATGCAGGAGAGAACTCATGGAATGGATCTGCAGGAAACATTCAACAATCTTCGGAAGTTCTCGGTCAAAATAAACCCGGAGAAATGTATCTTCAGTGTTCAAGCAGAAAAACTCCTTAGTTTTCTCGTATCTAAGAGGGGAATTGAGGAAAACCCAGACAAGATTGATGCCATACA
The DNA here is from genome assembly GCA_003991445.1 of Oryza meyeriana var. granulata. NCBI lineage: Eukaryota > Viridiplantae > Streptophyta > Magnoliopsida > Poales > Poaceae > Oryza > Oryza meyeriana. The sequence goes on from RYFJ01002480.1 coordinate 240,300, forward strand.
GCTGATGGAACCACCGAGGAACCCAAGGGAAGTCCAAAAGTTGACAGGCAGAATGACATCATTGAGCAGATTTCTATCGAAATCAGCGGAAAAAGGTCTCCCATTCTTCAAGACAATGAGAGGAGTAGTAAATTTCCAGTGGATAGCTGAATGCCAAGATGCATTCGAAAAGTTGAAAACGTACCTTCAAGATATGCCAACTCTGGCAAGCCCACAACCGGGACAGATTTTATTGCTTTACGTGGCAGCGACTCCGGCTACAGTGAGTGCGGTTTTTGTACAAGAAGAAGGGGAAAAGCAAGTTCCCATGTATTTTGTGTCGGAAGCTCTACAGGGGGCGAAAACGAGATACTCGGAAATAGAGAAGTTAATATATGCCATAGTAATGGCATCAAGAAAGCTGAGGCATTACTTTCTCTCGCATGAAATCAAGGTACCGTCATCATATCCAATAGGAGAGGTGCTGGCGAACAAAGAGCTGGCGGGCCAGATTGCGAAGTGGGCAATGGAGTTGGTGCCATTCAACCTGAAGTACATACCAAGAACAGCAGTGAAATCACAAGTACTGGCGGACTTTGTGACAGAATGGATATCAACAGAAGCGGTGAAGAATGTGGAAGAGCAGAAACCATGGATATATTCGGATAGGTCATGGAGTGCCGCAGGTACTGGCATAGCGGCAATCATCAAGACCCCAATGAAGCAAACATTGAGATACTCAGTTTAGTTGCTATTTCCAACAATGAACAATGTAGCCAAGTACGAGGGAATACTACTGGCTATGAGAAAGGCCCGAGCACTAGGGGCTTGGAGGTTGATTATCAAGACATATTCCAAGCTCGTGGCAGGACATTTTGCCAAAACCTTCGAGATGAAAGGTAACACAATGCAACAGTATCTGAACGAGGTGCGGGCAAACGAGAGACATTTCCTTGGGATAACGGTAAAAGCCATCCCGAGAGGTGAAAACACAGAGGCAGATGAACTGGCAAAGGCAGCCGCAGCAGGACAACTGCTGGAAAACTTAATTTTTGAAGTCCTAGAAACCTCGAACGCATCAAGAAGGCAAAATGTTTTCACCATTTCACCAGCGGAAATGGATTGGAGAAATCCACTGATAAAATACTTGGTGAGTGATCAGCTGCCTGACAATGAAGTGGAGGCAAAGAGAGTGCAGTTAATATCGAGGAAGTATAAGATGATTGACGGGCAACTATACAAGAGCGGAGTCACAGTGCCATTGCTGAGGTGCGTCATCAAGGAGGAAGGAATGAAGATGGTCGTGGATATCCATGAGGGCTTATGCAGAGCACACCAAGCACCTAGGTCTGTTGCTTCCAAGGTGATTCGGTGTCACGCCCTGAAATTTGTAACCAGAATTCTGAACATTCCTGTATATTAAATCCTTGTCCAGGAAAGCCAGGGTACACAATACCAAGTTGCCATAAAGAGTGTGTCTTACAAACTAAATAAAATTTGTCTTACATAAATGCAGTGGTAAAGATAAATAAAGCCTATATACAGCTAGCCAAGCGGAGGCTTCCATTCCACAGGAGTCTTGACGGCGGAGCCAGCCTAGTCCTCTAGGTGATCCTCGTCGGACAGGTACTCCACCACTGAGAGGGGGAAAAGGGAGCAAGACTGAGTACCACCCACAGTACTCAACAAGTCACACCCACAAATATGCACAATGCACGGGAGACAAAGATTAGCTAGGGGTTTATTTGCGTAAAAGCAATTGCAAACAATAGTAGTTCGTAAACAGTAAAAATGTTGATTAATTGAACAATATTAATCCTCCATTGATCAACGTTACACCACGTTAACCAGGCCCAACCATTCATCCTATCACTATAGCAAATTTTTAAGTTAATTTATTATAGTGAGTCTAATCACGGTGAGTCTTGACCAAGATGTCCATGATCGTGGGCGCGGCTATGCGAATAAATTTACTTTGGCCAGAGGTGTACAACTATACCCACAAGACACAGTCCCACACACATTCCTGTGTGCCAGCTTGCCACCACGACACCCCGCGAGAGGCTGTGACAGGATTGTTCACGCAATCTCTCTCTAACCATCCACACCATGCTAAGGTTGCACCTGCCGACAGGACACCCCATATCGGCCAGGCTACCCCCCTTGCACCACAATGGATTCAGAAGCCGATCAACCCGACCCCGAGCCAACCCAACTCCATCATGCCCATCCTCACCAACGGTGCCTAGGAGAGGGAGAAGATACGCTACAAGCCCAGCTGTTGCCCACACTGGCTTGTGGTATGTACGATTAATTGCCCAAGGGGTTCCTGCGAACCGGTCCTTTACTACCATGGGTACGACTAGCAGAACCATACACCCATGTCCACCATCTAGGTTAAATTTTTAGTAATTTAAGATTAGCATGTCCAAAGTTTCATTTCCCGACATAGAGTCGAACAATAAATGTAAATAAGAGTATTTAAATTCCCATGTGAGCTAATAGTTTCTAAGCATGACTAAGCATCCTAACCACAGCCTCTATTCATATTATTGCCCAACTACAAAGGTATACAGGAGGAATTAAGTCATAGCAATTAAAATTGCATCCATATAGGTCAGCCTTCCCACATGAAATAATGAAATAATGCATGTTTATTAATTTAAAACAAACATTTTACAATAAATGGGTACAATATTGTCGGCGAAATGGAACTGGGGGTCCCACAGTCCCCGGGGACGCGTGGGTCCTCTGCCACGTCAGCCCCTTCGGGGGCCGCAGTCTGCACCGGTGACGGCCGGCTACGGCTGTTTCCCCGCCAAGTACCTGGGGCCCGAGTACTGCCCAGGCCCGGGTACGCTTTTCCCGGGCGCCTCACGACGGCGCCTACATCTACCTCGGGCCCCGAGGGCATTCCCGGAATCAGGTCTCGCCCCCGTGCCCGGGGCCTCGCCTTCGGTCAGGCCCACAGCTCCTTTCCCGGGGCGCGCCCTCGGGACACAGTACCGGGACTTCCCGTGCCCGGGTCTCGCCCCCGGGCCCGAGGCCCATGGCTCGGTCCTGGGCGCGTTCCCGGGGCGCTTCACACTGGCCTTCCCAGGCCCGGGGCGCGCTTCCCACGCCCGGGGCTCGCAGCTTCGCTCCCGAGGCCTGCCCCCAGGCACAAGCATGACTCGAGCGGATCAGCTGCCAACTACCCGCATTAATGACGAGGCGACGGGGCGTGTCGCCACTGTCGCCTGCTCTGCCACACGTGGGCGTCTCATGATGGCCCCCCGTGGACACACGCCTGTGCAGTCAGAGACTTTTGACTTCGGCGGCAAGGACGTGCGCTGTCACATCTCCACGACTTAGCCGCCCGCAGCAGCCGAGCAGCATGACGACCAGATGCGCCGAACCTACTTCGGCGTGGCTCAATAAGCGACCGCAGACGCGTGCGACAAGACAGCTCTCTCTTTGGAGATGTGTAGGCACTGTGGACTCCTCTTGCACTATAAAAGGAGGCCCATGCCGACCTGGATTGGGAGAGTTCGATGACTAGATAGACTTCTTTGACTTGGAGATTGCCTTCGGCATTAAGCTCAGCTTAGATAGTTCCCTAGTGAGGGCCCGAGCACCCCTGAAGAATACCTTGTAACAACGAACCAGATTCATCTCTCCCGCATAGCAAAACACACACAGGAGTAGGGTTTTACGCCTCCGTGCGGCCTGAACCTGTCTACGTCTCCTGTCTCCTTGCATGCCATTCTCTCAACTCGATCCCCGGGCCCGAGCACATCATCTCCCGGACGCCGCTACCGTCCTGTGAACAACTCCCCTGGCCGAACCTCAAGGGGGGGGTCCCCAGACTCCCCGCGGTTGGAGCTTCATCCTCCGACAAATATGATCGAGGAAACGATGTAACTTGCCTTGCTCCAGCTCTGCGAACTCTGCAACGACTTCATAATAAACGAGAGGGTCGACCGCGTCAAATTCTATAGCAAACAAAGCACAGACAATTAAAAACAGTACATGTGGCAATAGAAACAGTAGCAAAAAGTATTTTTAATGGATTCTTGGCATTTTTCTGGATTTAATGAAATTTGGATAGAATTAATCAGAGCTCGTATGAATTAGTTATGGATTTTAGAACTTTCACTGTGATTTTGCTATACAAAACTAATTATTAATCAATTTATTGCGCAATTAAACGAATTAATGTGCCAGCGGACCACAGGGGACCGGCGCCAATAGACGGGGCCCACGGGTCAGTGGCGCGGGGAGGACGGCACACGTGGACCCGGTCCACGCACATGGGCGCAGCGTGGCCGCACGCAAATAGTCGTGATCTGCCGAGGTAGATCAGACCGCTCCGGTTGAGCCGAGGCCGAGTCCCGGCGGCGCGCGTGGCTGGCGACGGCGCGCGCGGCCCAATGGTCGCTGTCGGCGACCATTTGACGCGGCGGAGGGCAGCGGTGAGTGACGAAGGAGACAAGGAAGACGGTGGGGTGCTCACTAAGGTACGGCGACAGACGGAGAGCAGTGAACAGCGGCGAGCAGAGAGGATTGGTAGCGGCAAGGTTTTGGATGTCGATAGCGACGACGGAGGCGCGGACGAGGTGCGGGAGGACCTGGGAACGGTGTAGAGCTGGTTAGGAAGGGGAATGGCCAAACAGGCTGACGGGAAAACGCGGCCGAAGACCGGCGGAGAGGCTCACCAAAGGGGATTGGCGGCAGGAAAGGGACTCTGGCAGCATAGAGGCTCGCGGGAGTGGCGGTCGGGATTCTCTGGTGTGTGGCGAAGCTGACGGTGGTGGGCGCGTGGCCTAGCGGTGGCTACGGCAGTGGCGTCGAGCAACTAGAGGCGGCGGAGCGCGGCGGCGGCTCGGGTTCACGTCGCGTGAAGGCCTAGGTGGCACGGAAAGCTTGGGTGTTTGAGGGAAATTGAGCGGATGGGCACAGCGGTGGTTTAAGTAGGCACGAGGAGAGCAAGATCGTGGCCGAGGCAGCCGGATTTTGCCGAAAGAGGGAAACGGCGGCGAGCGTGGGACGTGCGAAATTCGCACAGGGTCGTGCGCGTGCGGGGTGGAGGACGTGGGGGTAACGGGCGGCGACCCAATCCGCGGTGTTTGATCGTGGGGCAAGCGTGCGAGAAGGCGGGCGGAGGTGGAAATCGAACGGCGGTGAGTATTTTTCCCCTCTACCCGATCCGGACGGAGGTAGACAATGAGCCTGACATGTGGACCCCAATCCCACATGTCGGTACGAGGGAGAGAGACGCGGGCAAGCGGACGCTGGTGAACGAGGCCCGGCTGTCAGCGGCGCGGGGTGAAAAGAGGAGGCGCTGGCGCGGGACTGACGAGCGGAGCCCACGTGGTAGAAAGAGAGGAAAGACGCGCGGTGCACTGGCTGGCAAGTAGGACCCAGCGGGGAGGCGCGCGCGTGTGTGTCGGCAACCCGGTGGGAAGAAAAGGAAAAGAAAAGAGAAAGGAAAAGAAAAGAAAAGAAAAAGGGATTTCCAAAAGGAATTTAATTCCGATAATTTGTTTTGAATTATTAAAATTACTTCCAGTGCTCTAAAAATTCCCATAAAAATCCTGTTAGTGTATTTTGGCCAGGAAAATATAGAAAAAATATTCCCAGCCATAATAAATTATTATTTTGCATTTCTCTCATTTAATTAATTCACTTGGCCTTTTAATTTTATTTTCTTGAGGCTTTTTATTTGGTATATTTTGTGTGGCTCCATTAAGGGAAAACTCAGGGTGTGACATTCGGCAAGGAATATACTGGCCGATGATAATAAAGGACACGGAGAAATATATAAAGACATGCAAGGCATGCCAAAAGTATGGCACGATCCCAAGAGCACAGTCAAAGGAGCTCCAACCCATCCCGCAAGTTTGGCCTTTCTACAAGTGGGGAATTGACATAGTTGGTCCATTGCCTAGAGCAAAGGGAGATTTACGCTTCGTGATCATGGCAATCGAATATTTCTCAAGATGGATCGAAGCAGAGCAAGTAGCAAGAATCACGTCGGCAACGGTGCAGAAGTTTGTATGAAAGAACATAATATGTCGTTTTGGCATCTCGAAAGAGATCATTTGTGACAATGGGAAACAATTCGAGTCGGGCAAATTCATGGAGATGTGCTAGGGGCTGAACCTCAACATAAACTTCGCTTCAGTAGGGCATCCCCAGACAAATGGAGTAGTAGAAAAGGAAATGGAAAGGTGGTAGAGGTGATAAGAAAAAGACTCGAAAGTTTGCCGAAAGGGAAATGGCCAGAAGATCTACTCTTAGTGCTGTGGGCATTAAGAACAACGGTCGTTCAAGCAACCGGAATGACACCTTTTCGGCTAGTGCGTGGGGATGAGGCAATGACACCAAGTGAATTAGGAGCTTTTTCTCCGCGGGTTGTTTTCACCCAAAACGAGGGAGAAAGAGAGTTTTCCCTAGACGCCCTGGAGGAAATCAAAGTGGAGGCGCTGCACAAGATGGCCAAGTATATGGAGAAAGCTAGAGGCCATTACAATAGTAAGGTTAGACCAAGGCAGCTAAAACCAGGAGATTTGGTCCTCAAGAAGGTGTTGAACGAGGTATCCGTGGGAGAACTGGACTCCAAATGGGAAGTACCATTCATCATCAAGGCGCAGACGAGCACTGGCTCTTACAAGTTGGCTGAGTTGGATGGCAAGGAGTTAGGGCGTACCTGGAACGCTTTGTCTCTAAAGAAATTCTATGTGTACCGGTAGCCAAAAAAAGGAAAAAACATTGTAATATATGTTCCTGCACTAGATATATGAAACAAAAACTGGAAGTAGGGTTATTATCCGATAAGGAGGCCTGAACCTGTATAAAAAATGTGTATGTGTTTGATTGTATATTGTGATTGTTGGGTGAGCAAAAACTAACACTCTGGAGCCGGAGTATAAACTACAAATTCGCCATGAGCAGAAATTAGAATTCGCCACGAGCGAAAACCATTAACACTCTGGAGCCGGAGTATAAACTACAAATTCACCGTGAGCGAAAATTTGAATTCGCCACGAGCAAAAACCATTAACACTGGAACCAAAGTATAAACTACCAAATCGCCATAAGCGAAAATTGGAATTCGCCATTCGCAGGAGCAAGAACTTGCCACTAAGCAAAGAGAAATCGTCTCGACCACGAGATCATATTTCGCCGCTCCTTTTCGAGGTAAGGGGGCGGCGAGCTCTGGCCAGCTATGCAGCCAACGCGTCTAAGTCAATTTTATATTCGATTTCGACATGACAAAATCATCTTGACCACGAGATCATATTTCGCCGCTCCTCTTCAAGGTAAGGGGATGGCGAGCTCCGGCCAGCTATGTGGCCTATGCGTCTAAGTCGATTTTATGTTCGATTTCAACGCGACGAAATCATCTCGACCACGAGATCATATTTCGCCGCTCCTTTTCGAGGTAAGGGGACGGTGAGCTCTGGCCAGCTACGCGGCCTACGTGTCTAAGTCGATTTTATGTTCGATTTCGACGCGACGAAATCATCTCGACCACGAGATCATATTTTGCCACTCCTTTTCGAGGTAAGGGGACGGCGAGCTCTGGCGAGCTACGCGGCCTACATGTCTAAGTCGATTTTATGTTCGATTTCAACGCGACGAAATCATCTCGACCACGAGATCATATTTCTCCACTCCTTTTCGAGGTAAGGGGGATGGCGAGATCCGGCCAGCTACACGGCCTATGCGTCAAAGTCGATTTTATGTTCGATTTCGACGCGATGAAATCTTCTCAACCACGAGAACATATTTCGCCGCTCCTTTTTCGAGATAAGGGGATGGCGAGCTCCGGCTATCTACGTGGCCTACGCGTCTAAGTCGATTTAATGTTCGATTTCGATGCGACAAAATTATCTCGACCACGAGAACATATTTCACCGCTCCTTTCGAGGTAAGGGGATGGCGAGCTCTGGCCAGCTACGCAGCCTACGCGTCTAAGTCGATTTTATGTTCGATTTCGACGCGACGAAATCATCTCGACCACGAGATCATATTTCGCCACTCCTTTTCGAGGTAAGGGGACGGCGAGCTCCGGCCAGCTACGTGGCCTATGTGTCTAAGTCGATTTTATGTTCGATTTCGACGCGACGAAATCATCTCGACCACGAGATCATATTTCGCCGCTCCTTTTCATGGTAAGGGGGACGGCGAGCTCTGGCCAGCTGCGTGGCCTACGCATCTAAGTTGATTTTATGTTCGATTTCAACGCGACGAAATCATCTCGACCACGAAATCATATTTTGTCACTCCTTTTCGAGGTAAGGGGGATAGCGAGCTCCGGCCAGCTACGCGGCCTATGCGTCTAAGTCGATTTTATGTTCAATTTCGACGTGACGAAATCATCTTGACCATGAAATCATATTTTGCCGCTCCTCTTTGAGGTGAGGGGATAGCGAGATCCGGCCAGCTATGCGGCCTACGCGTTTAAGTCGATTGTGTTCGATTTTGGTGCGACGAAATCATCTCGACTACGAGATCATATTGCGTCACTCCTCTTTGAGGTGAGGGAACCTAGAAGAGAAACTACATGAATCGTCATAGTGTACATCGCCGATATCTTCATCAGGTAAATGGGCATCATAATAGAGCTTCTCAAACGGTCGGTGGAAAATGTGCTTCAACGAGAAGTTGAGCTTATTTTTCGATCGATCGGCAGTCGATTTCTGCCTGAAGTTAACTTGCACCCCCAGTACAAAATATAAATAGAAAATACATGGCAGCAAAAGGAGGCACCAGCCAAATTTCATCAGTTAATTACAACCTTCAACACAATTTTCAAGTATTCGAATGAGCAAGTTTTCGGACCAACAAAAGTTTTTGACATAGCAGAGGATGAGAATATTTCACACCTGGGGAGCAGATGGTTCATCCCTAGGATTGCCCGCTTCACCTTCAGCATCATGTTCAACCCCAATCCGTGCTTGATCGGCAGTCTGCGCAAGCATCTCTTGAAGGGAAGAGATGGTGTCTTCATACCCTTGTTTGGACCAATAGAGAGCCTGGTGAACCTTGGTGTAAGGGCGAATTGTCTCTCGACAGCTCTGAAAAAGAATTCAATCAGGCAGAAGTCGAGTGAAGCCGTCTTTGAGATTGTGTAGATGCTTGCAGCCACTTGAATACAGGGTGGCGCACAAAGCCTCGGTAGATATTCGAGAACATCTTGAGGCAAAGCACACCACAACTTGTGAGATCCCGGAAGTGGCATCAGCAACCCATTCGGTCAGGTCGGCAAGGCTGCTATCGGAGGCCGAAGGATTGGGTTCGGTTCCCAAACTTTCGAGAGTATCTCGAATAATGTAGCATCCGGAGAACAAGTTAGCGTGACCCTCTTCGAGGAAGGTTTGATTGGCCTCTATTTCTCTTGATTGTTTTGCATACTTCTTATTCAAATTCTCTAGTTCGGTCTCCAAAGCAGATTTTTCCTTCAGAAGGCTACTATTGGTAGCGATAGCGCGTTGGAGCTCATTAACAGCCTCGGCTGCCTTGTCCCGAGCATCATTCAATTCGGCCTTAAGCCTTTTTCGAGACTCATTTAAGCTCTTGTTCTTGTCCTCGAGATCGTCAATGGTTCGAGAAAGTTTCATTCGGTCCCCCTCCAGCTTGGTGATCCAATCTCCACTGCTTTTTGAACGATCACAAATATCATTCAGGGTCTTGGTGACCACAGTTTTTTGCAAGTGCGCCAGACCAAGTGTCTGCAGATGAAAACAAAATTGTGAGTACAAGTAGCGGAAAACACCTCTCGAGCAGGAACGAAGAGGAAATATATTTTGAGTACCTTAGCGGCAGCAACTTCAAGAGCAGATAATGATGAATATAAATCGGATTGCTCAACAAAATTCTTGGCAAGATCAGGAGATAGCAGCAGCGGAGCCACGGCACTGGGAAGTGGACCAACTGGAGACCAAAATTTGAGTCCTCTAGGTGCAGATGCATGTCGGGGGTTGTAGATTCGACGAAATCACTGAAGGTAGGAATTCTCATCCGGGAAGGGCCCTCTTCAGCACATCAGTGATGGAATTCAGCAAGAACTTCCGCGACTAGTGTGTCCTCAGGGGTGGAAACCCGAGGACCAGCCGGATCATTGCCATTTTTCAGCTTTGGTTGAGAAGTTTCCGAAGCGGCTCGAGGAGAAATTTGTTCCCTTGGGGAATCTATGATAACTAGCGTAGATGGTCTCGGATCGGCCTCCGGCGGAATTGGCACTTTAGGAATGGCCACCCGAAGTGGCAACAGGATGAGCGGGATGTCGAAAACATCCTCCCGATAGTCGCTCGGAGCGGCGATTTGGACACGCTTTGTTGCGCATGAGGGGACCGAATCTATGCAAATCTTCTTCCCTTTAGCGGCCCGCAGAGCATCTTCCCGGCTCGTAGGAGAAGGAGAAATATGCTCCTCGGCCCCATCCAAGCCATCGTCAAAGTCACAAGCATGGTCGTCACCGTCGCTATCCTTAGGCTCGTAATCCGCAGAAGAAGATACAACCTGACGTTTTTGGCCGCCGCTGGAATGACGCTCGCGGTTGACGGGAAATGTTCGAGCGGGAACAAGACGGACAAGCGTTAACAAGGTGCGGTTTTGACGGATACTATTCTGAAACTTCAAAAAGGCCTCATGCTCAGCCGAGGTATACGGCCCAATCAACTTCTCAGCATCCCTCTCGGCCATCAAGAGGTCGAAATCTACAATAAAATTACGGTTAAAAACACGAACGCCGTGAATTTATGAAGTAATAATGGAAAATTACCTACATGTGTCATCATTTTCGACGATAATGAAGGGAGGAAGTGCAGGTCTAGAGCTAGTTGGCGGATCACCAAGTAGAAGCTGCCATCCTTTAGACAGGGGCCAGATGTTGAGTGGAAAAAACTCCTCGATCAAATCCCTAGCGCTGAATGTGCGGTGGTTTTCCTTCAGTTTGGGGCGACTAGCAACAAAGTCCTTGGACAGAGACACTGTAGGTTCAGGATTGAATTCGGCCACGTTGCCAGTATAACCCAAAAGTTTATACGCTTCTAATTCACTTCGGCCTTAATCTTGTGGTAGAACCACTTAGATTGCCAGTTGGCCCCCCATTTCAAACGGATGGTGGGAATCGGCCAGTAAGCCCCACGGTTTGACCGGGTAAGGAAATTCATTCCACCAAAGTAGGGATTCCATTGTGTGTAATGTCGGATGCTGTTGGCGTAAGCAAACTCTTCTCCGTGGGGGGCACCACCGCAGCTTCGCGCAATCCACTTGAAAACCCCCATGCGAACGATAGCGTTAGGAGCGAGTTGGGGGAGTTTGACTTTGTACAGCTTCAGAATCTCAGAGATGAGATTGCTGTAGGGAAAACGGAGTCCAACTTCAAAGTAGGCTTGGAAACCCACCATGTAACCCTCGTGGTCTATAGACGGATTGTTCTCCCCTTGAGGAAGCAACACATCTTCTCAACTGGCAATCATACCCTTCGAGATCATATCTCGAAGTAGGGCTTCGGTCATGGTGGACGAACCAAGATTTCGGTCGTTAGTGTCAACATCCGAGTCAACATTCTTCGATCTTGAGCGTTTGCTCGGTTTCTTGGAAGATTTCACCATGACGAAATAGGAGGATAAATGGGAAATAAAATGGAGAATTATGGCGAAATTGAGGAAATTCGAACAGCGAGGAGGTGAAATAGAGCAACAAACAGAAGAGAATATAGGAAAGCTTTGCCCCGCCACCTTTATACAGGGGGGCACGGGGGGTCAGGAATCGCATACTTGCATACGAATCGAGGCAGCGCAGCAGTCGAGGCATAAAATTGGTTAAAATATGCAATTAGCAATATTACACGTTAACAAAGAAATGATAATAAAAATCAAGATATACATAATAACAAAATAGATGAATTATTAAATAATAAAAAATAATAATATTATTATATTAACAAAGAAAAAAGAAGAAGAAGAAAAATATATATATTCAATAATAATAAATATATAAAAATATAACAATAATAAAAATATATATGATAATAATAGTAAAATATATATATATACATGCATACAATGATAAAAATAATAATATATAAGCGTGCATTGAGATGAAGCAAGAATAAATATATAGTAATGGGAAGTACAGTGGAACAGTGAAGGCGAAAACCAAGTTTCGGCCGAATAGGGGACGGCGAGATCTTACACTATCTAAGGCACAGCTTCAGCCGAAAAGAGTTTTCACCCTTATCGGTGAGGGGCTTGTTGGAGCAGGACCAGACGGCATGCCCCTAATTCGACGATACTTAGGGAAACACTAACAATCTTGCTTGCCATGCACAGGGGCGACAAGTCATTCGTCCACTAGGAGGGAAGAACATTTCGCCAAGATAAAGGTCAAGAACATTTTTCCCAAGACGGAGGTCGAGAACGTTTTCCCCAAGATGGAGTTCGAGAACATCTCCATTCAAGAATGGCGAACATAGGGGCCGGAAGCGAGGCTTAGGACACAAGACAAGGAAAGAATATTCCTCCACGTGATGTGGGGACCAGCTTGGACCATCTTGGACAACTGTCTCGGAGAGGACCATAAATCTAGTGCAAAATGTCTAGATTGCCCCTAGGGTTAGCAATCCCCTAGAGACATTTCTGTAATCTCATTGTACGTTTCCTGGGCTATAAAAGGCGAGTAAGCACCATTGTAAAAGACACAGAATATTTGAGTAAACAGTGTTTTGAGTGCATTTAGCCTCCAAATTGCATTTTGCAAAGATAAGCAGATGAAAATATTTCCCCCATTTATCCCCATTTCTTGTTTGTGACCAAAGGTCAAAACAATAATCTATAGTGGGACTTGCAGATTATTTACTAACAACACTTGCAATTAGACATGTGATAAGTTTTTTGCATGGTATCAAGAGTCTTTTGCCTGTTATCGGTGACAGAAATAGTTGATATAGGCTAAACACAACAGTAGACAAGTGCTAAGTCAGTCCAACAATTATTAGCCATATGTGATTATGTTTTTTAATAGAGGAAAAATAGTGAGGGAAGCCCCAGCTACTAAATTATATTGAAGGAGATGACAATTTACATTAACAAAAAGCAAACGTATAGTAAAAGAAATTACAAACAGGAAAGACAAAAAGAGAGCAGGTTATATATTTTGAGGACTGGTTAACATGAAAAGCAAGAGCAGGAGGTTGTCCTTCATTTGGCTCTGGGGCGTTTAATTCTTCTAACTTGCATGGTCTAGAGGACGCACATAAGCATGAATAACGAGGATCCAAATTATCCTCACTAATATATAAAAAATGACCATTTTTCTGCTTCTAAAACAACCAACAACTATAAGACCTTTTACAATGCTTAGAAGGTACCTCACGTACTTTCTAAATCAAACAGTATCAGCTATTGATGTTTAAAGAATAAATTAGGAATAGAAAATAACATTAACAGAGGTAATTAGATAATTTATTAATTCCATCGTTATTATTCCACCAATATAATTACGTAAAAACAAATTCAGAGATAATCCTCTCTACATATACAGCAAGCCAGCTATGTGTATCATAACAGATATACGAGTGATCAAAGAGACACATACACACATGTAGATAGATGGATTAATCTGTAAAGTAATAATTAGGTACTACTATTAGCTAGTAGTAGTCAGAATCCCAGAGAGGCCTGAACCAGATGGAATGGACGGAGGACTGGAACGACAGCATGAGCAGCAACACAGCCACCAGCAGCACCACCACCCACGTCGACGAGCCCCCGCCCCCGTCCCCACCATCGCCACCGACAGTCGACTGGTGCACGGCCGGCGCATAATGTTGGCGTAGCGTCCAGTAGCGGTGGCGGTGCTGGAGGACGAGGAAGAGCACGAAGACGGTGATGGCAGCGAGCGGCGCGGCGAAGACGCGGACGCCGATCTCTACACGGCGCTCGATGGCCTTGTAGTCGACGTAGGTGGAGATGGAGAGGAAGAAGATGACGCCTGCCACCACCGGAGCAGCGCCGCTCCGATCGTTGGCTACGGGCGGCACCGGCATGGTTGAGTTCGCCCCCTCGATGCCTGGTGGCGGGCTGACCGAAGCAGGCGGCGGCTGAGTCACACCTTTAAGGGTAGTTGATGGCGACGGTGCCATGGCCGCCGGCGCCAGTGGCGAGCTCGAAGTTGTCGTCGTTGAAGCAGGGGTAGGTGCCAAAGCTCCCGGCGACGGTGCAGGCGCCGGCGCCATAGGTGAAACCAAGGGAGCAGGCGACGGTGCCAAGCTCGGCGTCGGCGTGGCCGTAGGCGCAGGCAACGGCGGCGAGGACTCCGGGGTCGGCATCGGCGCGACAGGAGGAGGTACAGCCGGCAGCGGCGTGTGGCGGCCGCTGCGGTCAGCCATGACGACGACAATGAGCTTCTCGCCGGTGCGGCAGTTGGCCTCGTTGCCGTTGATGAAGAAGAAGGGGCCCGACCGGTCGAATGTGAACACCGTGCTACCGTCGTCGAACCTGCCGCCGGCGAACGATGCCGACGTGTTGCACGTGTCGTACGCCTCCTGATCCACCAGCACCACGTGTGCGAGAGAGACGCGAAAGACTGTACATATTTGCCCTTAAACACACAAATTAACCCTATAAGCTAATTACTATTTTAATCTTCTACCTTCAGTATCTTAGGTACCTTATTCTCCTGTGTTAGATTAGAGACAATTAACGATCCTAATTAATTCCAAGCACCGGAAAAAGTCTCGACAAGTATAGGGGCGGGCTGAAAAACCCCAAAAACCAAATACTGAACCGAACCGCATGAACCTAACCAAACGGCTGGTTTACGGTTTATTGTTCAGTAGTTGTTTCGGTCTAGTTTGGTCACGATTTTGTCTTGGTTTCTGTCTCCTATGTACCGAAAAAACCAAACAAACCGAATTAGCATACAAGCCCATTTGGCCCAACCGTCTAAACCACACTATACTACGTCCTCAGATCAGATCGGGAGAGCGCCTCGCGCTGCGAAAAGTGGCGGTGCCGTGGGAGACCGGCTAGGGAACGACAAGCAGGTAAATGAATTTTTACTGTTATTAATTTAATTTTTTTTAATTTATAAAACTAATTTTTGATTTCGTTTATTTGCAGAAGTAACCTCTTGCCGCCGTGGGTCAGGGCGGTATTTAAAAACCGCCGTAGCCCAAGGTAGCGAATGGCCTGGGGCCACGGCGCCGTGACGGCGGCCCACGGCGGCGAATAGCCTCGGGCCGCCCGTGCCTCTTCCTCCCCGCGCGCCCGTGCCCGTGCCCGTGCCCGCGCCCGCGCCCGTCCCCGTCCCCGTCCCCGTGCCGGCGCCCGTGCCCGTCCCCACGCTCGCACCCGTCCCCGTCCCCGTGCCCGCGCCCGCGCCCGGCTTGTCAGCGGGAGGCGCTCTGACACGCGGGCCCCAAGCGCAGGGAGAGAGAGAGAGCGGGAGACGAGCGCGGGCGCGGGCGCGGACGCGGGGACGGGCGCGGGCACGGGCACGGGCAAGGGTGCCGGGGAGGAAGAGGCACGGGCACCCCGGCCGACTGACGCCGTGGGCTGCCGTCACGGCCTGGTGACGCCGAGGTGGGCCCAGGCCATTCGCCGCCCTGGGCCACGGCGGTTTTTAAATACCGCCCTGGCCCACGGCGGCAAGAGGCTACTTCTGCAAATAAACGAAATCAAAATTTAGTTTTGTAAATTAAAAAAAAATTAAATTAGTAACAGTAAAAACTTCGAGTAAATCATCTAGTGGAGCGGCAAGCTTACAAGGCCGGCCGGCTGGCCAGGAGGAACTCCACAACGGTGTGGTTCCTCGTTGGCCCTCGAGCTCAGCGACTGTCATAGCCTGAATTTTCAGAAAATTAAATAAATAATTTAATATAGTATTTCTGGAAAATTAAATAAATGATTTAATAAAGTATTTCTAGAATTTGTGTTAAAGAGAAAACAATTAAACAAGTGGAATTAAATGAGAGAAATAAAAATTTCCTTAATAAATCATGGTTGGATTTATTTTTAATAAATTCTCCATGCTAAAATAAACACTTTAAAATTTTTTTGAAATTTTCGAAGCTCAAGAAGTAATTTTAATAAAACAAACATCATTTAAGCGATTATTTAAATTAAGAAGTAATTAAAAACCCTCTCAAGCTTTTGGCCAAATCTGGCCCAGTCTTCCTTATCTCTCTTTTTCTTCGGCATGTTCCTCGAATTTTTTTGATTTTTAGATTTATTTATTAAAAGATTTGCAAAAATAGATTTTCGTTTCAAAAAATTGCAAAAATAGACTCCTTTTAAAAATCGCCCTCCCAGGGGGCGATTTTATGACGTGGCTGACGGCCGTTGGCCCCCCCGCCGACGGCCGTCAGCCATTTTGCAGGCGGCCCCCCGGTCTCCCAAAAACCGCCCACTCAGAGGGCGGCAAGGGGGCCGCCTGCAAAATGTGCCCAAAAACCGCCCATTCAGAGGGCGGCAAGGGGGCCGCCTGCAAAATGTGCCTAAAAACCGCCCACTGAAAGGGCGGTTTTTGGCTCCCGGGGGGCCGCCTGCAAAGTCGCCCATTGCAGGGTGGTTTTTTGCAGGCGGCCCCCTTGCCGCCCTATGGGAGGGCGGTTTTTATCCCCCGGTTATAAAACCCCCCTCCCAGACTCAAAAAAGTCATAAAATTCACTCAAATTAGAAAAAAAACAGGAGAGAGCTGAGAGGGCGAAAGCAGCGAAGCTCTGCCCGTTTGCTGATTTGCCAGCAGGTAAAATCTATTGTTCCTTTGCAATTTCTATTTGTATGTAAGAATTAATGTAGTAATGTACTAGTTACATGTATAGTACTATATAGATCTGTAGTTTTTAGTTAATCTGTTAGATGACTTATTTTTTGTACAGATGTTACTTGTAAAATCTGGAATACACGGTTTTAGATGTTAGGAGGATGTTGGTACCTAGTTTAACTATATTTTTCATCAACAGATATGTCAAATAAGGTGATATTTCAGTTATTTCACGGGCAAGGGAATGTGAGATATGGTCCAGACGGTGTAGATCTGTCGGAGTTTAGTTCAACGGCTAAGGGTATTGATAGGCCAGCTGAGAGAAGTTTTGGATCAGTATACAACTGGCTGATGCGAGGGTTTCGACTGGACCCTCAGCTCAGCGGAATAACCTTATATGTAGTAGTCAGTCGTGTAGTTGAAGGTTTTTTTTGGGAACTGATGCCAGTGGATTGCACTGCCACTTGGAGATGGTATGTGGAGAATGCATTTCAACGTGGCTGGCCACTGGGCATACTTGTGTCCATATATGAGAAAGATAACAACGCTGGTGCAATGCCCGTACAAGATGATGAGGGTCCAAGTACGGCGGGAGGTGATAGTGAAACAATAGAAGACGTTCAAGACGACCCCGTCTTAGACGTTCTCGAACAATTGGTGGTGCTGGGGTGTAGTGTAAGTCTATACTTGATCTTTGTTGTAGAATGACATGTATCGTACTGTTGTTTTTTATTGTCATGTAACAATGCTATAAACATTAAAACTAATTTACGCTAACTCTCTATTTGTATGCAGGTATGGCGTACCCTACACCAGAGCTGCTCGACCGGGGTCTCGACCAGTCCCACCGGTCTTACCTGTCAGCCGTCGAGGGTGCCCAGCTAGGCACCTTCCGTCCACGGCCTTCACGTCAGCTCCTGCGGATAGATCCCCGGTTCCGTCAGAGGTAAGAGCTGTACGAATATTCATTCACATCATTTGTGCATATCTATGTTTTCCCCGATATTGAATACAGTTCTATATTTGGCAGGTTGTGTGAGGCTGGACTTCTTCCGCTGTGCAGGCTAGTTGAGCCCGCACCGGACGAGAGAGACCCCGCCAGGCGATGGGAAGCTGACCGGTCACTTCTGGCAGCGCTGGTGGATCGCTGGAGACCGGAGACCCACACCCCGCCAGCGCCCAGCGACGTCGTCTGGGAGCCCTACAGTCCACAGGCCATCGCGGCCCGTGCACCGCTCGGACTCAGTACTCTTTGCATGCGCGACCAGGCGTACTGGTTGACGAAAATGCCGTTGGTGTTCGACATCTTTGTCGAGCCCCACTGTCCACAGCGCGTGATGCGACAGTTCGGCCTACGTCAGGTCTTCCCTATGCCCATAGAGGTCGTTGTGCCGCGCGATGTGCACCGGTAAGTACAACTGCGATCTTTGTTTAGTACTACCACTCTTTAATGTACTCTAATGCACTCTCTGCAAATAGGTATAATCGTAGGGGACAGGCAGCCGGTGCTCAGTGGTATCCCCGACTGCAGCCGTATGTGGAGGACTGGTTGTTGGCGACGGAGGATGTCGTCGACGAGTTCCGTGCACACACTGAGGAGCATTACCTAGCATACCTCAGGTGGTACCAACCTCGGACCCGCATACGCGTAACGTTCACCCCAGGTGATCCACAGCCACACGTCGCTGCTACGACGGACACGTATCCTACACACCGTGACCAGGACTACTTTCGCGCGGTAAGTCACTTTATCTTTGCACTTTGTCATTCCCTTTCTAGGTAGCCACGGTTCTAACACATAATCAAGTCACATTTGTAATAGGCCGACGCAGCGCGACAGATTCAGGGTGATGTCAACGCGGCGTTCGGACGGTTGGACACTGGGATCGTGCTGACTGCGGACGAGCAGAGGACGACCTTCGGGAGGATTCGTCAGGCGTTGCACATAGTGCTTCGTGCGCTCACTTGTCGCGCGGCTGACGCGGTACCTCCCGTCTATATACCCCAGCAGCAGCATCCACGGCCAGCAGGAACAGGACGAGGAGCAGGAGTGCGCCCACAGGGTTCCAGTCAGCCATCTGGCCCCTCCAGAGGTAAATTCTACTAACCTTCCGTTCATAATATGTTTTCTTGTATGACATGCACCGTTGTACATCAATATGCTTCCCTGCAGCCTTCGCTGCAGCCTTCGCTACACCGTACCTACATCCCTCTGGAGCTAGCACGTCGACGCATGGAGTGTACCACACACAACCACATGTGCAGCTGGGCATGACAAGTGCCTCCGGTGCCACCACAGAAGGTCCTTCAGGTTATATCAAAGTTTACTTTTCTCTTGCAAAATTTCGATTTGCAATAATCAATAATTTGGTGTACATTGTTCCACTCTACAGCGCCATCGATGTTTGCTGGCGCTGGCTCCTCCACGCAGGGCGCACGCGGCAGCGGTTGGGCACCGGGTCCTTTCGAGGGGGACGATTTAGAGGACGAGGACGAGGGCGAGGAGATCCATGAGATACTAGCTGCCTCGCAGCTCGAAGGAGCTCCACCACCACAGACACAGGACCCACCAGTTGCCACACCCGTGCAGACGACCCGCGCTGGCCGTGCTGTACCACCAGACAGGTTGACGTACTCCCAGGGACAGGTGCGAGCGCAGGGTAGGAAGTCGAAGAGGCCTAGAGGTTACGGTCCGGGCCCGTAGTACTTTGTGTCTGTAATAGTTTGTCTGTTGTATATAACGTTTTATTAATTCTACGTTTCCTGATGAAACCACTTTACTTCGTTTACGCTCATCGATCAAACGACGTATTCCTCACGATCTACGTTTCTGACGAATCTGATCAAAAATATGAATTTTCGAGTGTCAACTTCACGACGAAAGTACATTCCGAGCGGTGACAACTAAACACACATTAACTATCATACAAACCTATTGATATCCAACTAACGATGCAACTACTGTGTGAGGATGGCACGGCCAGGGAGCGGCGACAGTATGCGCCTAGGAAATAGTGACGACAGCCGGTAGTCACATAAAAATTGATTTCGAAAATTAATTTTTTTAAATCAATTTTTTATTTTTTTTTCGGAATATTGGTCCGGACGGTCCGGATAGGGTCCGGACGGTCCGGACTATATTAAGGCTAAATACCGCCCTCTAGTTGGGCGGCAAGCCAAAAACCGCCCACCCAGAGGGCGGCAAGGGGGCCGCCTGTAAAATGGCCGGCCCCGGGGCGCATTTTGCAGGCGGCCCCCTTGCCGCCCTCTGAGAGGGCGGTTTTTGGGAGGCCGGGGGCCGCCTGCAAAATGGCTGACGGCCGTCGGCGGGGGGGCCAACGGCCGTCAGCCACGTCATAAAATCGCCCCCTGGGAGGGCGATTTTTAAAAATCGCCCTCCCAGAGGGCGGCGGGAGTCTATTTTTGCAATTTTTTGAAACGAAAATCTATTTTTGCAAATCTTTTAATAAATAAATCTAAAAATCAAAAAAATTCCATGTTCCTCCTCTCCTCTCGCTGAGGCCTAGCTCCTTTGTTCGTTTCCTCTCTGTCTTTCTCTCGGCCCACCTCATCTCTTCCGCGTCGGCCCAGCTCGCGAGCAATTTGGCCGACCTAGTTTGAGACCAAGCGGACCCCCGAGCCAGCCTGCGCTCTCCTTCCTCTCTTTGGCAAGTGGGCCCCATCCATTAGAGTCGTCTTCTTCCTTTCGCCAAGAGACCCGACGCCGCACGCCGTCATGATCTAGGTCCGAATTAGCCTCCTTCTCGCCTCCCCTTTCCAAATCCAAGCGCGGAAACGAGGTCCCCTTGGTCTCCTCTCAATTTCCCCTCTCCCAATTCGGGCATATCTCTAAGAGATCGATGCTGCCACGACCCCGTGCAAGCTCGAGAAACCTAGCCGCCACCATGGTCGTTCTTGGCTCGGACTCTTCTTCCTTGTGCTATATAATGGATGCCCCGATGCCCCTTGTCTCTATTCCACAACCATCCAAAGTCCCCGCTTGCTCTCGCCGCTTTGATACCTCTCTCTGCCGCCACTCTCGACTTCCAGCCATTGCTTCTCGTCACTGCGAGTGCCGCTGAGCTTCGCCGTCGCTGTCGTTGGTGTTGCTGTTACTCCTGGCGTAGCCCGAGCCGATCCGAGGTTGTGCGCATTTGCTCCCGACCGGGCGCGAGGGGCCGGGCACGGGCGCAGGCCGGGCGAGGATCCGGGTACGGGCGGGTGCAGGCGCGGGCGCGGGCGCGGGATCCGGACAAAGCGAAAGCAAACGGTCTGGACAATGGCCTGGCGAGATGCTCGGACGATGAGATCAACGGCGACTGAGTTCGTGGCCGCACGAAGCGCGCAACAAAGCGAAGTGCGTGGGGAGCGTGGCCTCGTCTTCCTTGTATATAGGATTGAAGTTATTTTCAGCCTATAAGTAGATGATAGTTGTATCATTTGTAAAAACAGCAGTTGAGTTTCATTTCAGTTGAAATAGACACCGAAAATCGTCCCAAAACACTCTCCTGCGTAGTGCTCTGTTCTTGCTCTGGTTTCCTGCTCTGCTTTTCTCGTCTCTGGTTTGCTTGCCGGAATCTTGCAGGATCCGCTACAGTGCGCCCGCTAGGGATTCGACCTGGTTTTCGCTAACAAGTGGTATCAGAGCTCTCAGGTTCAGGACTGATCTGACGCCATGTCGATTGTCGCCATGTCGATTGTCACGGTGGATGCGGCAAGGGGGAGCTCAGGGAGCGCATTCCTCTACCCACAACTCACTGCAACCAACTACACCAGTTGGGTGATCCGGGTGCAGGCGATGATGGAGGATCAAGGCGTATGGGAAGCAGTTGAGCCGGCCGGAGCGGTCGTCGACCCGAAGAAGGACAAGAAGGCGAGGTCCCACCTGCTGCAATCGCTCCCTGAAGATCTTTTGATGCAGGTGGCGAAGAAGCGGTCGGCGAAGAAGGTGTGGGACTGCCTCAAGACGAGGTTCGTCGGCACGGATTGAGTTCGCAACGCGCGCCTGCAGACGCTGAAAGCTGAATTCAGCAGCATGTGCATGGCCGACGGGGAGTCGCTGGACCAGTACACTAGGTGGATCACAGCCATGGCGGTCCGGCACTCTGAGCTAGGTGCGACACTGAACGACGCCGCCATGGTGAAGAAGTTGTTCGACACCGTCCCGGAGAAATTCGTCAGCATTGTGGCCGGCATCGAACAATTCTACGACCTCGAAGATATGGCGTTCGAAGAGGCAGTGGGCCGTCTCAAGGCCTACGACGAGCGCACGCGCAAGAAGAAGGGCGTCGTCGGTGGTCTAACCGCCGATGGGCAGGTGCTCCTCACTCAGGCAGAGTGGGAGGCGCGCTTCAAGAAAGACGGCGGCGAATCTTCGTCGCCGCAGAAAAACAAGCCTTCCGGCGACGAGGGTAACCGTGGCCAAGGCGGACGCGGGCGCGGCAGAGGGCACGGTGCGGGCGGCCGCGGCAGCAAGCCTCGCAACTCTGGGGGAGGTGGCTCTGGCGGGGGAGCCCGCAACAAAAGCCACATCAAGT
The DNA here is from genome assembly GCA_003991445.1 of Oryza meyeriana var. granulata. NCBI lineage: Eukaryota > Viridiplantae > Streptophyta > Magnoliopsida > Poales > Poaceae > Oryza > Oryza meyeriana. The sequence continues at coordinate 262,577 of RYFJ01002480.1, forward strand.
GCTTCAACTGCGACGAGTTCGGACACTACTCCACTAAGTGCCCGCACCCTAAGAAGAAGAAGATGGAGGCCCATCTTGTGCAGACCGAGGACGCCGGACCAGCGTTGCTACTCGCGGTGACCGAAACCGAGACGGCGCAGCCTATGCCGGCGCAGGTGGCGCATTCTGGCCTGGTCGTGCACGAGGAGCGTGTATGGCCACACTTGTTGTTGGCAGAGGGAGGCGCCGCCGCTGGGGACGTCTGGTACCTGGACAATGGTGCCAGCAACCACATGACGGGAGATCGCCTCAAGTTCCGAGAGCTAGACGAGACGATCACGGGGCGAGTCAAATTCGGCGACGCCTCTTCGGTGCAGATCATGGGGAAGGGATCGATTCTCTTCTCCTGCAAAAATGGTGATCAGTGGCTGCTCGACGACGTCTACTACATTCCGAGCCTTTGCTGCAACATGGTGAGCCTAGGGCAGCTCACCGAGACCGGCCACCACGTCGTGATGGATGAAGATGACCTGGAGGTTTACCACAAAAACCCCTGGCGCCTAGTCATGAAGGTGAGGCGCACCACCAACCGGCTCTACCGGATCGAGCTGAAGCTGGCACACCCAGTATGCCTGCTGGCTAATCTCGAGGACCCGGCATGGCTATGGCATGCCCGGCTCGGGCACGTGAACTTCCAAGCGATGAAGCATTTGGTGGACAAAGAAATGGCGGCAGGAGTACCGGCAATCGTCCACTCGAACCAACTCTGCCAGGCGTGCCTAGTGGCGAAACAGATTCGCCACCCATTCCCGATGCTGGCGAATTTTCGAGCGGAGGCGCTGCTCGAATTGCTCCACATGGACCTATGTGGGCCGATCACCCCGTCGACGATGGCCGGTAACCGTTACTTTATGCTAATAGTTGATGATTTTTTCCCGTTGGATGTGGGTGTTTGTGATCAAAACGAAGGATCAAGCACTTGCGGGGTTTGAAAAATTCAAGCCCCTGGCCGAGAACATGGCCGGGCACCGCATCAAGACGCTCAGATCGGACCGCGGTGGCGAGTTCCTCTCTGGCGAGTTCGCGCGCGTCTGTGAGGAGGCTGGCATCCAGCGACACCTGACGGCACCGTATTCACCGCAGCAGAATGGCGTTGTGGAACGCCGTAATAGAACAGTGATGGCGATGGCGCGCTCTCTCCTCAAGGGGATGTCCGTGCCCGGCAGGATGTGGGGGGAGGCGGTGCGACATGCCGTATACTTGCTAAACCGGCTGCCTACCAAGGCGATGGGGAATCACACCCCATTCGAGGCCTGGACGGGAAGGAAACCACACCTAGGGCACCTGCGGGTGTTCGGGTGTACAGCTCATGCGAAGATCATGACCCCCAATCTGAAGAAATTAGATGACCGGAGTTCTCCGTTCGTGTATCTAGGGGTCGAGGAAGGAAGCAAAGCACACCGCCTGTTTGATCCACGCCGCAGGAAAATTCATGTAAGCCACGATGTTGTCTTTGAAGAAAATGTTGCCTGGAAGTGGAACGGAGTTGCAGGGGAGGCTGAATCGTCAGAGTTTGTCGTCGAGGAGACCCTCGACGCCGAGACGGCAAACGGCACAGAAGTGCCACCATCGGGCAGCACGGCTGGCGAGCCGGCAACCCCGGTGGAATTCTCTCCACCAAGAAGGAGAGCTAGCAGGGAGCCAGCGACCGAGACAGGGGAGCCTTTAACTCCAGCAAGGCCGGTGGCTGGAGCTACCGAGTCTGCCGGCGAGCAGGCGACGCCGCAGACAGGAGGCAGCACCAACAGCAATGATGGGCCTGTTCGCTACAGGCACATTGACGACATCATGCGCGACGCTGTGCAAGTCGACCTGGTGGAGGACGACGAAGATGATGCGGCGCTGCTCACGGATACAGAGGAGCCCTCCTGCTACCGCGAGGCGGCGGGCCAGCCGGAGTGGGAGGACGCCATGGTCCAGGAGCTGGAAGCTATCGAGAGGAACTCGACATGGGTCCTCACCGCGTTGCCGGCAGGACACAAACCTATCGGGCTCAAGTGGGTGTTCAAACTGAAGAAGAGCACCACTAGCGAAGTGATCAAGCACAAAGCCCGGCTGGTGGCAAAGGGATATGTTCAACGCCAAGGTGTGGATTTTGATGAAGTATTCGCTCTGGTGGCAAGGCTTGACACGGTGCGTGTGATACTTGCCATTGCAGCTGATTGGAGGTGGGAGGTGCATCACCTCGACGTCAAATCGGCGTTCCTAAATGGCGAGCTCGAAGAGGAGGTGTACGTGGCCCAGCCGGAAGGCCATGTACAGAAAGGGAAGGAGCATCTTGTGCTCAGGCTGAGCAAGGCGCTCTATGGCCTTCGACAAGCACCACGAGCGTGGAACACACGTCTCGACAAAAGCTTGAAAGAGCTCGGCTTCGCGCGATGCGCGCAGGAGCAGGCGGTGTACACTAGAGGAAAGGGGCGCGCCGGCATCATCGTCAGGGTTTATGTTGATGATTTAATCGTGACAGGAGAAAATCCAAGTGAGATCACGATGTTCAAGCAACAGATGATGGGGGAATTCGAGATGAGCGATCTTGGTCTCCTCACATATTATTTGGGGATTGAGGTGGCGCAGGGGGAGAACGGCATCGCCATCAAGCAGGCCGCCTACGCCAAGAAAATCTTGTCCCAGTTCGGGATGCTGGAATGCAACTCAACCTCAATTCCCATGGAGCCTCGATCGCCGCTGCACAAAGACGCCGAAGGAAGCCCTGCCGACGCAACGGAGTACCGACGCGTCATCGGGTGCTTGCGATACTTGTTGCAAACGAGGCCGGATTTGTCCTACGCCGTGGGCATAGCGAGCAGATTCATGGAGCGGCCGACAATAATGCATTTCAAGGCTGTGAAGATGATCCTCAGGTACCTCAAAGGAACAATTGATTACGGGCTCGCATTCGCGGGAGGAAGCGGCGCAGTGGAGATTACCGGCTACACCGACAGCGACTTGGCCGGCGACATTGACGATCGCCGGAGCACCGGCGGGATGGCGTTCTACGTCAACAATAGTCTTGTCTCATGGAGTTCGTAGAAGCAAAAGACGGTGGCGCTCTCATCTTGCGAAGCTGAGTTCATGGCGGCCACCGTGGCAACATGTCACGCGCTCTGGCTCAGGGCGCTACTGAGCGAATTGATTGGCACAGAAGCAAAACCGGTGAGACTCTACGTCGACAACAAATCGGCGATTGCCTTGATGAAGTACCCTGTGTTTCACGGGAGGAGCAAGCATATCGATACCCGTTATCACTTCATTCGTGAATGCGTCGAGAATGGGAAGATCATGATTGAATTCGTCTGGACTGAGGAACAGCGGGCGGATGCACTTACGAAGGGGCTGTCGGCGGTAAAACTGGCAACAGCGCGGCACCTGTTGGGTGTTTGCGATCTTGGTCCGCGCCAGGACTAAGGGGGAGTATGTTGCTGTTACTCCTAGCGTAGCCCGAGCCGATCTGAGGTTGTGCGCATTTGCTCCCAACCGGGCACGAGGGCCCAGGCACGGGCGCAGGCCGGGCGAGGACCCGGGCACGGGCGCAGGCCGGGCGCGAGGGCCCAGGCACGGCCGTAGACCGGGCGCGAGGGCCCGGGAACGGCCGCAGACCGGGCGCGAGGGCCCGGGCACGGGCGCAGCGAGGTCCCGGGCGCAGGCACGGGCGTGGGCGCGGGATCCGGACAAAGCGGAAGCAACGGTCTGGACAACGGCCTGGCGAGATGCTCGGGCGAGGAGATCAACGGCGACTGAGTTTGTGGCCGCACGAAGCGCACAACTAAGCGAAGTGTGTGGGGAGCGTGGCCTCGTCTTCCTTGTATATAGGATCGAAGTTATTTTCAGCCTATAAATAAATGATAGTTGTATCATTTGTAAAAATAGCAGTTGAGTTTCATTTCAGTTGAAATAGACACCGAAAATCGCCCCAAAACACTCTCCTGCGTAGTGCTCTGTTCTTGCTCTGGTTTCCTGCTCTGCTTTTCTCGTCTCTGGTTTGCTTGCCGGAATCTTGCCGGATCCGCTACAGTGCGCCCGCTAGGGATTCGACCTGGTTTTCGCTAACAGTTGGGATCCCCTCGTCAAGACGAAGACCGTCCGCCATATCGTCGACACTGGAACCTGCCGGAAGGCCATCGCCGTTGTCGTTCCAAACCTTGGCACCATTTGGAGCTCGTCGTTCGCCGCTTTCCGTCGCCAACAGCTGTCGTGCTTAACCTAGGTGAGTTCCCCGCATTCTCCTCTACCCGCCTGTAACGCCCCCGCCCTGACACTACCTACAGTGACACCAAAGAGGAAGCACCGCAGGAGATTAGCATGAACCAACTCCCACGGAACCGCAATGCTAGTACCCGTCCTAGAAAACCTTGTTGGTACCGCGGTCAACGGAAATGTACCACAGCAACTAACTAACTAAATATATATATATATATATATATATTATACCTTATAGGAGGTCACACCTTCGGAACGACTCCGAGAATGTAACCGGCAAGCAGAGAAACAGTAGCGGAACGACAGCGTAGCGAGAACCCAATCCACAAGCAATGGCTTGGGATTAGGAAGAAACCTTAATTTTCACTTCAACTTCACTCTTCCTGAAGGAGGGAAAAGGTATGGACTGAGTACATACGTACTCAACAAGTCATGGAAAAGTGAGTTATGCAAGCTACCAAAGAAAGGCTGGGGTTTACTTTACAAACCTTTTATTTGAAAATATTTTCACAATTCTAAGTGTGGGTTGATCAAGGTGTTGTTGGAAAGAGGCTCGTGCCTCAATCCTATCCACGAATTGCTTTGCAACAACTCAAGCGGACGAAACAAATTTTAGTTGATTAGAGCTACTAGTGAAATCTATTCCTACACCGGTGGTCAGACCATGACACCGGTTCCAAATCATCTGCCATTAATGGTGCTCATCTCATTATTTCTCTATTATTTTCCTATCACTTTCGTCCTTTCCAGGACATCAACTCATCTCATATCTCCAACTCTTTGGTTCCTCGAGCCATCCATGATCTCAATCCTCAAGCACACACTGCTTCCACTCGGGAAGCCTAATCTATGATGTCATTCGACATCCCAGTCCACACAAGTCTATTTCAGACCATGTAATGGTCATCCATGAGCCGTCCTGCCCGATTCTGGTAACGATTCCCAATCCCACAAACCACTTTCGCAAATGTTTGCATACAAATCTACGCTAGAGTAATCACTTCACATCACCCATGACCGTGGGCACGGCTGTTCGAACAGTTCAAGACTTTGCAGAGGTGTACGCTTTACCCACATGACACGAGCTTACTCCCTCACTAGCCAAGTGGGGGAGGTTCGCAATAAGGCCTTTCTGGAGCCATCCAGGGTACCTCATGCCCAATACGGGTCAAACCAAATTTCAATCAAGCATCTCCCTTGGATTATCATATACCCCCAAACACCTTAACTGAATACTTAGGCAAGCTTTTCTATCCTTGCCCTACTCAGGAACCCAAGATATCCCCAAACACCTTATCTCGGCGTCTCACATCTACTGGCATGCGAGGTAACCCTATTCTAGCTAAATGCTCAGTCAGGGGCATCCCATACCACTCATGTGGTCGCACTATGCTATGATCAGTGCAATTTCCCAAAGAATTAATCCTTATATGCGAATACAAAGCATCCCCACCGAGGCGATCACTTTACATCGCGAGTTTTCGCAAACCATTTTTGTTTCGCAAAACACGCCAACATCGAGTGTCGGATTTTTCCAAAGATTTATAAACCCAATTTTTCTCATGTCGACAATCAATTGTGATTAAAGCAGTATCGTCGATACCCGTGCTCAAAGAGCATGAATACCAAGGTACTGAGGTGTGGAGCTATCAAGGCTAGGGTTATCAAGACCTGCAGGTCTTATGCAAAAACTAGGTAGGTCCGTCGGTTCGCCACGCAAACTGAACCCAGTCAAATTAACGTGCACACACTAAGATGCAATTTTGCAAACAAAATATTTTTCAATTTAGGGGCAATATGGTCAAAGAGTGACTTGCCTCTGTCTTTGTCTTCAAATCCTCGCAAAAAAAATCTGACATTGACAATATCCGAAACGTTGACTACACGCGAAACGAGAGAAAAATACACAAAACCCTAAAAATAAAGTATTATTATTAATAACTAATAGTGCCAGATCTCAATTTTAGAAAAATTTGAAGACTTGAACGGGGTCAATCGGAGTTACGATTTGAAAGATATGAATTTTCGAAGTTTATAAGGTTTTTCTGGAAAAGAATAGGTTTATTTGGATTTTTGAAAAAGAATATTCTGGGAATATGTGGCTGACAGGTGGGGACCTTTTGTTAGTAGCTGGGAGAGAGAGGCTAAGGGGTGTGGCCCACATGTCAATGACAGAGAGAGTAGGGTCCTCATGTCATTGGGAGTGTGGGAGAGAGAAGGAGGCAGGGGTCCACATGTCAATGGCTTGGGATTTAAAATAAAAGGGGGTCCACATGTCAGTGGGAAGAAGAGAGAGAGGGGGAATGAGAAGGAGGACCCACATGTCATCCATGCAGAGAAGAGAGAAAGGGATGGGGCCCATATGTAAGCCACACATTATCTGGAATGGGTTAATTAGAGGGGGTTAAATAAATGGGGGCCCACATGGCAGTGAAAGAAGGAGGGAATTATGGTGAGATTACTGTGCACTAATGGGGCGAGGTCCATGTGTAAGTGAAACAAAATTTTAAATAAGGGATCATTAAGTTTTCTCATCAGGGCGAGCCCACTAGTCAGTGAGATGGGGAAGGATTAGGAGAGAATCACTGTGTGCTAATGGAGTAGGCCCTGCTTGTCGGTGACTGGCTCAGGAGGGCCTAAGCAACAGGAGATCGACAGTGCACGGTGGCCGGAGGCGACTTGGCGAACAGCGGCGAGGGAGGAGATGCGAGGTACGGGAACGGAACAAGGGAGGGACGGTGAGTGAGATGAATGGTTTGGATTAGGGAAATGGTGGCCAACGGCGGCGGGCGACGGTGGCCAGAGGACAGCGACGAGGGAGTGCGTCATGTGGTCATCGCTGGTGATCGTTCCAACGGTGGAGAAGGCTGGGAGGGGTAGGTTTGGATGCGGCTTGAGAGGAGGAAGGGAATAGAGGAAGATATTGACCCCTACCTTGCACGACGGCGAGAGATCGATGGCGGCGTCAATGGTGGAGCGGCGGCACCCAATTTGGGGATTTTGGGTACGACGCCGTTCGGGCGGCGTTGATGGCACGGTTGGGCTCGCGAGGCGGCAGGGAGTTCTACGGTGGGGGTCCTTTGGTTGATTGGCTTCGGGAGTGGTGGATTAGAGTGAGGCCGAACGATTAATGGTGGTGGCGAAGAGAGAAGCTCGAGCTCGGGGGCAATGGCGGGGTTCCAGGGCCACTTTATAGACGGGAGGTGGTGCTACGCGATGGCTAACAGAGGCGATGGAGCACGCAGGGCAAGGCGCAGTTGGCTGATGGGACACGGTGCCGCCGAGCTTCTCTGGCCGGCATCACCTTGCTTCCTCGGGTTGCTGCGAGAGAGGAGAATAGGGACAGAGGGGACGAGGAAGAGATGAGACGAGGATTTCCTCGCGTGCGTACTTCGGGAGCTCGCTGGTGTGGAAAGCTGCTGCCCTATGGCTGGCTTTTTGACCCTAAGCTCTGGGGCGTGCACGGTGAGTAGTGGAGCGCAATTTGCGCCGGGCTACTAGGGCGGGGGCGTTACACGCCAGTGCCCTCACCGTCCACCATAGCGCCACCGTTCGCTCGTGATGACCGATCCCGAGCTGTCTCCGCCGTCGAGCCAACGTGGCTGCTTCGTCAGTGGCCAAGTCAGCGCCACCTCAGCCGCCCAGTCCGATGTGACCGCCATGTGTTTGCTTGCGTGGCGTCCCGTGTGGTTACATCCAGCGTATTCAATCTAAGCCATCTGATCTTGGTTGATCAAATCCCGGCCTTTCATCCTCTTGATCTAAATCCTAGTCATCCGATCAATATACATCAATCTCGACCATCCAATCCATCTGATCCCCTCTGATCTAACCTAAGTCATCGGATCTCCTGTGAGTCGATCTAGGCCGTCCATCTTCTATGGACTTTCTCTGTGAACCAAGTACATGATGAACCGGCCTCCTCCTCTCTATGACATGTGGGGCCCACCTGTCATTCCGCTTCAGCCTCCTCTCTCTTTGGATGCGTCATTAGTCCTCTTTTCCAATACAAAAATAGATCCACATGTTTGTTTACTTTTTATGTATGGTGTATTTCGTTTTTATTAGTGTTTTTTCTCATTTTGTGTGCAAGGTGTAGTTTTCCATCGTTTTGGAGTATCGCGAGTTTGAGGAAAGTGTTTCAAAAGATTATTCGAAGAAGCAAGAGAAGTCACACAACAATCCCCTTGAGAATATTGATCTCAATTGCAAAAATTATTTTGTTTTAGCATTATTGCATGCATTTTTTTAAATATCACATTATTATGGGGTTACTGTTATATCCCTATATCCTTTGATTATGGCCATTATTGATATTGTTTTCCTATACCTTGTCATCTTACGTAATTAATATTGACTAGCCATGCTCTTACATAATGGTTTGGCTAAATTAATTAGATTTTACTTAGCCATACTTAGAAACACTAGTATCATTTTATGTGGGATGACATATACTTCACTTATGATTTAATTATGGATAATTAATGGTAGCTCACGACGGTTGGTCGTGATTGGTTAATTAATATTACAACTAAAACTTGACTAATGGTGGGTTGTGAGCACATGGTTTGATGATCATGCTCATGACAATTAAGTACCAGTTCACGAGCTACTGTTATGAAGCATTTATCATACTAACCATAAGCTAGAATGGACAATGGCTTGATTTGTTGTATAGCATGATCCGAGTGAAACAACAAACTGTGAAGTGGCGGTGATAAGTCCACGGAGGCACTGAGTGAGTCTATACCGGATATGGGAAGACTAGGATCTCGGTGGGTATGACCATATTGGGTTGTATTATGCAATGGGTCTTGTTACAATTCTTTTCTAAGGTATCGTGGTGGTATTGAGACACATGGTAACATGTTGTGTAGTTGTCTTATAGATAAATTTGTACACCTCTGGCTAGAGTAAAACTATTCGAATAGCCATGCCCACGGTTATAGGCAAGCCTAATAATGTTTTTCGTGATTAATCTCACACTGCTCATTAATAGATAATAATTTGGTAATTGATAGTAACTTAATATCTTCGGGTATGGAGAGGTTTTGGTAACTCCCGGTATGAAGGGTTTAGGCCTGAACTATATTGGTGTGTTGTTCAGTGATTGGTTTAATATTGACAATAATTATACTGTTTTTATACTACTTTTAAATGCAAATGTTTTAAATGTGGTTTCTGCAAAAGAGCCCTACTATACCTCCTTTAAATCCGCACTGCATTACATTGCATTCCGTGTGTTTTATTGAGTACGCTGGATGGTACTCAGCCTTGTATAATTTAAATTATCAGAAATAAACGTTCCGATAGAGAAGATAGACTTGGAGATATGGCTTATACCCCAGTTGAGCTACCTGTGGGAGTAGTGTTGAAGCTATGCTAGATCGTCTTTCCGCTGTAGATTTTTCTTTCTGAGAACTAAGAGGCTCTTTTGTAAGTATTTAATGTTTATATTATGTTGGATTTACATATTCAAATGACAGTTTGTGTACCTAGCTTTACTGCACAAATTAGCTTTGAAAATTATGATGAATTTTTTGGGGTGACGGCGGTGTAGGTCCTCAGCGGAGGCACTTCTCATCACGGGGGTCCTGTGTGGGGAAATCAACGGTTGTGCAAGCACAGGAGCTCTAATGCCTTCTTTGGTAAAAAAAAAAAAAAAGGCAAAAAACCGCACGAATTTTTCGGTTTATATTTTTCTAGATCTTTCTTCGGCTGCTATTCCTTAGAAACTAAGTTTTTGAAAAACCCGACCAAACCGAAAACAAAACGATTAAACCGAATGCCCACCCCTACAAACAACATCTCATGTATTCTGATTAAAGACTAGAATGGTGTGCCAGGTCTGCAAAAAAAAAAAGGAATGGTGTGCCAGGTTATCTTATTGAATGAGCATGCAAAGCAAATGTGGTTCTCTCTGTGTAACAATAAGAGACATCGATCATAGATGGTTACAGAACTCTGTGTGATTATGACAAATGATTTTCACCACAGACTCTTAAAGACAAATGTATAGAATACCTTGCCTGAGCAATAGTACTACATATTAATAAAATGTATAATACACTTACTACAATTTAATAATAGGCAGTACAAATATAGTCCTAGAATTCTGTACTACTTAAAAAATTATTTTCACCAACACCTCCTTTTATTTTTACAGACGGTCTTAAAAAAACATACATATAAAAATAAATAAGGGGTCCCGGTTACGAACCGCCTGTGGAAATCTAGGCGGTCACTTAAGCCAAATGCCTCCAAAGTTGCCCTTATTTTTACAGGCTGACGAGTTAAGCATCCTCATGTGAAAACGATTTTTATAGGTGGACGCTTAAGTCGTCCATCCACAAAAATCGATTTTTACAAGTGGTTGTTTAAGTAATTCGCCTATAAAAATTATTTTTAGAAAACATATTTATATATAACTTTTTCATATGAATTCGGATGAAGATATACCTAATATCAAAATTGTAGAGTGCGACGGGATCTACAACTTTGTAGTTGACAACTTTTGGATTTGAGATTGCTTAGAGGTCCAAATATTCATTACAATATCTTAGATTGAGTTTTACAAAATCTCAAATCTATATTTCAAACGACCTTCGATGGAGATGTGCTCTATGGCCCCGCTTGGTAAAGCTCCAACTCTCAGATCCTGGTTCAGTAGAGCTAGAGCTCTACCAAAAAATCTAGTTCCAATAAAAAATAAAGTGAAGTAGACTAGAGCTGCTTCGAAAAATTAAACTACGAGGTGGAGCAGCCTTCAGGTAAATCCACAACTCTAACTCCATCTCTGAGAGTTGAGCTCTACCAAACGAAGCCTATATCAAAGTTATAGAGCCCGACGAGATTTACGACTTTACAGTTGATGACTTTTCCATTAGAGATCATTTAAAGTACCAAACAAACATTACAAGTTTCAGAGAGATGAAATTAAAAGAATAATATCTGGATCTAGATCATAAGTGCTTGATAGGTAAGATGCTAAGGGAAGCTACTCTTGTTGAGAGTCCTAGGTTTGACTCCTCATACTGCACCAAACATATTTCGTGCGAAAAATCATGCAACTTATGGCATGTGACATGCAAAAGGGTATAGATGGCTACTAAAATTTAAAATATTTTTTTTGCTTTTTTTAGCCTAAAAAACTCAAAAGTTAGAAATTGATTTTCACAGGCAGGCGCCTTAATATGCACGCCTGTAAAATCGATTTCTACAGATGCCTGCCTATGAAAATGATTCTCGCAGGCGATTATTCACCCGTATGTGAAAATGCCTCATTTTTATAGGTCTTTACTTAGAGACAGACCGTCGACCTTCCTGGGAAAATCAATTTTGACTGCTTGTAAAAATGATTTTTGAAATAGTGCTAGTATCACGCTTAAAAGAATTCTAACCATATGCACAAACCTCTTCACTTTAAAATATACGAAATTACAATCAGGGTGGTAGGTGCTGAGATTTTGGTGGTCAAAGGGCAAAACTAAAAATAGGGAAGCTTAATCTAAAAATGTTTATTGGTCAAGGACGAAACTAAAAATAGAGGGCCTTAATATAAAAATGTTACCAATAAACAAAGGAAAAAGTTTATTTCATCCCCTAAAGCATTAGGGTTGATCTACTTAACCATCTGAATTATAAAACTAGGTATTCTACTTCTTAAAGTATAAAAACTAGCTCAAATAACCCCTTAGAGTAATCTTGTAAGTGGTTTTGTAATATCAATAATGATGTGATGGTGGTTTTTGCCACTTTGGACTATAAAGGGGACGATAACATGATGATAGATTCGATTAAGTATTTTTTTTTTAACAAGCACAATGGCCTAAGAATAGTGTATATTAGTGTAAGTATGATTTTTTTAGGCTTATCGATTAATCAGTGAAAAAGAACGATTAGGTCAATTTGATTTTAATAGGCTAATCTTTGTATCATGCAAACAATACCACTGCCACATTATCATCTACGTAGCAAAACTACCTACAAAACCACCCTAGAGAATTATTTGAGCCGGCTTTGTTACTTCAGAGAGTTATTTAAGCCGGTTTTCTTGCTTTATAGGGTAGAATATCCTATTTCATGGTATAATGGGTTAAGTAGACCAAACCAATACTTCAGGGGCTTAAGTTGAATTTTTCCATAAGCAAACGATGGGGATATCTCTGCTATAGGATCAACAAGGAATATTTCATATTTGACAGAAATTACACATCCTAAATTTTTGAAAGCTGAGAACAATCATATTGCCGTTAAGCACCATCTAAAACCTTGTAAGTATGCTAGTTACGATAAGAAAAACACTAGGCTAGTTTTGGTGAACAGTTGAACACTCGCTATAAACTAAGATCTGACAAGATATGATTTTTCTATTAAAATCTGAATTTTCTGTTGAATGGGAAGTTCAGAACTTTCTCACAGTAATCCCGTCATGCATGATTTGCCGAGGCGCCCTGGTCGGCGGCAGTCGATCGATGCAGCAGCCAGCAGAGCACGGCGGCCGGTCTCGATCGAGGCCGTCTCGCTGACTCGCTCTCGATAGCTATGCACGACAATTAATAAAAAATCTCTGTAAATTCACAACCGAACAAAGAGAATTGTATGAACTAATCTGCAGTGTGCTGCTTGTATCAACACGAAAACCTTGCTCATCAACATGTATACCAGCTATTACAAACACGCTAGCTGGCCCAAAAAATAACAAAAACCACCCAAAAAAACACACAAACAGTCTGTACACGCAGTTAAAGAAAATGTTAAAATCAGTCAGCTTCTGTCTCAAAGTGACATAGCCTGTTCTCAGCGAGCTTGGTCCTGTATGCCGATGCCTTGTACTCCCGCCAGGTGAACTCCCTGTAGCGGCAGCGCCCGCCGTCCTCCGCCACCAGCCACGGCAGCGGCGCCAGCCTCTCCCGCGGCGGTGGTCCGGCGAAGAAGATGATCGATACCCGCGGCCGTGGGCTGCTCACCATCACCCGGTGCCTCACGCTTCGGAACCTCCCGTTCGTCAGAACCTGTACGAACGGACATACGAGTTAAATTACAAAGTCTGACATGAACAATCATAGTCAAAGTCAATTATATCTCAAGAATTTACAAAATGCAATATTATGATTTATCAAATCATTTCTACAACACATTTACTAGTATTATTATGTACATCGAAAATATATATTCCACGTAGTTAGGATCATTTGAATGTACGAAAATAAATTGAACTGTTTTATGTAAAATTTTTATGAACATGTCTAAATTTGATAATAAAAAATAAACTATTTGACTGTTCACGAAACAAAACATTTCTTGTGTGCTTGTACCTAATGCTGCATCCTAATTCACTTTTCTAATGAAGAACTATTATAAAAGTTAACCAATATAGCAGAACGATAACTAACATCCCCGATCTTATTAATCATGGATCAACCACGACATGCTAAATAACGATATGGAAACACACGATATTTGTTAACGAGGTTCAACCAAGATCTAATCCCTAGAACACTGATTATGGACGCTCCTCCCCAATCAACATAGCACACCTAGCCACTACAAGTCCATGACCTCGTCATCAGTCTCTTTCTACGTGTCTACGTTACATTGTCATTATCATAGTTACGTTATGACGTCCTTCCTATTTAAAGGGTTATCAGGTTATATAGTCTAACTCTAACTTCACTTTCTACCACCTAATCCATCGTCAAGTCCAACCATAACTTAATAGAGCTAGTATATTTGATATCTATATTAACAGTTCCTCTAATTAATTCGATCACCTGGCTACAGAGGAAGTCGGCATGCGTGGACCTAACCATGGAATCTAAGGACCGCATGCACGATTGCCATGATCAATTGATCATTGTACTACCATGTTTTCATATCACTGTGTAGCCGTTTGCTTTAGATTGGTCTTTATTATGAAATGATTCTCAATAATGACTGATAGTTTTGCCTGTTTGACAACACACCGACTGGCAGCTTGGTTCCCCAAAAGGTACGCTGATTGGGAATAATTGGGATGGACTTTGACATCCACATGATTATTATTTTTATTTTCTTTTTAATCGCAACATCACCGTCTCCTGCACCCTACAGCTAAACCTAGTACTACTTCCGTCGTATAATGATTTTACTTTTCTACAAGAACCTGATATATGCATGTTTAAATTCGCGTAGAAAAGTGAATTCTTTTTGTGAAAGAGGTAGTACCAATTTTCGTAAAAAAGAAAAGGTAAAGTTTAATACACTTGTGAGCTTATTTTCATCGACAAAAGCAAATGGTGCCTAGGCCTTGTTAAGTTCAGCATGTTAATTTAATTTCCATAACGTGCAGAGTCTGGATTAAATTTCATTATAAATTTTTTTAAGTAATCGTAAGAAGTAATTAATTACCTGTAGGACATCGCCCACGTTGATGAAAAAGGAGTCCCGATCCGGTGGCACTGAGGCCCAACTTCCATCGCGCAAGGAGATCTCTAAGCCGGATGTGTCATTCGATCGGAGAACGGAGATGACCTGAGGGTCGGTGTGCTCGCCGAACCCGGTTAACCTGCCATGTCCTTGCTGCTTCAGTTCAGGGTGTGGTGGATAGTGGTTCATCCTCAACATCGAGTCACTCTCCTCATGTGAGACCAGCCTCACCAGTGCATCTTTCTCCTTCAGTCCTAGCCCTTCCGCCATCAACCCTAGCACCTCGCACATCATTGCTCTCACTGCCACAACGTACTCGTTTAAGAGATCACTGCAATACACATAAGGAACCAAAATTATAATTTTCCAACAAATTAAACATCAAATTTGGTTGACGGTGTATATACTTTATTCATTTACCTAACAACTTTACATACTTCTACAATTATACTCTCTCCATTCAAATATATTTGGCATTAGAAGAATCAAATATATTCGACTAGAGATGTACTCCCTCCATCTCAAAATACAAAAGCCTAATACTAAAATACTGAATATAACAGTTAATATAACAGTAGTATTAGAATGTGTTAGTTTTTTTTTAATTTTGAGACGGAGGAAGTAGTACTTATGAATAATGATGGTAGTCTTAAATGATAATATTATTTAGAAAAATGATATAGTACTCTATGCATCACTTTTTAGGCTCTCACAATAATTGTGGCTAGAAAATCAGTCCAGTAGTATGAGATGTCACTGTGGGTCCATTTTTATTTGCCACGCTAACATAGTGAGCAGGAGTGTTTCTGGAAAGGAACCCATTAATTTTGGCCAGCTTGAAGTAGGCCATATCGCCGCAGTGGCAACCACACGTGCGCCCTATTAAATTAAAAAAGGAAAGCCTCACAGGCACAAACCACATGTGACGCAATTCTGAGCTCTGAAAAATGGAGTAAGCAAAACAGGTCGGCCAGCTCAAACCTTTATACTAATATTGATTTTGTTTCCTGAAGATATATCTAATAGAGAGGAGACTGAAATAGGAGAGTTTTTTATATCCCTCTATTTTATATATGATGTTTTGAACTAACCAATGCCACCTTAAAAAAAGAGAAAGTACTACCTCTTTCTTTTTTTAATAAATGACGACGTTAAGTTTTATCGTGTATTATTTAAAAAAATTAATGTAAATATATAAAAATATGAGTCATACTTAAAATTTTTTAATGATAAACTAAGTCACAATAAAATAAATTATATTTACTTAAATTTCTTAAATAAAATAAATAACCAAACGTCCTATTAAAAACCAATGAGATCATGGACTTAGCGTTGACCTCTGCCTCTAGCGTGTGTTAACACAGACGCATGGGAGTGCACACGTGGTGTATGGCATGTGCAATCAAAGAACAAAAGAGATACCCCTTGGAGAGGAATGGGGATGAGAACAGTGACTAGGCAACTAGTGTGCAAAAGTGATGCCAGGTGACACGTAGGGTTGCTGCAGGAAGCAGAGGGAACCTGCTGATGTGTGATCATGTGATGAGGGGCATGTATGCATGCATGAGAGTATCATAGTGAGAAACAGATGGGCAAACTACTCTCAAAAATAAAAAGGAAGAAAAAGAAGCTAACCTAGGGCAGGATCTAGTGTAGCCGGAGAGGCTAGGAAAAGTTAGAAAGGTGCACGTGGTGGGATAAAAACGGTTATGGAAATTTCTGATCTATCTAACATCGGTTTTATATATGATACCATTTAGATTCTAGCTACCTATAAAATTTAATTTTTTTTCTAATTTCTTTCAATGTTATATTGCTACCAATATAGGACAGGATCTAATGTAGCTACAGAGGCTTAAAAAAATATTAGAAAAGTGCACACGATGGGATAAAAAGGTTATAGAAATTCCTGACCGTCCGATTACGTATAACTATTTAGATTCTAGTTATATATAAAATTTAATTTTTTAATTTCTTTTAATGTCGTCGTATTGCCATCAATAGTTAATAATTAAATTAATAAATATGGTCAATTACCGATCAACCAAAGAGATGGTACCGTTTTCACCCCGTGGTGTGGGTATCTATTGTAGCTGGAGAGGTCGTAGATGGGAGAATATGGTGGCGTGGGTTTAGCAAAATAACATAGATTCTCTAGTCTTGCTGCAAATACATCACGTGCTATTTGTATCTCCTTTTCTGGCCGGTGTTAACGTATCGCATAGCATCATCCGATCCAACCACGAATATTACTACTGATACTAATACTACTAATTTCAGGTGCATATGCTTCACGTGGTTAAAAATATATATTCTTGATTTTGTCATGGCTATTGCGATACTTGTGGGACCAAAATGTCACCACCAAATTAAGGACCGACCACGAAGAATAGTCACAATACTAAGTCTCACAAGGCTATGAATAAATATATTATCAAAAGAAAACCAAATCAAGATTTCCATTACTTAATTCAATTCCAAAAAAAATGGCTTTATATTTCTAACCATTGTTTTAATAAGGATTATATATGCTAAAGGGTATAGGGCAGCAACCACCACATATGGGAAATTTTTAATGTTTTAATAATTCTGTCATAAACCCATATACTTTTAAATAATACTTTTGAGAAAATAAAATTGAAGAACAGTCCTGGAGGAAAAGGAAATAAACACATTTAGCTAAGAGTTGGTCACTTTTCCTACTTTGTTCTTGGAAAGTTTACAAAACCGTGTGCTGATCAGCCTGCCGTTCCTCTAGTTTTGCACACATTTCTTTCACAGATTTTTTTAGAGTATAACACGTAAAAGCAAAGCACACCATTTCTGGTCGATTATAATGCACACACATAATTCAAAAAAAATAATCCAACGGGGCCCACTGGCAGTGACAGTAAATCGCAGATGAGCTGGTGCTGTTCGTACGTACTACGTGTACACGTAGCTGTAGCAATTCGGCAATGCGTACAAAGAAGTGTGTTAACTCACCGGAACGAGCAGAACGACGGCGGCGGCGACGCCTCCCCGTGCACGCACAATGGCGCGGCGCCGGCGCCGGTGACGCCGAGGAGAAGGTACTCGACCCAGCCGAGGTCCCCGTTGCTGCCTATCCTCTTGCTCGCGTACCCGAAAGGGCTCCCCGGCGGCGCCCCGGCGGCCGCCGCCTCCTTCTCCAGCTGCGGCATCGAGAAGAACGTGGCCGCCGCAGCCTCCACGCGCGCCAGGAGCCCCGCCGGCACGCCGTGGCCCGTCACCTTGAAGAACCCGTGGCCTTCGCACGCCGCCACCACCGCCCGTGCCGCGGCCGCCCTGGCACCGCCACCGCCCAGGTCGACCTCTGGCACGTCGGCCAGCGGCGGCACCGCCTTATGCACCGCCGGCAGAGCGATCTGCTCCAGCTCTCCCTTTGTCAAGACCACCATGGCTACGGCCTTACAGCAACAGCGCGCGCAAGCTAAGCTAGCTAGTGTAGAATATCTCCAAGAAATAGAGGAGGAGCAGAGGAGAGGAGAGGAAAGATGGGAGGTGAGGTGGGAGGGACACGAAAGGTGTGGCGTCTGCATATATAGGCATGGACTACATTCACCTTGATGATGTGTGTAGGCATGATGCTCTGTGTTCTGGGGTTCTGTCAGTTACCTGTTTGTGTAGGATACAGTGCACTGTGGTCATATCTTGCCCACCGAATTAATGGTACCTGGTTCATTGCACTATGCCCTGTGCATCACTGGCGATCTGCCACGGTCAAAGTAGCTAAATCTTGATGCTCACATATGAGTCCACAGAAACACAGATGATTCTATTATTTGTTTTAGACAATAGAAATTTTACAATCATATTACTTTATTCCAAAAGTATCGTAGAAAATATTTCCCAAGGATTTTAATCTTCTAAAAGTCTTATGAATTTCCTTCATTCCGAAGGAGCCCGAGGAGTGGGCCCACCTCATCCCATGTCACATGCGTATGATTGTCATTTAAGATATGTATGATTGTTGAATAAGAAAATTATATCTGTATAACTACGCATATGGTGTTCTAAGAGCTCAACATTTGTACGGGAGCAGACACACATCCTCCCTCCCACATGCACCAAATGTCACTGTTGTATGCATGATACTTGTATGAATAACGTCAGTACGAATATCACATACTCCATATATCAGTTAACCAAAAAACATACAGGATTATATCACATAAATGCATCAATCCATTGTGATTTTCCAAAACGAGAAATGCTTCATGGACGATATTATTCGGACAATAATCATAAGACAATGCCATTGATCTACAGATGAAATTTGCCGCATGTTACCGTGATATCCTATCGTAACACACTTATTCTACTGTGCTATACCGAGGTTGGTATGGGCACAGGGATCAGATTTGAATACAGATACGAAGAGAAGTCACCTGATGATTTTTACTTTTATATAATATATTGTTGATTGATGAGAAATGTCAAAAACATGATTATAAAAAAGAAATCGGCGGGCCCCCGTGGTCTCGGATCTCTCATGATTAGCGCCCATCATCATCCATCAATTCACACTCATTGATTCGGACCCTTTCTGAGAAGAGCAACACCTCACACTCCATTTCTTTACGATATCCTCGCTGCCGCGGCCTGGCACCGCGCCCCACACGCCCTCGCCGCGTGTCGCCCTCGTCCCGCCGTGGGACGCCGCGTGCCCATCCCGTACGTCGTACATGAAAAGCAGGGGCGGATGCACCCATTGGTCTTTGGGAAAAAAAATTTAAAAATGTTTTTTTCATGTTTTATAAATATATATAAATGAGCGAAGGATTAGTAAAAATATACATGTATCGTATGGTAGAGACGCGACACCGCGCCGGCGTCGTGGCTTGCAGGCGCGGCACCTACCACTGGTGCCGCGCCGCTGTCATCACACGGTGCCTTGCTGCCTGCCTGCTTGCTGCGCCGGTGCTTGCTGCCTGCATCTACGCCGGTGCCATGCGACGACGGCGCGGTACCGCGTGGTGACACGCGTCAAGAAAACGTGGTGCATGTACATTTTTACTACTTCTCTACTCATATGTATATATTTATAAAACTTAAGAAAAAAATATATTGTTAAATGTTTTTCTTGGTCTGGGTAGGGCGTCCGCCCCAGTCATGACCTATGCCATCTTGTACTCTTATACCATCCTTCTAGTCTTGGATCTAACATATTAGTCATCAATCCATCATCAGTCCATCAGATTAATTAAGAATTCTTAGTATCAGGTATTGATGATCGTCTCGTTTTCAAGACTATGCTCGTTGCCTTGTTCATTTGATGTTTCTTCAACTGTTTGTTTTCGTTGCTAAGTCACTCTATACTCATACGGTGCGGTGCACGGATGTTGATTCTCTAGCAAGGTGACGGATTTTATGTGACTAATTTATTTTGATTATATGGTCCAAAGATTATTGCTTTATTTTAAAATAAAATGTGTCATTTTGGATGTTGTTTTGTAATTTAATTTATTAATTGTACTTTATTTTTTATGTAATTGTAATATAAATATGATATGCATTATATTCAATTGTCTTTATCGATCATCTTCGTCTCATCAATATCATAAAGCTGCGTCCGTCACTGATAGGAAACCTCGCCGTGCCGATGCCATCTCATCGCCAGCGTGCACACATATGGTCTGCACCATCGCTGCCGCCGAGACCCATGACGCGGCCATGGGTTATGCAGTATTTTTTTAGTTTCTCGTGATGAGCTTACTGCAGACATGTTTTTAAATCACTAAATGATATAATTTTTTTAAAAAAAAAACTTTTTATAAAAAACTTCAATCCAAACAAATCTGTTTTTTCAGTTCTCAATAATTAATACTTAACTAATTAGTATGTTCTTTGGAAAGCCAAGCGATTTATTGCCTCAAACTTTGAAACGAACGGAGGCGAACATACTTAATTATCGTATAAATTGATTAAGCAATAATTATTAAAAACTTAAAAAATAAGTTTGTTTGGATATTTTAGAGAACTCACTTATAGAATTTTTTTTCTAAAAATCGAGTCGTTTAGCACTGGCTTGCTGCACCTGCACGTTGTCGCCATCAACTCGGTCGGTCGCGGCCGGTACGAGCCCGCGCGGTCGGTTGGCCGGGCCCGGGTGCCCCCAGGCACCGCGTGTGGGTGTTGGAGGCGGGCGGGGAGAGGGTACGCGTGGGGTAGGGGCGGACACGTGCGCGCGCCGGCCGCGCCTGCGCTGCACGATGCACCTACCTGCCTGTCCGATCGACCTGCGGCGTCGATGGGGATGATGAGGTGTTTCTGCGCGATTTTGTTTGCGCCCCTGACGTACGGGTTGTTGGGCTGGGCTGGAGTACTGATGACGAATTTTTTTTATTTTTATATTTATTTAATAAAATATTTATAAAACTACATTTTCATTTCAAAAATTTACAAAAATATACTCCCGCCGCCCTTTGGAAGGACGATATCTCTGAAATCGTCCTCCCAGAAAGCGATATGATGACGTGGCTGACGGCCGTTGGTCGACGGCCCACGGCCGTTAGCTATTTTACAGGCGGCCCCCCGGCCACATAAAAACCGCCCTCTGAGAGGGCGGCAAGGGAGCCGCCTATAAAAATCCGGCCGGGGGCCGGCCATTTTACAGCTGCCAGCCAAAAACCGCCCTCTCAGAGGGCGGCAAGGGGGCCGCCTGTAAAATGGCCGGCCCCCCGGCCACACAAAGACGAGAGGGCCCGGGCAAGGGCGCTGACCCCGGGCGAGTTCCCGGGAGAGGGCCCGGGCGAGGTCCCGGGCAGGCCGTGCGAGGGGCCCGGGCACGGTCGCAGGCCGGGCGTGGGCGAAGGCCGGGAGCAGGGCCCGGGCGCGGGAGCAGTTCCCGGGGGCGGGGCGCGGGCGCGGACTCGGACACGGTCCCGGGCGCTAACATTTAAGAGCGCGGGCCGGCCATTTGCAAGCCACAAAAACCGTCAGGCTGGATTTTTACAGCGGCCCCCTTGCCGCCCTCTCAGAGGGCGGTTTTTGTGTGGCCCGAGGGGCCGCCTGCAAAATGGCTGACGGCCGTGGGCCGCCGGCCAACGGCCGTCAGCCACGTCATCATATCGCTCCCTGGGACGGCGATTTCAGAGATATCGCCCTCCCAAAGGGCGGCGGGAGTATATTTTTGTAAATTTTTAAAATGAAAATGTAGTTTTGTAAATATTTTATTAAATAAATATAAAAATAAAAAAAATTCGAGGTTTGATCAGTGCAGTGAGCGTGGACCATCAGCAATCATAGTAACTCGTGATGTTTTTCTTTCTTTTATTTGTTTTTTAAGGCTAGTGCACCA
The DNA here is from genome assembly GCA_003991445.1 of Oryza meyeriana var. granulata. Lineage (NCBI taxonomy): Eukaryota > Viridiplantae > Streptophyta > Magnoliopsida > Poales > Poaceae > Oryza > Oryza meyeriana. The sequence continues at coordinate 284,541 of RYFJ01002480.1, forward strand.
TCCACTTTGCCACCATGTAACCTCACGTGCCGAGCTGTGTAATCTTATGGATTATATCTAGTCCTAAAGTTCGATTTCGTCTATTTGGTTTGAAAATGCATGGAGAAACTTCGTATTTCGTCTCTCACCTGCTGTAGTCCTAACTTGATTTTCGTCCTGGGACTTTTAAGACTGTTTAACTTTGGTCCATTGGCCGCACCAAACCAAAGTAACTTTGATGGGATGTAGCAGACCATATATGGCTCTGCTCTGGACAACTATATCTGTGAAACAGCAGCTTAATTTGAAGGGCTGCTGTGCTGAGCAGGGAGAGACCAGCTACAACACAGTGGTGTAAAGCGGGAGATTTGGATTAGACTTAGCATGTTTTATTTTCTATGAAATCCCCCGCGTCGCTCCAATGTGGTGGCTCAAGCTGTCAAACCCTAGCCGCCGCCACACCCTCTCCTCCCCCCTTCTCGCCTCGCCATCACCTGAGTGAGCCATTAGAAGCCCATGTGGCCACTAGGACAGCAACGATGGGCCACAACGCCGGGCGAAGGAGTGCCTGGATTTAAGTGGTGATGCAACCATAACTGTGCGGCAAGGTATAGCGGCAGCGACTGCACGGGACAACTGCGAGCATGGTCAACAACAAGTGTCCTATGGCGCGGTGCCATGCGGGCTAGTGGTGCGATGACCCAACGCAAAGGCAACAACAGATGTGTGGGCGAAGGCGACAACAGACGTGCGAGATGAGGCAACGACCACCTATCCCCTTAACGGATCTTCGGTGCTAGAGGGCGAGAGCTGTCGGATCTAGGGCCTCTAGGCCCAAAAATCCGGCCTTGCAGCGGCACGTCCGACAACAACGGGTTGTACTCTTGCTGGCCAATCCTTCTCTCTCGCTAGAGCTCATCCCCTCCTTTGGCCGGTCTACTCCAGATCTGGTCGTGAGGAGCTCCATGGCGAGATGGTGGCTTGAGCAGCAGGGACAACCTGCAGCGATGACACGGCACAAGAGTCTAGAGGAGGGAGCGGAGGTTGTGCGGTGTTGGTGTGTAGAGGTGATGAGGGTCGCCAGCAGAGGGGCTTTGGTGCTGTAGCAACAGGAGTGGAAGGCCCCATGAAACCAGCGAAAGGGGGATCGTTGACCAGTTGGCGGTGGAGGCTGCCTTGGTGGGAGGACACCTACGAGCGGGCATAGTGCGCAGCCATGTCGGCCTGTCCTCACAATGATGGGTTGGTGGAGGTCAAGGTGAAAGCCTAGACGATGACGCCTACGGGCACCTTTTCCCTCCATGGAACATCTTCGTTTTTTCTCCCTATCCAATTGTGTTTGGATTCTCTGGGTGAGAACCTAGCCTAGCTCTTGAGCCAGCGATGGTGGTGCTTTTTGGCATTGTCCTTCCTGAAGGTGTCGTCGTGGATATCTATCACTGTGTTTTGGCACATTCTAATCGTGCCCCGCAATGGCACCCAAGAGTGGCCTTTGGAAAGTCAAAGTTACTGCATCAAGGTGTTTGATGAGCTAGGCAATGATGACTTGAACCTGTGCTTAGTTGCAATCAGTGTTTTGGTTATTGTCCACTAGAGAAGTCAGAGCTATTGTGCAGTTAGCTAGGCAGGCTGGGCTGTAGTACTGCGGTTTGATTAGTGCAGTAAACCTGGACGCTGTGAGGTTGGCATATGATGTACGGCTCAGATCATATGTCTGTCTCCGTCAGCCATTATAGCTAGAGCTTGCTGTTTTTCTTTTTCATTTTTTTAAACTAGTGTTGTTATATATTTGGATGGATTGTCCACTATGCCTTCCTTTGTACTTACGTGCCGAAGTACCTATGGAAAGTTTCCCAACAAGACTATAACTAATGTTTGATTTCCTTAATTTGGTATGAAAAGGTTCATAGTATGTTTCTTCTCTCCCATGCAGCCCCGTTTTGATTTTGTCTACAAAATTCTAGACACAACACATGAAGAAAAAAAGGTAATACTGACATGTGGGCCTGTCTAATAGAGGACCCATATGTCATTGATTTATGTCAGAGAGAAGTAAGTCAGAGAATCCTAATCTGTCACTCCCGCGGGGCTAAATGGGTGGCGTCCGAATCCACCACCCCACCTCCCTCCTTCTAGCTCGCCGCTGCCTGAGCAGGCCACTGAATACCTGTGTGGCCACAAGAATGACAGCGGTGAGGAATTCTTCTCGTTTTCGCTTCTCCCCTTCCTTTCCCAGGCTCTTGGAGGCACAGCCTAGTGACGGAGGCAATGGGACGATCAGATTTGGTGCCTCCAAGACTGACACGGGGACAACAACGCACGGGAGGGGACAAGCACCAGCCTAGGAAGCCTAACTTAAGGTTGCTCGAGGGGATTCTTTGGCGGCTAGAGCATGTCACGAGGAGGCTGGTTTGGCAGCGGCACAGAGCTCCCCTTCTTGCTGGTTGGACCAATATTTCCTCCCTGCAGCATCTCCCCTTCTTTGGATGGCTTCCTTTTCGATCGTGTGGAGCACCATGGTCAAGGAGCATTGGCTTGGCCAGCAAGGAGCTACTCGGCAAGGTGCCTTGTATGGGAGATGCTATGGTGTGGATGCAACCATGGCATGGCCGGTTTTCCTCATAAGATTTTCTAGTCCGGTTTTTCTTCGATTAACCATGCAATTGTAATAGTTTTCTAGTCTGATTTTTCTCATAAATTGAATCAACTCTCTTCTTCTTAATGAAAAGTAGAAATTCCCTGCTCTTTTTCAGAGGTTGCTTTGGAAAAAAAATTCTAAATTACTCATCTTGAGTCCTTCGACTACAGAAACCAGAGTGATTTTCACCAGGCGTAGTGGACTCATGCCTTTGATCGGACAGCTCGCAGTGAACGGCTTTGATGATTGCTATCTGTCTTGAAATGTCGATTGTTGATTTTGCTAGATGAAGTATGTGCACCTTGGGTGCTGCTTTGAGTCGGATGGAGGGCTGGAGCCTGGAGGCAGCACGAATGCACGATGGCTGTAGTGGCAAGTGAGCACCGTAACGACGAAGACAGTTCCGGGCAGGGTCGAGGCCAAGGATGGGTGGCTCCGATTTGGATCAAGGCTGAGAATGGTGATGAATGTTAACATCCGAAAGATCCGAAAGGACCCAGCTGTTAGGTTATAAAACAGGCTACAAGGATCAATACAATCATTACCCATCATAGCATGTCATGTCAGTGATCTTCTGCTGTCACTAGATCGCTCCTCGCTCCCAGGAATGGCCATGTTCTCCATTTTTCATCTCGTAGTCAAGCAGGAGGCCTCAAATCTTAAGTCTTAACCCACCCGACGTCGCACCAATTTTGGACGCCGTCGCCGCTTTCCCTGGACCTGTGCAGATTTTGGATGCTGCCTCCCGAGTCCTGAAGCTCCCCGCCGCTTGGCCGCCGCACCATGCCATTGTTGCGTAATCTTGCCCAAGAAATCTTGCAGCACGGTATGGAGGCACAATCACCTCTCCCTCTCCAAGTTTCTCCTCCTCACCTGGCTCCAGCTCTGCCTTCACTATTGGACCACCTTAGCTCGACAGCCTGCATACCAGCATGCTAATGCATATGCAAAAGCATGGCAGCTGGGAAGAGCTGGGTTGGCACAGGCATCCAGCTTTTGCAACACTGGAAATACCTCCCGAGGGAGCTCATATGAAAGTCAAACACAAGTCTACATTTTGCATGTGTAAACAAACCAAATTAAACAATTTATAAGCAACGACAGTTATGACTCGTCACGGTTTGACATGATTTTCGAGAATGTAAAGCTAGCTTCATTGATCCCCTTGACAGAATTCATATGTTTGGACAAGAATGGCTTTACAACATAATCAGATACTTTCTTCTAATTGCATATAGTAATAACAGAGCATTGGAGATATTTAACTAATAAATGTGGAGCACGATAAACCAAAACGGAAATGGAGTACATTTTAATATTCAAAGAATGAGCACACATGAGTGCATGCAATCTGCAGGAAAATTATTCAACCAAACAAAGCAGACACGTATCAACTGATCAATCAGTATTTTCTTGATTTTATATCATCACGGCATGATATTTATTAGTATCATTGTGCGATATTAGTATCTTATGTTATATGAATTTGTCAATCATGGTCATCTTGAACTTTGAAGATACTATGGTATTTTCAGATGCCGCGCTTTCTAGCACAGATTTAGTTACACACTTACAGTGCAGTACTAACATGGCACACAAACAAGCCAAAAACATTAACCGTGCAACATGCCAAAAACATTAACAACTGGAGATGATAAGAAGCTTACAATTCTAGTTGCACTCACCAGGTAGGCAGGGAGCAACTTGTGAACAGGATGGGATGTCCAATTCAGGGATTGTAGGTTTCTTGAAGATAGATGTCAGCGTAATCACAAGCTAATTCAAAAATGTATGTTTTCAGCAGATCAGAGAAGTTTTCTGACCTTCTAATAAATACAAGTACAACCTCCAAGACTACGATGGCAACTGCATCCATGAGCTTGCTTCTAAGAATGATTCTGCTGCAGCTTCAAGCTGACAACTCTATGCGGTTGCTTCTTAGAATGACTGTGATGCTGCTTCAAGCACATGTAAAAGGAGCATGTGCATCTATAAGGCTACTGGCATGTATGTGGCTCTCATTACCCCGATAATTTTGTTCGCGTAACTATTTCTCATATATCTGTTTGGTAAAATTTTCTCATGGTAGTACACTTTTCACATAGTAAATGAACTACACCCATTAAAACACTTGGAAGCTATACCGATTGAGAGATCTGTTCTGCAGACTCAATGATTGGAAGTGGATGGGCCTCTGTGTTGAATACATACTTATCTAGTGGAAGAATATTGCTTTCACCAAACAGCAAATACAAGTATTTCAGCGTTTCCCCAAGGAAGAAAGTTTCCATTTTGTCTCTCCTAGGAGGCGGCAAGCTTGTGACATCATCCAATGATGTATAGCCACCAGAATCAACCTTTGTATACTTCTCAAAAGCCTGAAAAATCTGCCAACCCCATTCCCTATACCTGTGCAAAAGAACCGGAGATCAAAAGATGAGTCAGCGGTGGCATCAATTCAAAATCGAACAGCAGGTGACCTGAAGACTATAAAGGAGTGATGTATCTTACTTTGGATCCTCTGTGATTCTATATAAAACAAATAGTGATTCTACAGTCTCAGGGCGTAAAAGATTGTGACGATCCAGAGGTTTAATTATGATATCATTAATATATTGAGAACTTTTGTTCCCACCATCAGGTCCACCCTCAGAATTACCCTGTAAAATACACGTCAATGTTTGCAAAATCAAAATGGACATCAAAATATGTGAAAAATAATTAGTAATGAGGATTTAATTCAGGAATACTTCGTGATACTCCATAACATGCTGAACTGCTTACCTCGATGTGAAAATAAGCAATTTCCGGAGCAAGTCCAGTAGATGTCACAAAGTACATTTCAACACAAGTTTTGGCCAAATCTTCAGCAAGCTGCAGATTTTCAATGTCTTCCGCAGTCAACAAATGATTTTCAAGAGCATTTTTCTTGGTTATACCCTTTGTTGCACCCAGAGCAAGGGTACCAGGAAGAAAACACACCTACAGAATGAAGACATCCCATCATTAGTTATCAAGGAAAAGAACATGGTGCACATCACAAAAGGGGTCAAAAGATTGCTCGGGAAAAGAAAAGATTTGAAGGATGACCAAATTCTTATGTTAGTTAAAAAAAGAGAAGTTCCAATTAATTGCATACCAGGTGATCCATTTTAGGGCTAAAACCACTATTTCGTCCATACGGGAGCTCCCCAACAAAGACCAGCCCATTTGGAATAGTTTTCCGAACAAGAAGATGCTTGACCCCTCTCATTGCTTCCGTATACATTTCAAATAGATACTTCAAACTAGTGTTACGATATTTTTCTTGCTGAACCCATACTTTCAATAGGTATTCATAGTAACTGTCACCACGAGACCCTAATCGAATATTTTCTCCACTAAACTGACCAGAGGAGGGACTGCATATAAAAAACAAAAATGAGAGCATAATCACTTCAAAGATCAATGATTCTGATGGCAATACAATGCAATAGAATAAGATGGAAGGAAATTTTCTTTTCTAAACTTAATTTAGTGTCCAAACACAGAAGGGTTTCAAGTGATGCATACTTGATGTAAATAGGAACCAAACCCTCCACTGTTGGGAGTTTTCGCATATGCTCTAACACCTTCATTGCCTCTAAATCATACTTTGGATCTCCTGATATTGTGCTAAGGTAACTGTACTCCAGCTGCAATGTTGTAGCTTCAGAGGTACTGCTTAAACCATCAGGGGCTGCATGTGCAGTTCGATCACGAAGAACAACATCACTTAAAGGTATAGCAGTTGGGCTTGATGTAAAGGCTAATAATAACCTGTCTGCCAAATCCTTCGAAACTTCCAAAAGACGCTCTGGATTGGCCCTTTTAGATGTCACTGGTACCCCAGAGTCAGCTCCTCTTGCTTTGTCTCCACCACTCAAGTGATAGGCACTAAGAAGCCCTCCCAAGACACGGATAGTAGTTTCAAATAGATTGACCTGCCCTTTCTCACTTAGCTTTTTCATGAGGTTATCTTCAATCCATTTTGATGCTTCAGAAACAACATCGTCAGAACCCATTATTATTGCAGTGTCTAAAGAATCTACAACGGTAGCACCTAGACCTCCTAGTCCGTCTACACCTCTGCGGCTTAAAGGCATAAGTTCATCATAACCCATTGCATAATTTCGGTACCCAGACCATGCATGTTCAAATGCTTCTTTAACTTTCTTCTGCCTGGATGTCCATTCAGATTGAGGAGACTGTAGAAGTAATGAATTGTTTTTATAGATTTCATTTGGAGGGAGCTGTGGCGGCAGCCTTGGTGGCTTTCTCCAAAATGTACGAATTTTGGGAGAACCTTTCTTGGTATGTCTATTCTCTACTTTGTCATGGAGCTCACCAGATACAAAACCATCCGAACTTTTGTGCACAAGTAAGTATATTATGCCAGAAACCATTAAAAGACTTAAAAATTTTCCAACAGTGAACTTTCCACATTGGTACTTGCTGCTATTGGTAAACAGAGCCTGAGTGGCCATCTGCATAAGGAAATAAATAAATATTAGGAAAGAAGTAATAAACACATTAAAAACTTAATAAAAATTCCGAATTGCAAGAAATGGAAAACAACTGGTATGAACTAGCTTTACAAGCTAAGGATATCAATCGATTGTCAAAAGCGACGATATAGGATTCATGAAAGTTAATCTAATTGTACTCCTAATGTTATTTAACTAGCATTTCTAACACTGTTTACTACCCAACAGATCACGTGAAATATTATCATTGTGAATTTAGTTATAAGTTATAACTGGTAATCATAAATATTATGAGGCACCGAACAGTCAAACACTTGGAGCTCAAGCTCTATGGCCATAGCATTCAACAAACCAGATCTATCACACTCCACTAATGATGAGCAAAGGCAGAAAACCTTTTAAGAGCCATCCAATTCTTTCAGGTCTGGCATAACCATAGGCAACTATTTGAATCCCCAAATGCACAACTATTGATCGCAACACACCCACCACACAACTTATTTAATTAAAAGACCTAAGCTAGAGCATCAGCACAAGAACAGCACATAATTATCAGGTCCAATCAGATCAAACACACTAAGGCGCAGACGTCCTCGGACTTGACCAAAACGAATTCGGCAGAAGCTAAACCCACAGATCGGAAGTCAGGAACCCCTCAAGCCAAACAAATCGCCCAAACCCCTCAAATCAAACCAAATCGCTACTAAAACGAATCGAGTGGCCGCACCGCCGAACGGATTCGAGATCACAACGGCAATCGCCACAGAGTCCAGGCACCACCGCAAGCCACAAATGCGCACCTCCCGGGCTCGTTTCGGGAAATGAATGGGGGGAGGAACCGGATCGGGAGCCCACCTTGAGGCGAGATCGGTGGCGGAACTTGGCGTTGTTGTAGGCGCCGCCGCCGTCCACATCGCGCATCGAGTAGGGGAGGTGGCCCGTGCCGCCGCTCATCCGCGCGGAGCGGTTTGGGGTTGGGTTGGGGTGGTGAGGGAGGGAGGGAGCTTCTAGAAGCTTCTGGAAGGGAGGGGCTACCTCCGTGCGCGCGCGAGATCCGGGAGGGGAGGGACACGACCGCGGGGCCGGGGGCGGGGGCGGCGCGGACGTGCGTCGGAGACTCTGGAGGGAGGAGACGAGGAAGGGAGGGAGAAGCGGGTCGACCCGCTTCGATGTTTGCCGCTAGCTTGCTGCTCCCGTTCATTGTCTGAAACACAAGGGAATCATGAAACTTCTTTCCATGATCTGCCTTGTCCTTTTCACAAAGGTAATGCTACTATAAAAGTACAGCATAAAAAAAATCTTAAAAACTCATGTATATTACCCGTTTATTGTCACGGATGATATATTTTAAATAATAATCGTTCTGCTTCAAATTACTTGTTATTATAGATTTGTCATAAGTCAAACATTTCTATCTTTAACTATCAATTCCTATAAATATTTATAGTTTAATAACATGAGAATTACATATTATGTGAGTATTTTTGTGGTGAATCTAAAAACATAAATATTATAATGTTAAACTATATAAATTTTTAGAAATTGATAATCAAATATGCATATATTTGACTTAGGACAAAACTAGAACGACTGCCTATACATTTGTCAATAAATTTTCTTCCAAAAATTTGTCAAATATAAATATAGTGTAATTATAGTATAGTTACATTGTAGGGTGCATGTAATTACAATATAACTTATATGTATCTTTCAAAAACCTTGCATTAACGCCGCGAAGCGGAGGTTGCGGGATCGAATCTGCTCACCCATGTGTATGCTGTGATTTTTTTTTCCCGCTTATACGAATCTCAAAGTAAATCGAACATACCAAAATTATGTGAAAGTTATATGTAAGTTATATTATAGATACATGCATGTTACAATGTAATTACACTATAATTATATTATAGTTACATTTGACAAATTCTTTTGAAAAATTTATCAGCAGATGTATAGCAAAATCCAAACTAGAACGATAAGTAGTTTAAAACGGAGGGAATACTTTAGATAAATACTCATCACACAAGGATTTTGGAGGTTTATGCTAGACTAGCCCATGTGGCATCTAAAAGGTGGTTTTTGTCTTTAATGAATCGAGTGAGCCACCAGATGCCTGAAAAACCTTAAGTTTAGTCATCTTTTTTTCATTAAATTTATTTATGCAGGTCCATACAACCAAGGAGGAGTATAAGCTTATGAAGAAACAAGCTTACTTAAAAAAGAAAAAGAAAAACCGACCTACGGATAAAATATATCATCTACTTGAATTTTTGTATTTGGAATTGTTCGGTGGTTGTGAGATCATATAAATTGGTGCATTGGTGCTTGTGCAACCAACCCACTTAGAGCAAGGTCAATAGCAAAGGTAGCTGCTAGCTCTAAATTTTTAACATGTCATCAAGAGCTAACCTAGAGCCAGTACATATAGCATGCCGGCTACAAGCTGGCTATAAGTTGTTAATGGTGAAAATATTAAAATATTTAATACTTGCATGGACATAGTAACTATTGAGATCAATGGTGACCTTATCTTTGTGGCCATTTTGGTGCATAGCATTGATTCACAAGTCACAACACAATCAACATCAACCATAGTAAGGAAGAAGCTTTTAGAAATCCCAAGTAGAAAATAGCAAATAAACGAAACGGTTACAGTTATCTAAAAATCATTGAGCTGACAACATAACATAGAACAAAAGCACACTAAGCTTTTATAGAACTTCTTGATGTAATTAATCACTAATAGGCCATAGTAGAGCATTTTTGCAGAACTACTGAGAAAATGACGTTTAACAAAGAACAACTAAAATGCTACTAAAGTTCTTGATCTTCATTCACCAACTGCCATCTTGATCACCATATAAAACACAGCATCTACCTGGCATATAGACATGGATAAATCAAGATGCTCAAACAAAAAAGTAAAAAGGAAATGATCGGAGCATACATATTGGAAATGAACAATCCAAACCTATAATTCGCTTATTTCAAAATAATCAGTCCAAATCTATGAGGTACATTGCAATCATATTTTTGAAATACAAACACCATATATAAGATTTTAGTGCAATCATAGTCAAATTGTTTCACCTTTTAGTGGTAAATGGATGATCAAATCTAATTAGCCAAAAAAGATTTGAGTGCGAGGTTAGTAACATTCTTTTCAGTAAAATCACAATAAAAGGTGTAATCACTACATGCATTTTTCTTAGTAATGAAACAGGGGGCAATAATCTTACCAAAGTTCCTGAAAGAAGTATCCAGGTTTTACTAACACTGAAATTGCAAAAACCAAAGTTGATACATATATCCTGGTTTTACTAACACTGAAATAATCGAAACGTTTAAATCATTTCAGTTATACAGAAGCTAATACTGAAGTGGAATTTATAGTTGTCAAATTCCATAGTAATTGTCAAATTCAGCTTTCTTTCCAATTGGTTATAGGCAACTATTAAACCACAGTACCCTGATCACATTTCTAAATCTGTTGAAGGGAATGTTGGAGACCTTCTTAACAAGAAAGATGAGAGACATGTAAAAGAACTATTCCTCGATATTCTTGAATTGAATCAAGTTCTGGACCAAGTTCTGGACCAAGATGTCTCAGCTCTATCAAGTTTTGAATCAAGTTCTCAGTTCCATTTTACCAAATCAGAAGATAAATATGGTGTGGTAACTTTGCCCTTTTCTGTGAAACCAACTAACAGGAATAATCATTTCATACATTTTTCGTAGTAAATGAAACAGGGGACAACAATCTGAACAAAATTTACATGGTTTCAAGGTTCTACTTTAACTGAAATTGCAAAAATTGAGTACATACAAGTTAACTGTCAGTACTGCAGCACCATACAATGGACAACAGATGCGTGTACCTGAAATAGAATAGACACAAGTGTAAATTGATATGCACTATATATGACAAAAAAATGGAATACCATATGCTTATTACCCTACCATGATTATGCATGCTGAATATTGTTGAACCGATTCCAAATGTGCTCAATTAAATCATGTTTTAGTTGGGTATGCACTGAACGAGCACGAATAGCAGCCTTTCTACGTAGCACAACGGCAAAACAAGGGTTATCACCACTAGTTACTTCAGGAGGCAGAACTATTGAAGTCCTAGGAATTCTATTGAGGTCAATGTCACATATCGCATCCTCTCTCTCGTCTTCAACAATCATATTGTGTAGAATCACACAAGCTAGCATGATTTTCCCAATGCTCTGCCGTTTCCACTTCTTTGCTAGACAGCGCATAATGTTGAAATGGGCTTGCAATACCCCAAAAGCCCACTCCACATCTTTCCTTGCCCCTTCTTGATGTTCAACAAACAACTTATGTTTCTCTGTTTGTGAAAGTAGTATAGTCTTCATGAAGCTGGCCCATTCTAGGTATATACCATCAGCAAGGTAGTACCCAGTGTTGTACTCATTCCCGTTGACGAAAAAATGGACCTAGGGAGCCTCCCCTCTCACTTGATCGAGGAATAAAGGGGATTGATTGTCACACCCTGAGTTTCCCCTTAAATAGAGCCACACAAAATATATTAGAGGAAGCCTCAAAGAAATTATCTTAAAAGGCCAAGGAATTTAATTAAATAAGTAAAATATGATATAATAAATTATCTTGGCTGAGAATATTTTTCCTATATTCTCCTTGCCAAAATACACTAACAGGATTTTTACTGGAATTTTTAGACCACTGAAGGTATTTTTAATAAATCAAAACAAATTATTGGAATTAAAATCCTTTTGGAAATTCTTTCCTATTTCTTTCCTTCCTTTTCTCTTTTCCTTTTTCTTTCTTCCCACTGGGCCATGGCCCAGTACTGTGTCTCAGCCTATCACGCACCACGCACGCGCCCCTCCTCTCCCTCCCTCTGTTGTGGAACCCGCCGGTCAGCGTCTCCTCGCCCGCGCTGTTCCCCTCACTGCTCCCGCTGACCTGTGGGACCAGGGCCCCACATTTCAGCTTCGCCCCTAACCTCCGGCCAAATCAGTCGGAGGGGATCGAGCCGCCCCGAGCGTCGGATTTTGCCCGTTCCCGCTCCCCCCGCGCCTCAGCTCCGAGTTTAAACCACGCGGACCGAGTCCCCGCCCGTTTCCCCCACCTTCTCCGCCCCTCTCCCCCACGGCCGCAGATGAATCGTGCCCACTCGGCCAACTCGGCCACGAACTCCCGCAACCGAGTACATATAAACCTTCCCCGTGCTCCGTCCTCACTTTCCCCTCAGTTGCCCATGCCTGCCGAGTACCCTAACCCCCTCCACGCCGAGCTCCCGAACCGCCACCGTGCTCAGCCGACTCCAGTCGCACGTCGCCGTCGCCACAACCGTCACCGACTACCACGCTCATGCTCGCTAGCTTCGCCGCACCCCGCTGCGTCCTGTTCCGCCGCCGGTCACCTTGGATTCCCGTTGGAACTCCATCCTCTCCGCTACCCCTTTCGGTAAGCCTCTCCGCCAGCAGTCGGCCGTGGATTTCCATCGACCCACGCAATCTTTTTCCTTCCTAACACGTTCTACACCTTCGCCAGGTCCTCCCGCACCTCCGTTGTTGCTTTGAGCCGCCGGAACGCCGTCGCCGTCGACATCCCGAACCTTGTTGCCACCAATCTTCTCTGCTCGCCACCGTTCGCCGCTCTCCGTCGGTCGCCGCACCTCGGTGAGCACTCGGCCGCATTCCTCACCTCCTCCGCCGCTTGCCACTGCCCTCTGCCACGCCAGATGGTCGCCAGCGTCGACCACCAGGCCGCGCGCTCTGGCGAGGCTTGTTCCCAACTTGATCTGAGCTGTCCAACCTGCCTCGGCAGATCGGGACCGCTTGTGTGCCTATGTCCGCGGTTGCACGCGCATGGACTGCGCCCACTGTGCGCCGCCCTCTTGCGCCACTGACCCGTGGGTCCTGCTTGTTGGCGTCGGTTCCCCGTGGTCTGTTGACGCATTAAATCCATGTTAACGCGCAATAAATCGTTTAGAAATTGTTTTTGCATAGGAAAACCATAGTAAAAATTCTAAAATTCATAACTAATTTATTCAAGCTCCGATTAATTCCATTAAAATTTCAATAAATCCAGAAAAATGCCAAAAATCCATTAAAAATACTTTTAGCCCCTGTTTTAGTATCCACATGTACTGTTTTTAATTGTTTGTGCGTTGTTTGCTATAGAAACCGACGCTGTCGACCCTCCAGTCTACTATAAAGTCGTTGCCGAATTCGCCGAGCCGGAGCAAGGCAAGTCGCATCGTTTCCTCGATCATTTTATACGAATTAATTGCAAACTATTTATTTTAAATTAATAAACATACATTATTTCATCATTTCATATGGGAAGGGTGACCTATACAAATGCAATTTTAATTGCTCTAACTTTATTCCGCCTGTACACCTTTGTGGCTGGATAATAATATGACTAAAGGTTATTGTTAGGATGCTTAGCCCTGCTTAGAAACCTTTAGCTCACATGGGGATTTAAATATTTCAATTTACACTTACGGTTCGACTCAAGGTCGGAAAATGGAACTTTGGATATGTTGAGGTTAAATTACTAAAATTTGACTTGAATGGTGGGTTGTGGGTGCATGGTTTTGTTGGTCGCACCTATGGCAGTTAAGGACTGGTTCGTGGGAACCCCTTGGGCAACTAATCGTACATTCCACAAGCCAGCGTGGGCAACGGCTGGGCTTGTAGCGTCTCTTCTCCCTTTCCTTGGCACCGTTGGTGAGAATGGGCGTGATGGAGTTGGGTTGGCCTGGTGTCGGGTTGATCGGCTTGTGGATCCATTGTGGCGCAAGGGGGGTAGCCTGGCCGATGTGGGGTGTCCTGGCGGCAGGTGTAACCTCAGCGTGGTGTGGATGGTTAGGGAGAGGTTGCGTGAATAGTCCTGTCAGCCTCTCACAGGGTGTCGTGGTGACATGCCGGCACACGGGAACGTGTGTGGGGCTGTGTCTTGTGGATACAGTTGTACACCTTTGATCAGAGTAAATCTATTCGAATAGCCGCGCCGGCGGATATGGGCGATTGGTCAAGACTCACCATGATTAGTCTCACCCTTACTTAATTAACTTGACGTATTGGAACTGGTATAGTTCAGATGGATGGTTGGGCCCGATTAACGTGGTGTAACGTTAATCAGTGGTGGATTAATATTGTTCAATTAATCAACCTTTTACTGTTTGCAACTGCTTTTACGCAAATAAACCCTGAGCCTATCTGTCTCCCGTGCACTGTGCATATTTGTGGGTGTGAATTGTTGAGTACTGTGGGTGGTACTCAGTCTTGCTCCTTTTCCCCCTCTCAGTGGTAAAGTACCTGTCCGACGTGGATTAGCAAGAGGACTAGGCTGGCTCCGCCGTCAAGATGCTTGTGGAATGGAAGCCTTCGCTTGGCTAGTTGTATATAAACTTTATTTCTTCTTACCGCTACTTTTATGTAAGACAAATTTTATTCTATTTGTAAGACGCACTCTGTATGGCAACTTGATATTGTGTACCCTGGCTTTCCTGGACAGGGATTTAATACACAGAATGTTCAGAATTCTGGTTATGAATTTCTGGGTGTTAAACTGATTCAGCACATTGACGTCGTTGTTAGAACCAGCGACACCAAAGAAAGCATGCTAAATCCAAAGGTCATGTGAAGCAACCGCTTCAAGGATAATTGTTGGGACTTTATAGTCACCACTGGTGAATTGCCCCCTCCAAGCTTTTGGACAACTCTCCCACCTCCAGTGCATGCAATCAATACTCCCTAGCATACCCGGAAAGCCACGAGGCTCATTAACATGTAGTAAACGCTCTAGATCCTCACTTGTAGGGCGTCGCAAGTATTGCCCACCAAAGACCTCAATAACCCCTTGTGCAAGTGTCCAAGCACTCTAAGGAAGTGCTCTTGCCAATTAGTAAGTATTCATATAAGGAATCAGCATGCGTGCCATATGCTAACATACGGATCGCTGCTGTGCACTTTTGAAGTGGAGAAAGACCTGTGCGGACAAAACAATCTTCTCTTTGAGTAAAGTACGAAGACTACTAACTTAGGGCTTCCACAATACGTAAAAAGATAAGCTTTCGCATACGAAATCTTGTGCGAAACATTATCTCAGGGTAGAGTGGTTGATCTGCAAAGTAATCAACCACTAGGCATCGGTGACCTTCTCCATGGTCCCTTGCAATGGTCTTCCTTGTTTCACCTTGGCGCTTGAATAGCCTAGCTACAAACTTGGCCTTGATCTTCTCTATGACTTGAGTAGTAAAGGAGTTTAGGGCATTCTAATCAGAAATGTACTTGTCAAGAATTTTGGATGGGTCTAGGTTATCTGAGTAGGAGGATGAGTATAAGGATGAGTCTCACATGGTAGTTTCAGAATAGGATGGATTGGTTTGAGAGTTTCAGAATAGGAGAGTCAATATATAGATGGAGTGATTGCTATTTCAGATTACTAGTTTGCATGTTTATTTGTACTGCATGCTATTTCAGATTACAATATATCAATGTGAATTAGACTAATTGCAATAAATATTTGGGTTGACTGCATGAAAATTTGGAGTGTCAACATGAAAATTTGAAGTGGCTGCTATTTCAGATTACAATATATCAATGTGCAGTTAGACTAATTGCAATAAATATTTGGGTTGACTGCATGAAAATTTGGAGTGTCAACATGAAAATTTGAAGTGGCTGCTATTTCAGATTACAATATATCAATGTGCAGTTAGACTAATTGCAATAAATATTTGGGTTGACTGCATGAAAATTTGCTGTGTCATCATGAAAATTTGAAGTGACTTCATGTTTATTTGGAGTGACTGCATGTTTATTTGGAGTGTCAAGCTGAAATTTTGGACTGCTGAAAATAACATAAATAACATACAAAGATACATACCTCACTAGCTTTTTGTGAATATCTCTTCTCTCATGCATTTCAGCATCAACACAAACTCAAACCTCACATCATCAGGCATCGTTGTTGTGTCTTTGTTCATGAACTTTCATAGGTTTCAATCATAGCTGTCTAGCGAGCAAGATTGTTAGCTTCAAAATTGTCAGTAGCAACACGTCTTTGGGTCTCTAATATTTCGCTTTGCCCTTCCTTGGCTGCTTCATGCGCATCCAAAAACTTGTGGATGTCATCTTCTAGCTCAGCTGTACAACCTTGGATTTTTCCTTTTCCTTTGCCATTCCGCTGCTGCTTTGGTGGCTTGCATCCCATTGGTCTAAGGATATCTTGTCAAGCTGCTCCAAATATGCATGCCACTTCGGTTGGTTTTTTAGTTCCTTCCAACAATGTATAAACAAGAATGTACCATCCTTGAAGTCATTCTTATATATTTTTAGTGCCTTGTCCATCAAATCAACATTAGACTCCCCACTAGCATATAATAAATTGGCCTCCTTCCAAGAGCAACAAAAATTCCCGACCTTCTAAATTTTACCAAACAATCCTTAACTTGCTTAACTTGCCTAACCCGGCCTTTTGGGGTAGTGCTGTTGTAAGCTGCATCAACATCATCCCAATATTTATCGTTCTTCTTGAAATTTGATTCTATAGTATCGTTTGAATTGTTCAGCCATGCACTAACCTACAAATTTAGTAAAAAAAATGTTTACTGTTGCTGGTAATGCAAGTGCCATGCATGCCATTATCAATTAAATAACTCGTCTAAGCCACTTACCAATCTCAAGTCTTCATCCTTCGTCCATGACAAGCACTTCTCAGTCCTAGTGACATCTCCATTGTCAACATTTATAGGCTGTGATGGACTCCCTTCAGCCACATGCTGCTGAGGGTCTGATGTACTTCTGATAAAATTAACAAAACCACCAGGCGGACAAGATTCCACCCCCTGTACAAAAAGCACGAACATTGAAACCTTGATCAAGTTGTGTCTGAATAACATAATATTTTTAGGAAAAAAATTATGTTCAGTTTGTTAGTGTGTAATTAGGTGTTCTATTCAATGTTAAAAAATTAAAAATGCACTGATCCAATATAGACTTATTAGAGCAGGATGGCAAAATTTATAAATACCAAGGTTCAATTTTTAAAATAGACTTATTAGACTGATCCAATATAGACTTATTAGAGCAAGAGCAAGATAGGTGTGAGTAGCTTCCCATCCATCTGCATCTGACTGCTAGGAGGGATCAACAAGTACTCCCATGTTCACCATGATTGAGCACAGCTCCCAATTGTACAGATTACACACACCTCCTATACAGAACAACCACACTCCCAATTGTACAGTGATACTCCTACTAACATAATTGGATTAAAAGATTGATTGTTGTCAAGGACTCTGGCAAAAGATCTTAGACAAGCACTGTCAGTCTACCCCAAGCATGCATTAGCTGATCAGATCAAACTATTGTTTGTCTATTCTTTTCCATCGGCTCAAACAGTAAACATCCATTTATCATCTAATCCAATGATCACCAGCCAATGCCAGGAGTAACACTGAACATTTCTTGCTAAGACTACCTCAATCTCCCTTTTTTCTTTGTCCATCGCATATATGCATCTGGTGTGTGTGCGCGCTAATAGTAAATGATAGTAACAGTAACCATGGTGATACACTAAACTAAACCAGTGAGCTATCCTAATTAGTGGCAAGCAAAATTTATAAATACCAAGGTTCTGACCAATTTCAAAACTAACAAAATCAAATAACAAACGTACCATTCTTCAAGATCAGGTTGCACGTCGATCATGCCAACCATAGGGAGAGGGCAAGCAGATGAGCCCGGCATGGCTTGTGACGGTGGAGAAGCAAACCAAGATGGCAGTGGCGTGGGGAACCAAGGACCTCCATATGGAAACGGTGCTTCCGGTGGCATGGGAACACCGGGAGGACAAGTATAACTTATTGAGGTGCGAGAAGGTGGCGCAACCTCTCTCTTCGTCCGGCGAGACATGGGTGTTGGTGGTGGGGAACTAGGGTTTTGGGCAGGAATTTCTCATGGGGGTGGGAGAGATCAGGCGGAATGGAGGAAAAAAGGAGGGGCTGTAGGGGCGGCCGTCGATCTAGGGGCGGCGGCAAGGGGATTTTGGGGTAGCGGCGATGGGATTTTGGAGCGGCTGGTGTCGAATCGGGGGCGGCAGATTTTCGCGGGCATGGGGAAAACAACAGCGCGGGGGTAGGAGAAAAGCTCATGGGGAGATCGCGCGGCGGAAGAGAGCGCGGGCGCGGTGGCCATCGATCTCCCGCGCCCGGTGCGCGAGGGCGGGCGCGGTGGCGATCGATCTCCCATGCGTGAGCGCTGAAGCGGACCAGCGATGGAGGAGAAAGAACCAGCGACAGCGCCGGATTCACGGGATCAGATGGGCTTTTTGTGGGCCCCACAAACCGTGTTTTATATCGCCAGTGCAGGCTACACGCGGGCTACAGCGTGTCAAAAATTGTGCTATCGCCCGCCGACAATTTAGGCATGTGCTAACGTGGACTTCTATTCAGCTAAGCTTATAATCTACTATTGTACTTACTTTTAGCATAATCTAACCACAATGCGTTAGTTGATAGTACATGCTTCTTTGTTCTAAAATATAAGGAATTTTAGAGTTAGACACGGGTACTAAGGAAGTTATTGAAATTAAATAGAAGAAGATTATTATTGGTTGAGAAGAGAAAGTAGATGAAAAACTTTTATGGTAAAAACCTATAATTGGTTGAAAAGAAAATATAGGTGTAGAAGTTATTATATTTTGGAATAAATTTTGAATATTAGAAATTATTATATTTTGGAACAGATAGAGTACCATACATGGAGTTTTTTTTTTTTGGAAATATAGAACTGCTTATTGTTCAATGTACCTTGATTTTCACTTATGTCGTGGGAGATCTATCGACAATTGCACCTGTTTCAAGAATCTCCAGCTCCTTTGAATAGTTTAGACTTTAGATTCTCACTTTATATTTAAAACTATCCAGCTTCTATAGATTCAAAAATGAACTACCCACCCTTTTTAAATTTTTACCAGCTAGATACTCACCGGCTGCTTATTAAAATCTCGAGCTCACCAAATGGATCAGAGCCCCTTAACTGAATATGTGTGATTGCATGAAATAGAATTTAAATTATGATTCCTCAATTACATATTACAAGACGTTTTGACTTTTCTAAAAATCAAAACTCTTTAAATTTAATCAAGTTTATAGTAAAACATAGCAACATCTACGACGGCAAACTAGTTTCATTAAATCCAAAATTGAATATATTTAATCACATATTTATTTTGTGTTGGAAATATTGCTACATTTCTCTATAAATTTGGTTAAACTTAAATAAGTTCAATTTTTAAAAAGTTAAAACGTCTTATAATATAAAACGAAGAGAGTAGTTATTTGATAGCCTTGCCAATAAAATTTTGTATAAAATTAAGGACTTGTTTGGGGAGCAACAAATTTTGAGAAGCAGAGCATACAGCTAGTGACATTCTACATAAGCTAGGGTTATCTAACTTCTGAAGAGTCTGTAGTGACAATCTGAACTATCTCGAGGAGCTGAAGATTCTAGATTTAACTTTAGCTGTCATAAGCTCTTCTAATTAAACAGGGGCAAGTATTGTTCGCTAGCTTGCTAGCTATTTTCTTGAGAGAAAGGCGGATTCTTTTTAATTTTAAAAGAAGAAATCAAGGTAGAATGCCCAAACCCATTCCTCTGCTGCACCACTGTCGCCACCCTCCTCTCGATAGTCAACCGAAGCAGAGCACTAACATGTGGGCCGATACCGGTTAATAGTCGAGGTATGATTCGATCCTAACCATCAAATTTAAGATATGATCTTTCGCCGCCACCAGAACACAAATCTTAATGCAATAAAAAAATTTCACCATTTTGCAAAAGAGTGATACGGTTAGACATATTGTGTTTCATTTATTGTCACATACTGCAAGTCTACACCAGTTGCGTAAGCATCCTCTAAATTCACTTTTCTCCCATCTCTAAAGCTACAATTTACCCATTATTGAAGAAAGAAAAGAATAAACAAAAAAAGTAAACAATTAAACAGCACAGCCATAATTCCTGCTCTACGTTCATGTTGATTGCATATATAAAATCTACTGCTGCGCCTCGAGGTCCCTCTCCCTTCTGTCATCCACCATGCCCGCCGGCTGCGCCGGCGACGTCAAGGCCCGCGAAGTGCTGCTCTCCGGCAGCTTGTCGGCGCGCACCGCGCCGGCCGGCCTCACCACCACCTCGGCGCGACAGACGGGGCACGTCGAGTTCTCCCTCAGCCACACGTCGACGCAGCCCCGGTGGAAGACGTGCATGCACCTGGGCAGCCGACGCGCCGCCTCCCCGTCGGCCATCACGGCGAGGCACACCGCGCACTCCCTCTCCTCCTCGTCCTCCTCCTCGCTGCCGCCGGCCTCCTCCCTCTTGTACGCGAACTCCGGCAGCGCGGCGATGGCGTCGGCGTCCAGCCCCGCCGACCGCTTCTTGTCCGACCCCCGCGCCTCGTCCGCCGCGGCGCCGTCGTCCCGCCGCTGGCGCGCGGACTGCCACACGAGGTACCACCGGATGACGCAGAGGATGAGGAGGATGGCGAGGAGGGAGCCGAAGCTGATTCCGAGGACGACGACGTAGGACGCGGTGGTGCAACACGCGCGCGCGGAGGCGGCCGCGGCGGCGTTGCGGCGCGTCGAGGCCGAGTGGTAGGGCGAGCTGGCGGCCGACGAGAACGCGAAGCAGGCCTGGTCGGCGGGGAGGCAGCCGCCCGCGCCCCCGCCGGCGCCGTAGATGGCGGGCATGGTGCGACCCGAGGGGGCCGCGGAGAAGGACGACGACGACGGTGGCGACGGCATGGCGCGCGCGAGCGGCGAGAGGTCTCGGTCAATGGGCGTGTGGTGCATTGCATGGGGGTGGAGGTTGCTTTGAAGGGAGTGCATGGTTGGTTTGCATGGTGCGGGGAGTGTGGAGTGAGGGAAGTGCGGGGGGTGGAGTTGACCGCCGCGGCGAACGCATTTGACAATAATAGGTTGGTGGTGGCATGGCATGTTTGGTCCAAGCTATGTTCCACGGTTTTTCTATTACTATCTCTGTTTTTTCAATAAATAACACAGTTAACTCTTTCATCTTATTTAAAAATTAATATAAATATAAAAATATAAGTTATTTTTAAATTTTCTTTAATAATAAATAAGTCACAACAACATAAATTATACTTACTTAAATTTTCTAAATAAAATGAATGGATAAATCTCGTGTCAAAAAGTCAACAATGTTATTTTTTAGAAAATGAAGAGAGTATTTCTTTCCCGTTTTGCTTATAGATTAATTACGGGGCAACGTTGATGAAATAAGAAAAATTACTTGCATAATTTTACAATGTCCATAACATTAGTTATGGTGTTACATGATTTTTATGGTGACATGAAAAACAATTAAGAAACAGGCGAAGTTTCCGAATATGTAGTGTCCTGCTTGGATGTGACCAAATTCCATCCTTGCCTTATCAGCTGCCTAACCTTAGAGAAGTTTTTACCAAGCAAATTATTTTATGATTATTTGGAAGATGCAAAAGCGCACATACAACATACCACAGACATGTGAGTATGCCCCTTAGTACGCATGCTCACCTAAGCAAATTAGCAAACTATTTCAATATAATTTTAGATTGTCCATTTTTTTGTATGGAAAGAAGGTTGCTGGACAAGCAAATTATTTACATGGTTAGCTTTTTTTTTTCTAAAGCAAATTTAAGATTGGATATTTTTTCTTACCAAAGCTTTACATTGAACCTCCTTTAACACATATGTTTATTTTGGTCTTCCGTTTCTTACTTTCTCTTTTATTTCGGATCCCTTTTCCTCGACGAGACATCGATGCGGTGGTGGAGACACAAGGAGCATAACACTCTTGCCATCCCCGAGTAGGCGAAAGATATCGATGCGGTGGTGGAGACACAAGGAGCATAACACTCTTGCCATCTCCGAGTAGGCGAAAGATATCGATACGGTGGTGAGCATGACGAGGGTGCACATCACAGTGGCACACAAAGACTAAACTTGAAGACAAAAGTTAAACATGGTCTTAAGTGAAATAAAGAGGCAGGAAATGAGTCCAAAATAAAAATAAGTGCCAAGGGGTCTAAACTAAAATTCATTCTTTTTTTCAATATTTTACATAGCACGTAGAAATTAGGTACTTTTGTTGGGATATATGATGGTTTAGAGCATCTTCAGCAATAGTCTCTATTTTAGAGCCTTAAAAGTTAAATGGGGGCTGCCCTCATTTCCTTTCAACCCAAACATGCCTCGAACTCCACTAACGGCCCCCATTTCCTTTCAACCCAAACATACCTCGAACTTCACTAACGACCCTCATTTCTTTTTCTATTATATTTCATCATATATTATATGTATATACCTAGTTTGACACTATAATAATTGAAACATAAATATTTGTAACGCGTAAAATTTATCCATATACAAATTAATAATTTAAAACACAACACTTCAAATTTTTATTCAAAATTTAGAAACATGGAAATAACATATCCTGCAAGCAAAAGTTCAAGACTTGAAATAACCCATAGAAAATATAATGAAACAAACTACTGAGCACCATGAAGTGCCCACAAATGCTCTATAAGATTATCTCAAAATTGCTCATACGCATGCTTGTTTTGTATATCTTTATATATCTTTAGAAACTCCTATAACACAGGTTTATTACGTTGCTGATACTCCTTCTCCCTCAGAGGTCACCGGTGAAACATTACGCGGAGAAGGCCGGGGAGGAGGAGACGCTAGGAGAAGAGGTGTCGGGGAGGAGGGGCTTCGGAATGGAGAGGGTGTCAAGGAGGAGCTATCGCCCGGGAGGGGGGAGGAGACGAGCTGCATCGGGCCTAGGGGCATCGGGGGGAGGCGAGGGGCGAGGCAAGGAGCGCCAGGAGGACTGGGGCCGGGAGGAGGAGAAGGCTGGGGAGGAGGGCCATCGAGAGGAGGTGGAACAGCGGCGGCGGCAGGCAGAAGGGCGGTGGCAGCACAGGAGATGAGATGCGTCGTGCGCGATAGAAGCCCGCACTGAAATTTCACCTACGCAAAAAAAAGAAAAATGGGGGCTCGCTATAGAGCCCGCAGGAATGAGGGCTGCGGAGAGAGATTTAAGGCCTTCCTATTTTGAGGACCCTAGTAGGGGTCCTGCTGGACCTCGTTTTTTCTTTTCCCCTAAAAATCTGTTTAGGGTCTTAGTTTAAGGACCCTGCTAGAGATGCTAGATTGTGTTCTTTTCGGCTTATTGGAGGGAGCTACTTCCTCGTTTATCGTTAGCACGTTCCCAAAATATTGAATGATGTATTTTTTTTGCAAAAACTTTATATATAGAAATTTCTTTAAAAAATCAAATAAATTCTTTTTTTAATTTTGTAATAGCTAATACTTAATTAATCATGCGTTAATAACTTTTCTCGTTTTGGTGTGACTTATAAGCCTAAGCCAAAAGCTGTTCCAAACTAGACCTAAAGATGTTGGTTTCTTCCTTAGTTTTCTTAGCACGCTTTTCAAAACGTAAAATAATATGTCTTTTGCAAAAACTTTTTATGTGAAAGTATCTCTAAAAAATTAAATAGATATATTTTTTAAGTTTGTAATAACTAATAGTTAATTATTTATGCGCTAATGATATTTTTCGTTTTAGTGTGGCTTATAAGCCACCTTCATAAGCTAGTTCGAACAGGGCTAAGCCAATTTGGCTCTCCATTGTATTAATTTTTGAATTTTAGAAAATTTTATCATTAACTTTTAATTTTTTTTGCTTTTTTAATCTATTTCTCTTTTTTATTGCTAAATAGACATGTAAAAAACTATTTAAAATTATTTTAAAATCAAAATCATCGTTGGATTATAATCCAACGCCGGGTAAAAAGTCACTAGGCAATCAACGCTTCGTCAGTTCACAGCAAGGAATATCCGTGGGCTTATGGTAGTTCGATGGTGAGCCTCGCCGGCGATCCCTCCAAAAGCGCCACCCCAATCTCGCCACCGCCGCCGCGTTATCCATGAGGCCTCTCCTCGCCCGCCTCTTCGCCCCCACTTACATTGCCATGTGTTTCTCCTCCACGCCATCCTCCTCCTCCACCTCGTCGTCCCGGCGGCTTGCCCACCTCACACGCCACCTCCACTTCAGCTCCTCCCCCTCCGCCTCCGGCGAGCTCTCCTCTTCCGTGGGCGCCCCTGCTGCCGCCGCCCGACCGGGATACCTGGCCGCCCCCAAGGGCTACGCCGCCGTGCTGGTCTGCCTCTTCGACGACCCCCACGGCGGCGACCCCCGCGTCATCCTCACCAAGCGCGCCTCCTCCCTCTCCTCCCACTCCGGTATAAATGTAACATCGATTTATTGGCTAAATCTGGGATCTCTTTGCAATTTTCTCGCACAATATCGCATTGGAGTTATTCAATTTCTTGTGGAAATTGTTAGGAGAGGTGTCTCTGCCAGGAGGGAAGGTGGAGGAGGGGGATGCGGATGCGAAGGCGACGGCTCTGCGGGAGGCGAAGGAGGAGATTGGGCTGGACCCAGCACTCGTGTCTGTTGTCACAGTTCTTGAGCCGTTCTTGTCCAAGGTAAATCATTTTTTTCCTGAACTCTGGCACGGTCGTGAAATCTAGGCAATTGCAGCATTTACCTATGAACTTAAGTGATTTGGATGTGCTTTCGTTACATATTCTGTGTGGAATGGAAATGAAACCATCTTTGGTACAAAGAGGATCGGTAGTCGCTCTAGTGTAAATCCTACTAAATTGCATGAAGTGGCGATAGCAGTGTTGCCGGAGCAGCAGCTATAGTCCAACATCTGACATGTCATGCTGCAGGTCATATTCTGTTATGGTATTGATTTGATCTGAGATATTTGTAAATTTTTAGCTTTTAGGCCTCAATCTTAATATGCTGAATGGGTTATGTCTACTGCATCTGCATCAGGTTACTCAAAAAAAAAGTGTGACGCATCAGCGAATGAGCCAATCACAGAAGTCATGTGATTTTTTTACCTTGCATTCAGCATGTATTAGATAGTGCTAATGAAAGTAGAAGCCATTATGATGACTGATGGATTGTGATTGCGATTAATTTAGAGACAAAAATTCAATAAAGAGATAATTAAAATATGCTTGCTAGCTCATTTGACCTTTGTTGGCCATTTCATCACATGTTTGTGTATTGCTGATATGCAATATCACATTTCTAGTCCCAACGCGTTATAGAACTGACTTGAGAATATCCAGTTTACATGCATGACCATCTGCGAATGCCCTGCTTTTCAACTAATAACAACCCAAAGTTCTTGCATAGTTTTGGTGCTTCAGCTGGTTATTGCTGTTTTGTTGACAAATAGTACTTGAATTAACCATTCAAACACATGTGTCAATCTAAGTTCATCCAAATTACCTTTTCTAGTCACGCAAGCTTGGTATGAATTGACAAGTTTCATCTCTTGCACAAAAACAGGTGCTCTTTTAATCTAGTAAAGTCAGGTTACTTACCTGCTTCTTCCACCAAATTATTATGTTGCTAGCTGGGGGTAAGCTGTGAGTTTTTGGAAACCTGCCTTCATGCATCAATTTTCTCTTTGTAATATCAAGTAATCTATAAGTGTAGTCCTATGCTCAAACTCCACCTTTCTGTCCTTAGAGGAGAGAAATTCCCACTTAATATCTCAATCTTATATTAAAATACTGATAAAATCATTTGCTCTATATGGCTTTGATCGAGTAATTTCCTGATTTCTGAGTTAACACATTCTTTTACTCATTCAATAGAAATGCAAACTGTCCCAAACTCATATTACAGTCATTTTGTAGAATGGTCTCCATGTAACTCCTGTAATTGGCATTATTTCGGATAAAGTTTTATTCGAGCCTGTCTTGAATGAATCTGAAGTGGAAGACATCTTTGATGCACCACTAGAAATGTTCCTGAAGGTATTACTGTTATTTGCTCTTCTCCTTTTATATTCTTCATAAGCTTCTTGTGTTGTCAACAAGGGCATTGTTTCATCTAGTTCTGACTTCTATCAAACCTTTAGGATGATAACCGGAAAACACAAGAATTGAATTGGATGGGCATGAACATTCCAGTCCAGTCTTTCGAGTACCAGTCAGAGGACAAAAAGTTTGTGATTTGGGGCTTAACAGCACACATTCTAACCCGTGCAGCAGCAGTCATTTTACGGAGAGAGCCATCATTCGTTGAATATCCTAGACCAAGATATGTGAGCTCACCCTTCGGGGATACAAATGAAACAAAACACTGATGCAGTACCATAATCATCAATACGTAATTGTAGCATTTCTCCCCTCCATTCGGAGGCAGCTGCTTGTGCATGTCTATAGAAGCTTACTGTACTTTTTGTATGTACACGATAGTCCATAGAATGTTGTAATACTATCTGTAATTATCAGTATGTCGGCAAATTTGCCAATCTGATTGTCAGACTCATATAGTGAACACTCTTTTGTTGCACTTTCCATAGAATGTTGTAAACTTGTAATACTTGAGACTTGCTCAATATTTGCATACTCTCTCTGAACTGGAAACAAAATTTGGCAGATCAATGTTTTTGTTAATCAACTGTTCACCCCTCGTGGTATTTGTCTGTTTGCATTCCGCGATGCTCGAACTATGTACGTTCTGTGAGTATGTTTTCTTGTCTAAGTTACTCTGAAGTATCACTTTCAACCATACCCAGGGAACTCTGATAGCTTTGTTGTTGAAATTCAGGAGTATAAGGCACCAAGCTCTTCTCCCCTATTGTTGTTAAGGTTGCAGGCTTGCTCTCTTAAGATGCAATATGCATTAGCTGCCACATCCACATGTATGGCATGGACTTGAGTTCTTCCCTGCAAGGTGGCTCACTATTGAGTTTGAGAGTTTGAGTTTGTCTTGAATGCATTATTCATGCTCTGCTTTCTTCAAACAACATAGTTTTGAGGTATGGTTAAAATGAAAGATGAGCATTGTCCCTCGTATTTTCGATTAACTTGCATGTAACAAAAGAGCTAATCTACTTCTATGCTAAAATTGATTTGCTTTACGCTATAGCAAACGTAAAATGGCCCAATCCAGCCTAAACCTAGCTTGAGGCCCAAAATCATTTTCTACTAGGTTTGGACATGGACTTCTCAGCTTGATACGAATCGGGCCTAATCGGGCCTAGGCCGAGCCTAACTCGTAGGGTAATAAATCAGTCGGTCCGTAGCTGATACTACTGTCATGTAGATGGAACGTGCTAACATGGCGGGGGAGAAAATACACCTGTTATAGAACGGCTACATCAATGGATCACTCAGATCCGCTCCCTTCCCTCCTGTAGCAGATAAGACGTCGAGAAGATGTAGAAGACTGTGTCCAATGAATACATGAGACACAGATATAGGGGTGTTACTCTCTCTTTATTAATCAATGATTAATTTGTAAAATGAATGCACCCTTACCCCTCTATTTATAGGTAGAGGAGGATAGAGATAAGAACCATAAATTTATCTCTAACTAATTCAGATTAGTCCATAAGAAAGAATTTTATCTCCTAAAGAGATAAGGATTTGTAACACTCCCCCTTGGACCTATGCGTGACTAACTCATGCCTCGTCAAAACTCCTACCAAAACTCAATGGGAAAAAAGATTAGGAGAAAGAGTACATAGTTGCTGACATGCGTCACACACCGTTGCATCATTAAAAATCTTTGTGAGGATCACAAGCTCCACTCAACAAAGGGAAAAAGAGTACAACATTGTGGACTCGCCGATCCACTGACTAGATTGTGTTCAGGGTTCTACTCCCCCTGAACCCTGCAAGTCTCTAAGTCTTCTCATCCTAATTTCACGAACAAACTTTTGGAAAGTACAAGCTGGAGAGACTTAGTGAACAAATCTGCCAAGTTGTCCCACGACTTGGATTGCAGGATCTTCACTTCCCCTTGCTTCTGAAGCTCATGAGGATAGAAAAATTTTAGAGAAATATGCTTCGTCATATTGTTCTTGATATAGCCTAGCTACATCTATGCGACACATGCTACATTATCCTCATAGATAATGGTGGGGGTATCGGGGATACTCAAACCACACGATCGCTCAACATGGTGAGTCATCCTCCTAAGCCATGCACACGCTCGTGCGGTTTCATATAGTGCAATGATCTCTAAGTGGTTTATAGACGTCGCTACCAAAGTCTGTTTACTAGACCGCCATGAAATGACTGTACCACCACAAAGAAACACAAAACCAGTTTGAGAATAGGCATTATGGGGATCAGACAGATATCCTACATCTGCATAGTCCACCATGGTTAAGTCTCGTTGCCATGGAAAGAAGATGCCGAGATCTTGCGTACCCTGGAGGTATCTGAGTAGTGTCTTAACACCAACCCAATGTCTCCTAGTAGGAGACATACTGTATCTTGCTAGCAGATTTACCGTGAACGTAATATCAGGCCTGGTGCAGTTCGCGAGATACATCAATGCTTCTATGGTGCTTAAGTATGGGATTTCCGATCCCAACACTTTCTCAGTCTCACTCCTAAGACGGAATGGGTTTTTTGTCCCGATCAAGGGATCTCATAACCATGGGTGTCTTCAAAGGATGGGCCTTTGACATGTTAAATTTCTCAAGGACATTTCTAGTATATGTTGACTGGTACACTAAGATCCTGTTAGGGAGATGCTCGACCTGTAGACCCAAGCAAAACTTGGTCTGATCCAAGTCTTTCATCTCAAACTCCATCTTGAGATAGACAGCCGCCTCCTCAATGTTCTCTGCGTGGCCAATGATGTTCAAATCATCGACATAGACTGAGATGATACAGAAACCCCTCTGGGACTTTCTGATAAACACGCAGGGACAGTTCTCATTATTGACGTATCATTTCCCCAAAAAGAAGTCACTTAGCCGGTTGTACCACATACGACCAGATTCTTTTAATCCATACAGCGATATCTACAATTTCACACTGTACATGGTGTGATTTGCTTTGTCCTGGATCTTCAACCCGTCAGGGACACGCATGTAAATCTCCGAATCCAATAATCCGTATAGATATGCGGTCACCACATCCATCAACTGTATTTTCAATTCCATGCCAGTTGCCATAGATAATAAGTATTGGAACGTTATGCCACTCATTACAGGAGATAGGTTTCATCGTAATCGATGCCGGGTCTCCATGTGAACCCTTGTACTACAAGCCTCGCTTTGTATCTTACCACTTCATTGTTTTTGTTCCTCTTCTAGACGAAAACCCACTTGTACCCAACAGGGCACACAGTGGGGGGGCGTCAGGCTTACCGGCCCAAAGACGCGCCTCTTTGCAAGCGAGCGTAATTCCGTCTCTATTGCTTCTTTCCATTTGACCCAATCCGAGCACTTACGGTACTCTGCCATGGACTTAGGTTCATGATCATGATCCATCATGTTAGCGGCTTTAGAAATGAAATTTATGTCGACATGTGTAGTTTTCTGGTCATACAATTCTCGTAAAACAGCATAGTTTATGGAAATTTCCTCATTTATTTTCTCATCCTGGTTTTCCAAAACAGGAGAGGGTTCCGATTTGCCAGTAGGACTACGTGCGCGCGCTAGTCCATTAGGGCCTCTACCCTTCTGGCGTCCGTCCCCTGGACGGGTATCTCCACTCTCTCTGCTGCATTTGCCATAGGGATATGCGACTTCAACACTCCTCTTAGATCAGTGAAAGCGTCTGGCAGATCATTAGCTAAGTTTTGAAGGTGTATGATACATTGAACTTCCCGTTCAATGTCTGGCGAACGCGGGTCAAGAGTATGGATACTGCTCAAGTTCCATTCTATTTCACGGTATTCCTTAGAGTCGAGGTACTTTCCTCCCCCTAATGCCGGAATATGCTCTTCATCGAAGATGCAATCAGCATACCGAGCCGTAAAAAGATCCCCAGTTTTAGGTTCCAAGTAGTAAATTATGGACGGAGACTCATAACCCACATAGACCCCCACCTTACGGTGCGGTCCCATAGTCGTACGCTGGGGTGGTGAGATCGGCACATACACAGCACAACCGAATTTACGCAGATGGGAAACCACCGGTTCTTGACCACACGCCAGTTGATGGGATGAAGCAAAGTGATATGCAGATGGTCTATACTGGATTAGCTTTGCAGCGTGCAATACTGCATGGCCCCAACATGTAGTGGGCAAATTGCTACCCTATAGCAATAGTTTGGCAATTAACTTGATCCTTTTTATCAATGACTCAGCAAGGCCGTTTTGAGTGTGAATATGAGGAACAGAATGCTCTACATTAATGCCTAAGGCCATACAATAGTCATTGAATGCCTTGAATGTGAATTCACCCGCATTATCCATCCGAATCATTTTGATGCGGTTCTCGGGGAACTCCGCACGCAAACAGATGATCTGCGCGATAAATCTGGCAAAAGTGTGGTTCCTCGTAGACAGCAAGCATACGTAGCTCCACCTTGTAGAGGCGTCAATCAACACCATGAAATATCTAAATGGCCTAGATCATGGGTATATGGGTCCACAGATATCCCCTTGGATTCTCTCCAAGAACCGTAGGGGTTCGACCCTCAACTTCTCAAAGGATGGTCGAATGATCAGTTTTCTCGTTGCACAAGTGGGACACACAAACTTCTTGGGGAAGTTTTTAGTGTTTATGCCATGACCTAGCGAGCTAGCGACTATTGTCTGCATCATAGTCAATTTAGGATGACCTAATCTCTCATGCCAGATCTTAAAAGACTCTGGGTTCCTATAGATTATCTGCATCGTAACATATTTATTTGGGGGTTTTATTTTAGTATAGTATAGTCCATCGGAGCTCCCTGACATCTTCTCAACCACTGTGGTCTCATCGTCCTTAGACAATGTCATGAAGAGAAATTCATCTCTTCCTTCACATGTTGTAGCTCTCCACGGTCTTGAAATCACAGAATCGAAGTTGAGCCCAGTCTGCTCTAGCCTTCGGGAGAATGGCAGTTTTCTTAGCGGTGTGGCGGTCCCTCAGGGCCTCCCACAACGTGAGAGGTTCACGTAGCTCAAGGTATTCAGCCTTGAGATCCTCATGAATATGCTTCCTGATGAACGCAAGTGCCCTTGCCCGCTTCGCTACCAGAAGTGGAGCTACACCAGTCCCTTGCCGACAGATGGCCTCAGATAGCTTCATCGCGGAAAGGTGGATTTCATAGTCCATGGCCCAAGTCTGGTAGTTCACCCCATTAACAGGGCGAACGGGGAATTCTTTCTTGTTGAAGTTTGCGTCAGACATGGCCTGTCATGCAAAAAACCAACGCTGGGTTAACTTGCATGAAAACAAAGTCACAAAACAATGTAACGTAGTCGTATGTAATTACTGATATTTTTCCAGAATTTATCTTGCATTTACCGATTTTCTGTAATTTTTATTGGCCATATGGTATTAAATTAATAATTTTATGCCCACAGAAAAATATCACACATGCAAGAAAAAAAATAAACCCAAATAATGCTTCCAAGGGAGGGGTCACTAGAATAGGTGATTACACATTTTTATGGAAGCATATTAACCTAGAATCATATCTAGATTATATAGTTGGAGTTGCATCAAATTTAAAAGCAAATAAATGCTTAAAAACACCATAACATGGTTATTAACGAGTCCTGAGACTCACATACAAGAAACCAACTAAAGAAAGGTCTACACAGCAAGTTTACAGCCACTAAACACAAATTGATATAATTTCTAGTAAATTAAGGGTTCAAACTGAAAATATTACATGAACAGTAAACTGTCGGCATAAAAATCAACCTTTCCAGGGACTTAAACACAAATTGTCAATAAAACCAAATTTAATCGGGCTAAAAACGCCATCAGGCCATGATCTTATTGGGCTGCGCGCATAGAACGTCGTCTAAATGACAAATGGGCCGAATTCCGAATTCAAGACCTATCTATGATTTCGGATTTTTATTAATTTGTGTGTGGGCTGGTCGGTGCTGTTCTGCCAAAAGCGGTCAGGCGGTGGCTGCTCGGCCCGCCTAAATGACCGAGAGAGGGGAAAGGAGGAAATAGGGTTTCCCCTATCCCCGCCGGCACCTGCGGCGGCGCCTATCGCCCAGCGCGCCGGCCGAACGGGCATGGTAGCGGCGATGTAGGACGCCGACTATCGGTGGTTGTGGAGATAGAGGTGGCGCACTGAGAGGAGGCCGACTGGCGACCCATCGACTGCCCAGTGGCAAGACGGCGGCAGCGGCTTCGTTCCCATGTGGCAATCGATGCAACGGTGGCTCGGCGTTGTGTGGCGGAGCTCCGCCACGACCCACACATCCTCAAGACGGCGGCGAGGCAAAGCTCAACGTCGACAACCGAAGCTCTAGCGACGATGACCGATTCGTATCCAACCAAGGTGTCCTGGCGGATCCCAATCCAAGGTCGGCGGCCGTTCGTCCCATCGACCTCCCACCATGGCTCCAAGACGCGTCGGTGAGAAATTAACGACGACGGTTGCCTGTCCTTGGTATTAGGTCCTGCAGCGGCAGCGTCATGGAGGTATTCCGGCCACGGTGTCCCGGTAGAGTCTCGATCCTCTAGCGGTGGCCGATCGTCCTATTGTCCTCCCACCATGGCTCAACGGCAGTGTCGGTGCGAGTTCAACAGCAGCGGTTGCCCTGCCTCGGCATCGAAAAACCAGCGGCGGCGACAACGCGGGTTTGGGGCTTCCTCCGATGATGGCGGTCTCTCATTGCGGCACGGGTGGCAAGGGCTGGTGGCGCTTCCAGCAGTGACGGTAAGCGGTAGCCACGCGCGTAGATCAACCCAATAGCGCGGGCGATTCCACGGCAGCGGCGGTGGCTCCCGGCATGGCATCCATCGGAGAGAGTGAGAACAGAGAGATGCGGGGGGAACGCGAGGAAGACGACCGGTTCGGCCTAGCCGAATCGGGTTCGCTTCCAGAACAGGAAAAAACCGATCAATTACAATTTATTGCATACGGTTTTACTCTGGTTTTCTCCGGTTATCAACAGATGCAATTGTAGAGTAAAAGCAGGAAATAAATCTACTGCTAATAACAGATCTACTACAAAACATGCATCTGAAAAAACCAAAGAACAAACATCCACCAGTCTAAAATCAATCTACAAATTGATAAACAACCAATTTTATTACCTTAGATTGATTGGCGTGAGAGGATTCAACGTCAGCCTAGCCGGTAGAGCTACTGATAACGTGTTGTAGAACGGCTATGTCGATGGATCACCCATATCCGCTCCCTTTCCTCCCGCAGCAGATGAGGCATCGAGAAGATGTAAAAGACTGTATCCCTTCCCGCACAATTACACCATAGAAGAAGATAATGAACACAGAAGACACAGATATAGGGGTGTTACTCTCTCTTTATTAATCAATGATCAATGTGTATAATGAAGGCACCCTTGCCCCTCTATTTATAGGTAGAGAAGGATAGAGATAAGAAGCATAAATTTATCACTAACTAATTAGGATTGGTCCACAAGAAAGAATTTTATCTCATAAAGAGATAAGGATTCGTGACAACATGGATAGTGGTGGAAAAAAAAAAGCTTCAATCTCATGACTTGGTTTCTCTATCGAGCTTGGATGGATTGCCTCAAACTTGTAATAAGCAGAGCCGAGCTAAACTTTTACTCCTTCTGTTTAATATTACAAGGTGCATTTGTCATAAGCTCAAAGACCAAGGACTAACATGGTGTTTGCTTCTGCTTCTTGCTTCTTCCTCGGTTTTCTTTAGCACGTTTTCCAAAACGTAAAATGGTGTGTTTTGTGCAAAAACTTTTTATATGAAAATATCTCTAAAAAATCAAATAGATCCATTTTTCAAGTTTTTAATAGTTAATACTTAATTAATCACGCGCTAATAATATTCCTTGTTTTGAGTGCGGCTTATAAGCCATCGGCGGAAGCCGAATTGAATAGAAGATGATATGACTGAAAGTGCATCTAGCCCCCTAAGTGGGTTTTGGTAGATTAATAACAAAACGGTTAAGTGACTAATGAGTTTATCGAGAAATGTGCGGAGATTAGTCCCATGTTGCTTGGTGCGGTGCATGGAGACCACCACAAAATCATGACGCAAAGCGGCGAAGCGACTCAGAGTTTATTTTAATTTTCTTTGAAATTTGTTTTGAGTCGTAGAAAAGCCGTACTATCAAAAGGGATTGCAAACAGTGTTCCAAGACCACTCAAGTGCTTTAGATCCAACTAGCTGAGAGTATATCACCTTGGCACAATACTTACACTTGGGTTGGTGGAGTTTTAGTGTCAGGGTCGGAGGCTCCGACCAACCTTTTCAGCCAGTGGCTAAGTGTTGGCCGGAGGTTTCTATCCCTGGGGTCGGAACTTCTTGGCCAAAATCTGTGAATAACAGCTAAATGACGTATGCCAATGACTATAAAGCCCAAACCTTGTTTCTAGCCGTTGGTTGGCCATTCCACTTCTATCCACTGTCTCATAGCTTCTCCTAAGGTCTTTTGAGCTCTTCCAACTAGTTTTAGTGCTTTCTTTGTAATTATTGTGATTTCTTGAAAGAGGGCTAGAAGGATCTTGTACACTTGAGGATGGACGCGGATTAGCTGTTTAGGGCTTATTACTCTTGGAGGAAGACCTTCTAGACAATTAGGTGTTGCCCGTGAGCTTCCTCAAGTTATGGATTGTCCCGGGAAGGTTTGTGAAGGTCAACCTCGCCTCCGCAAGGAAAAGAGATAAATTCAAGTGGATACCAAGTTGATCTTTGTGGTTTCTTGGTGAGGCAAAGGGTCAATCGAGACTTGGCTCTCTGGAGCTCCTCAACGGAGACGTAGGATCTTTGTGATCCGGACTTTGGGAAAAAATCCTTGTGTCTTCCTTGTGCTTGTCCGTTTACTGTGTTATTTCATCTCTATACTTACCTACATCTTTCCTTTGTATAATTGTTTGCACTAAAATTTCTCTCTGTTAATTTATCCTTTTTGAAATGTCTTGTTAGTGAAAGTGCATCTATCCCCTAAGTGGGTTTTGGTGGATTAATGACAAAGTAGTTAATAGACTAATGAGTTTATTGAGAATTGTGTAGAGAATTAGTCCCAGGTTGCTTGGTGTAGTGCATGGAGACCCCCACAAAAACATAACACAAAACGGCGAAGCGACTCGGAGTTTATTTTAAATTCTTTTGAATTTTCTTTTGAGTCGTAGGAAAACCGTACTATCAAGAGGGTTTGCAAACGGTGTTCCAAGACCACTCAAATGCTTAAGATCCAAATAGCTGAGAGTTCATCACTTTGGCACAACACATACACTTGGGATGGGCTAGTTTCAGTGTCAGGGTCAGAGGTTTCTACCCCTGGGGTCGGAGGCTCCAACCAACCTTCTCGGCCAGAGACTAAGTGTTGGCCGGAGGTTCCTACCCCTGAGGTCGGAACCTCCTGGCCAAAATTTATGAGTAATGGCTAACTGACGTATGACAATGCCTATAAAGCCCAAACTTTATTTCTAGCCGTTGGTTGGCCATTCAACTTTATTTCCACTGTCTCCTAGCCTCTTCTAAGGTCATTTGAGCTCTCCCAACTAGCTCTAGTGTATCCTTTGTGATTCTTGTGAGGATCTACTGGGAAATTGAATGAGTTTTGTTGAGAGAAGGCTAGGAGGATCTTGTGCACTTGAGAAGGACGCGCATTGGCTGCTTGGAGCTTATTTCTCTTGGAAGGAAACCTCCTAGACGGTTAGGCGTCGCCCGCGAGCTTCCTCTAGTTGTGGATTGTTCCGGGAAAGTTTGTGAAGTTTAACCTCGCCTCCATAAGGAATAGAGATAAATTCTAGTGGATACCAAGTTGATCTTCGTGGTTGCTTGGTGAGGCAAGGGGTCGATCGAGACCCGGCTTTTTGGAGCTCCTCAACGGAGACGTAGGATCTTTGTGATCCAAACTTGGGAAAAATCTTTGTATTTCTATTGTGCTTTATCGTTATTGCCTTATTTTGTCACTTTACTTACCTGCATTTATCTCCTACCCTATTACTTGCACTACACTTGATCTCTGTCAAAATTATCCATTATTGAAGTGTCTTGGTAGAGTCAGAACAACATAGTCGGAACCTCCGGCGTTCTTGGCTGGAACCTCCAACCAGCCCTCTCGGCCAGTCCGAGAGAGCCGGTCGAAGCCTCCTACCATTTTGGTCGGTGGTTCCTACCAGAATTTTACCGTTGCATTTAAAGAATTTTTCAGGAACACCTATTCACCCCCCCTCTGGGTGACATCAACGGGCTTTCAGTTAGAGTCAGTATCACAGGGTCGGAACCTCCGGTGTTCAAGGTCAGAGCTTCCAACCAACCCTCTCGGCCAGCCCGAGAGAGCCGGTCGGAGCTTCTTACCTCTAGGGTCGGAGGTTCCTACCAGAGTTTTACTGCTGCCTTTTAAAGAATTTTCAGGAACATCTATTCACCCCACGACATCGACAGACTTTCAATGACTAGTATACCGTCAACTAAAAGCTTCTTGAACCACTTGTGATATTAGCAGGTGTACTACTCCGTGGAGTTAACGCATGCATACGTAGTGCTTCGAGTTATTGCCTGCATGCTGTTGACGCCGAAAACCGCCGGGGCCGTCCGGCGCCTTGGAGACACGCGAAGGCCTGGGAGATTTGCTTCACTCCAGTGCAGGTCCTAAAATCTTGAGGTTCGTAGGCGTGCCAGTCAATTTGACCCTGTAATTGACAAGGAGAAAAGATGTCAGATTCGTGAGCCAATCGGCTGGAAGCCGGCTTGGACTCATCTCATCGGCCGATGGCCGATTTGAACTGTAGCACTTGCACATCGACTGGAAGCCGATGATGGCATGAGCAATAGTATAATAATAAACAAACATTAAACTAGCCGATCATTAAAGGGATGCTCAAAAATCGGCTGTAAACTGATAAAGTAAATAGGCAGGATGAATAAATAGATTAAATAAACTCCAGCCGATTATGATTAAGAATTACTAATGTCATCGTGAAGATACTACCCGTACCCGTGCCCGGGCCCTTGCTTGTGCCCGCGCCCGGGATCTTCGTTCGCTGTCGGTACCCGTGCCCGGGTTCTTACCTGTGCTCGTGCCCGGGTCCTTACCTGAGGTCGTGCCCGTGCCCAAGTCCTTGCTTGTACCCGTGCCCGGATCCTTGCGCACTGATTGTGCCCGGGAACTTGACTGAGCTCGTGCTCGGGGTCGGCAAAGTAAATCAATCGGCTGGCCCTTAGCCGATCGTAATAGTAGGCAAGAATGTATAACAAGGCAAGCAGTATGATCGGCTGTATTTAAGAGATAACTTATCGGCTAAGTACTCCGATAAAAACATCGCATTAAAACCCATCGGCTCATCAAGAGTAAAGTTATTATCGTCAGTCTAGTAGATCGGACCCAACCGTTGCAGCACAGACTGATGATGATAACAAAACCTCGATAAGCCGATAGATCTGATGCGATCGTGATGTTAAAATATGATAACTTATCGGCTATACACCCCGATAAGACGCTTGCGTACAAGGTATCAACCTAGCAGGAACAATTTATCACTGGCAGTTTAGTAGGTCGGACCTAACCGATGCAGCACAAACTGATGATAAACCGTTCCCAGTAAGCCGATGCGATCTACGCACGCGTGATGTGATATACCTAATCAATCTATGAGATCAAACTGAACTGATGCAGCCATAGACAAAATAAATATATCGTGGTAAGCCGACTACCATAAACCGACTAGAATATCGGACCTAACCGAGGAAGTCCTAGCCGATAGGTAGCCGAGGTGACGAGACTTACCCTCTCGCAGGAGGTCGAACTTAACCGATGCAGCCCGGCTTGAGAAGCAAGAACCCGTCGAAAGGGTGGCGATGCGCCGAATTTGTATTGATCAAGAGATAATTTACAAGGTCCCCGGGCGTACGTATTTATACCCCGAGTTACATGAGTCCTTATTGGACACGGTACGTGATTTCCTAATTATAACAGAAAACGCTAATAAGACCCGACCGGACACGAGGTCAGGTTTTCTAAAGATAAGCGCTTGCCTAATTAATATATACAGTAAATAACTGCCATACAGCGGTCTTCACGGCCCCCTCCCGAAATTGGTCTCTTCTGGATCAATTTCCGCCAGTTGACTGCAATTTTCCCCTTGACCGAATCTGATACAGGGCCTTACCAAATTTTGGCGTTAACACATGCATACAGTGGTAAGAGTGGAAACAAATCACAAATTTTGTGCTGGAGATTGTGTGCACCCTATATTACTTATATAGGTTGCAAATCCTAATGCGCCTTCTAAAATCAAATGGAGGAATTAGCTCATAAGCTATTCGTTTAGCTCGTTAGTATAGAAGGGCATCACATCTTTTGCTTTTTACTCCCTCTTCTCAAAAAGACTTTATTTTTAGCCTATTTCAAATGTATCAATACAAAGCTAAAAAGACTAGAATGACCTCCATTTTAACAAACCCTAATACATTTGTCCCCCACTTTAATAAATTTCAATGCGTTTGTCCCTTACTTTAACAAACTTCAAAAACATTTGTCACCAACTTTAGTAAATTCCAATGCATTCGTTCCTCACTTTAACAAACTCTAGTGTATTGATTGCTCCAAAGATGAAGTCTTTCGGAGACAAATGAGATAAGCCAAAGTTGAAGTCTTCATGGG
Organism: Oryza meyeriana var. granulata; assembly: GCA_003991445.1. Lineage (NCBI taxonomy): Eukaryota > Viridiplantae > Streptophyta > Magnoliopsida > Poales > Poaceae > Oryza > Oryza meyeriana. The sequence continues at coordinate 323,324 of RYFJ01002480.1, forward strand.
ATGGAGGTAGTAGTTAGTAGTTAATCCTTTAATCACTTCTAAACTATTTGTATTTAGTGAGTTATTTACTAGCTAGTGTTTATTATTATGTCAATATATAACATATTATTAAATTTAAAATTATAAAGATGATATGAATGAAATTAAGGTTGTTAACGAGCTTAACGAGCCGAGTTGGCCCATTAAGATAACGAGCCAAGCCTTAATGAGTCAAGTTGGCTTGTTATCCATCCCTACACGTGGAGAGAATGTGAGGCACAAGATAAAATATGGCGGAGTTGCACGACGATTAGGGGAGAAGGTTAGATAAAGCGGAAAAAAAAGTAATAAAACTAATATTTGCACTAATTGTTTGAATCAATGTTATCTCAACTAGTGAACTAATAATATATTTTTGATGACATAGAAAACCTTGGCTCCTTTAGAACGTATGAATTGTAAAATGAAGGGAAATGAAACATACATGAATTAGGGTAACATGTCTACACAATCACAAGGAATATGAAAATATAGAAATTGTGTTGTTTGGATGCTTAACATAAGAAATATATAGTACAAGAATTTGAAGAGAGAGAGAGAGAGTGACTCAATGGAAATTTTCTAAGAGGTTAGCTCATGCTAGGGTCTCTTTTGGAACACATGATTTTAAAAACACAAGAATAAGAAAAACATAGAAATAAAATGTCATGTCTTTAGACTATCACAGGATTTTGAAACACAAGAATATTTAAGGTAATGCCTTTGGATGGCTCATAGGAAATCAAACATAGAAATTGTACATGAAGTTACTTGTGGAAGAGAGTGCATTAGACTTCGTATAGGAAAAAAAACATAAGCTCTTACCTCATGCTTATTTTTCTTTGGAATGTACGTACGAATGCCATTGCATAGAATTTTACCAATGCTATTCCTCCAATCCAAAGGACCATATAGGAACAAAATCCTACGGAATTCAATCCTTTGATCAAAGAAGCCCTAGATTTGCTTTAAAATTCCTATGAATTAAACCATTCTATAGGAATTTTAAAGAGTCTATTTCTTTCTTTCAAAGGAGTATCTAGAAAAATCTTCCAAATGATTCATGTCCTACAAAATTCTATATAAAAAAAACTTTGCTCCAAAATTGCCCTTAAGAGTTCAAACCGGGCTGAAGCCATAATGCCCGGTACGACCACTATTCAGTAACCAGCCACATCTGCCTCTGATTTCATGTCCATCAAAGAAAGCGATGGGGAAACGTCTCCCACTGGCACCGCACATGCTATTAATCATATATATTTTGGTCAATAATTAGGCAACACCAGTCCACAACAACCGCCACAATATAAAAGCAAATATATCAAAAGATTAATCAAAACAAGAGATCGAGTTGCATCCGCAAGAATCCACAGCAAAAGCTACAGGCGCTAGCCAGGTAGCTTAGCTAACCCATCAAACAAGCAAGAAAGTAGAGAGAAGGAGGGAGAGGTCCTCGCCGACGATTCACCGGCCATGTGCTGCTGCGGCGGCGACGGCGACGGTGACGGCTGCCAGTGCCGGCCGCTGGGGTGGCTGCTGGGCCTGCCGTTCGCGCTGCTCGCCGTCCTCGTCTCCATCGTCGGCGCCATCATCTGGATCATCGGGTATATATGTGCATCTCAAATCTTAATTAGTTTCAAGAACTCGATCATCTTTAGCAGCATCATCCTCTTGTCAGAAATTACCGGCGATTGATTGATTGATTGCTGCGTTTGATGTGTGTAGGCTGCCGATCTCGTGCATCTGCCCGTGCTGCCTGTGCGTGACGCTGGTGCTGGAGGCGGCGGTGGAGCTCATCAAGGCGCCGCTCCATGTCATGACCTGGTTCACCTCCAAGATCCCCTGCTAGCTTTTAGCTTCCCTGCCACCACTTGATCAGATAGAGAATCATCAGTAACTCACTGATTATTTATGCATGTATTCTGGCTTGGAGATATGATTTGTCATTTGAACCGAGATTCTAGCGGATCGATTAGTTTGGTAAAAGAGATATACACTTGTGTTGCTCGTTCATCTTTGATCCCCTTTTCAAGTTTATGTCTGTCCGGGGTCTCTGTCAACAACTCTTGCTGATGGAATTTTCAGAAACGAAAAAAAATTTCAGGTACTTAGGCTGCGTGCATCTAGTTTGGATGTAGGACCGAATTTTTAATCTATTTTCAAAAAAAATCTAGTGCCACTGATTAAAGTCTTAGGCTCTGTTTGATAGAGCTCCAGCTCTCAGATTCTAGTTCAGTGGAGCTGGAGCTCTATCGCACAATCTAGGGCCTGTTTGGCAGGGCTCCAGCTCCTAGATTCTGATTTGGTGGAGCTGGAGCCCAACCAAACGGTCCAGCTCCAGCAAAAAATGGATCAAATCAGGCTGGAGCACTCCTAGAAAAAGAACTAGCAGGTTGGAGCGGGTCTCTGTCAGCTCCATGGCTCCAGCTCCGTCCATTTTACATATATACCCATAGAAGTTGTACTGTAATTACCCGCAAATGCCACTGATATACCCTCCCTCGCCCCCTCCCAGACTTCGAAGGGCCTCTTAGGCACAGCGGCCTCTCTCCTGATCTCTCCCAGATCCATCCCCATCGACTCCTGCGCGAGCTCCAGCGACCGGAGGGGAGCGCGGCGGAGCAGGCGACGGCGGCCGGAGGGGGAGCAGGCAGCGGCGGCCGAGGGGGAACAAGCGGCGGCGGAGGGCGGCGCACAGGCTGGGCCCACGCTGCATCCTCCTCTGCATCCCCTCTCTGCACGGTGCACGGGCGGCGGAGGGGGAGCAGGCGACGGCTACCGGAGGGGAAGTAGGCGGCGTCGGCAGGAGGGGAAGCGGCGGCGGCCGAAGGGGAAGCAGGCGGCGACGCGGCCGGAGGGGAGCAGCGGCGTCGGCCAGAGGGAAGCAGGCGGCGGCCGGAGGGGAACCGGCGGCAGCTGGAGGGGACGCAGGCGGCGGCAGCCGGAGGCTATCTCTTTTAGACTAAAATTGTCCATCTTCCCCCACCTATCTCTTTCAGGATTTCTGGAGCTGATCAGGCTAGCCAAACACTTTCAGACCACCTCCAGATCCTACAGGATCTAGCTCTCGTTAGAGTTGGATCCAAGAGTTATGATCTAGGAGCTGGAGCCCTGCCAAACAGGCCCCTAGTTCTACTAAAAATTAAAGTGGAGCAGACTGGAGCTACTCCAGAAAATTAAACTGCGAGGTGGAACGGTCTTTGAGTAGCTTATAATTAACTTTAGCTCTGAGAGTTAATTCTACCAAACAAAACCTTACAAGTCAACTGCTCGTATATTAACTTATTTTAGACGAAATCTGAACCAAAGAAATCTGATTTAACTTCAAATTTGTGCACTCTCTCTGGCACATAGTTTAAGCTTGACAATTATTTTCCTTTTTTTTTTGGAGATGACAAGCTTGACCATTCATCCCTGCGAATCCACCTGTCACTAGGTGTCTCTCAACGTCACTTAACACATAAATAGAACTTTTTCCAGTCAAGTTTATTTGATGTTGGGAGTACTAAACTGTCTTCCAACGTCAAATAGATTTTACTAGACAGAGTATACTCCTAGCTTCCAGCTTTTAGTTGTAGGGAACTGGATTTCCACTCAAGAATCTCCAACTGTATAGAAACAATTAAATTGGGCTATTGATCCTTCAATTGGAAATCTTTGAAATCAAGGCAGAGGGGAACATGTGATTGCTATTCAGCCTATGGAGTAGTGTTCTTGGGCCTTTGGCCCCGTTTGAATCTACCCTCTCAGTACTCTATCGTTCACTGTAAGCATATTTCTCGAGCTCTTAACCGTGTGTTTTTTAAATACTCTTTATATAGAATTTTTTTAAAAAAAAATCAAATAAATTTATTTTTATATTTATAATAATTAATATTTAATTAATAATACGCTAATGGCTTGGCTCTTTTCGCGTGCCACTCAAAATTTCAGCCTTTCAGCTGATACGAACGGGGCCTTTGTCTCCAGTACCTTTGCATTTCAGCCTAAAAATTGTGAGGATGGGCCAAAGAGCCCAATGTGGAAGGGAAAATAATAACTTAATAGGCCAGGCAGTTGGCTCGGCTTGGACCTTCTACGGCATGAGATCCTCTGCAGTTGGGCCCACATGTCAGCGGCAGCTGCGCAACCGTTACTGAAACTACAGAGGATCAATGTCCTTCTGCTCGCATTGGCATAGTATTCTGCCAGTAGTTTTTTTCTCTCGTGATTTGCTCTGGACAAGAGAACATTGCTATCATTCTGTCATTCAATTCAAAATGTAAATGTTCTTTCTGTAACTGTGTTCAAGATTTCAAGTATGCGTGAACGTGCCGAGCTGTGGTTACTGGACTTTGTGACCTGGCTGATATTCATCCTTTTGCAAAAAAGATTGTTAAAGAAGAATTAGAGAATATATATAAATTTACAATTTTTCAGGCATCTAAAATCTAGCAGATCCCTATAGAAAAATATAAAACAATTGAAAGTAATGTTAGCACGGAACAAAGCATTGAAACCCTCATAAAAATTGTAGGACTATCTATTGAATAGGCGAGCAACACCTGCGTCGACACATGAATTTGTATAGGTTTCTAGGAAAGAACATGTACACCATTCATTCTTGTCATGAAACTGCAATGCACCACAGAAACTTTTTAGGCCCAGACAAGCCACAAACCAGTACAATCCAGCTTGTACCTTCCTATTATCTTCCCTTTCTATTCTCTGTAAAACTCTCTTTTTTTCCCCTCACCTCGCTTTTAATTGAATTTTGCCGAACTCCTGCCTTCGCTTAAACAAAGAACAATCCAACGTCATGCATAAAACTCTCTCGAATTCACACGTCAGTGATTGCTCGTAAACGATTTCATGCATGGCAAGCTTTTAATTTGTCCCCACTTAATGTTCCAATCCTGTTCCTTACGCCATCTTTCAACGAATCCACAAAACCCAGCTCCTCTGCTTTTGCTAACAGCTTTGCATTGCAATAATTAACACTTGTAGCCACCCAACCACCTGTAGTAGCATATGACATCTTACCAATTTATACTTTTCCCCATTGCTGTCCTCTCAGTGGGGGGATCTCATAGTATTGCTTTCCATTGTATGGGCACCTTTCTGAACCTTTCAGCTTCAGATTTCAAGGCAGCTAAAGTCCAACCTTCAATTGTGTCAAGGGAGTTAGCCGCCACCTTATAATAATTCTGATTGTGCAGAGTACTGATCATACAGTTAAGTTTCCATGAGCTGTACTTTTGGAGCACTGTGCAAGTTTGCAGGTGCAAAAATGATTTGTCCATCTGATGCTTTTTGACTCCTGTCCCTGCATTTTCTTATCTGCAAAGTGCAGATGCCCTCTCTAGCCAAGATTGGCATGGATGACAGCGTGCAAAGTACAAGCTCGCTACGGATAAGATTGCCCCTATTCAGAACACAAGAGTTTTCACCAATAATTCATATGAGAATTGAACTGTTGCTGCCTTCCTGTTGAAATCCTGCAACTATCCTGTATGATATATAGAAAATATGAGTAACTTTTATGGTGGTCTAGAATGCGCAACGTTGCCTTCTTCACAAAACAAACCCTGCAATAACTCTGTGAAAGTTCCTATGTTCAAATACGACCCAAATTGTCACAAACTCAGAGCAAAATCAGAAGTTTCTGCCCTAGAAAAAGAACAACTCAGACACCAAAGCTGCATTTCCCTAGGCTGGCTGGTTAAACATGTGCAAGCAGTAGATGCATGCACTCGTTGTCAACTTGTCATTCCAGTCAAGTAGGTGCATGACACTGTAGACTCCTGTATAGTGCTTCTTCCGTTTAAAAATATAAGACATATTAGATTTCTATATGGTCTTCCATGTTATAGTTTGACTATTAGTTTTTTTTAAAATATATCATCAACAACTACAAAATTAACATCATACAAAAATATATTTTAAATACGAATCTAGTGATACTACATACATAACACTAAACATATAAATCATTTTTATCATTTTTAGAATAGTATCGGGAGATACCATATTTTTTTATGTAAAATTTGGTATCTTCAGGTACTAGGTACCTCAAGGTACCATAATATTTAGTATAAATTTTTGGTACCTCAAGGTACTTTCTTAAGGACCATAAAATTTTCTAAACATATATATTTTTAATTTAATTATTAGTTAAAATTTTTAAATATTAACTTTGCGAAAAATAAGAACATTATATATTTTGAAATGAAGGGAGTATTTTTTTCCTGCACTGTTCGATCTGCGGGGCCGAGAGCTAGCTGTACCACCAGCTCCAGATTATTGTATCAAATTTGCTGGCGAATCGCTCGCGTTCTCCTCGTGCGAGGCAGCGGACCGGTGAGGTAGCTAGCTGCCGCGTTGGACTCTGCTCTGCTTTGGAGGTGCAGAGGCAGAGAAAATTCAGTTCAGCTCTGAATAATCTACACTTGCGTTCTCTGCTTCCGGCAGTGTCAGTGTCCATTTGTCCAACTTGGCTTTTGTCGCCTTTGGCTCCGTTTCTCTTGCGTATGTGCATGAACTTGCTGACCATGATGTGACTGAAATCATCGAGCGGATTAGGGCCATGAAGCCCATGACGAGGAAAATTTTCGCTTGGAAGTTGACCATGTGTTCTTGGCATGCAGTGTTCCATTTCTGGTGGTCCCTGGGGGATGTTCAACTTATGATCATGTCCACAGTGCACACCCTGTCAAATGCCGTAGAAATCTCTTAAGTTTACTTAAAAGTAAAGTTAAACATAACTAATTTGGAAACCTATACATCACTTGACAGATTTTAAGGTGAAATCGAACGAATTTTTAACCTCTAGATCTGCTATATAATTTGTGCTTCATGACCTTCATTCCCAATTCTGATGAACTCCGATGAGTTTTTGAGTGGTTAGGGTTTTGGGTTTGAGATAGAGGAGGACTGATGATGGAGGGTCAGGGGTTGGAAGTGGAAAGTGTTCCTGGCTAAGAGGGATGGCCAGGGTGGCAGCGGCCCAGCAGTGGACCGGTGGCCGTGGCGTAGCGGCGAGGTGGTGGTAGGCTGCCTCGGCCGCGAAAGAGTAGGAGGCAGTGGGCTGATGTTGACGGCGGGGGAAGCTCATCATTGGAGTTGTTAGGAGATGATGAAAGGTGACTGTGGATCCGGCAATGGGTGCTACTCGAGATGGAGGAAGACGGCAACATGGGGCTACCGAAGCCAGAGAAGACGGAGGGTTGGAGTAGTTAGGAGACGGTGGAAGGTGACGATGGATCCGACGGTGGGAGCCACCAGAGAGATGGAGGAGAACGACAGTGCAGGGGCACTAGAGCTAGGGAAGACACCGGTGAGGTGGACGATGGTGGGGCGTGGGGTAGCAGAGGTGACGTGATGCGTCCTATGTCAGAATGCAACGCTACGTCGAGTGAAACAAAGGAATAAAAAGAGAATAGGAAGATATCTAGATGGTTCGACCAATATCCAATAATCAAAATATTAGTGTGATTTAGGGAGGAAAATGTGTGGGATGACATATAGATAGATTCATTTGGAAATCCCAATTCCCAATTGGTGATAGATACATGAATTTCGTAGAGCCTAGACAGAATATAATTGAGCCAAGTAAAACGGTGGTGACGCAATGTGTCTACTATAGTAACTGTGACCTCAAGAAGTTTGGGCGGCTATGCAGGGTTGCCAGAGCCTAGGGATGCGTTCTAAACTGCTTAACGGCTAGGCTACTCTCGGTTTTCGTTAATACGTTTTTCAAACTGCTAAATGATATGTTTCGTGCGAAAACTTTCTATATAGAAGTTGCGTTAAAAAAATCAAATAAATCTATTTTTTAAGTTTATAATAGTTAATACTTAATTAATTATATATTAATAACTAATCTTGTTTTGCGTACCAAAATAAGCTTAGATTGTTGAGGCGATTCGAATCGAAGCCCAGGTCTGCCAATGGTCACAAGTCATACAGAGCTGGAAAAGGTAACGAGTGGTAAAGCTCTATGTGTAGAAAGTAATCTGCTATGCGGCTATGCCCATGGATGCATGCATGGAAGCAATACTTGTCCCAAAGTTGGTAGAAAGAGCCAGCCTACGTCCCCATGCAATTCATCGTCCTATAATGCTTACGATTATAAATGTTCATGTGTAGCTGCTTATCCTTTAAATATGTTCGTTAGCCGCAAGTAGAGCACCAGCTTAGCACATCTCTGCTCCTACAAACAGTACACAGAAAACCAAATTGGGTTGCATCACCATAATATCTAAAACGGATAATACAGTACCATATACATGAGAGGACAATAATTTTAAGTCTCTAACTACCGATTCTTAAGTCTATGATGACTTTGAGAAACACATCTAAAGTTAGGAGCAGATCGTACTACACCTCTCATTAAGTACTAATTATCCCCTAATTATGTTTAATAATTTTAATTATAAAATAATACATAAATAATATATTTTAATTATAAAATAATGCATAAATAAGCAGAGTTAAAAATTTTATATTTCAGTTAAAAAGTTTTGAAAATTTAATTAAAAGTTTCAAATTTTAGGTTAAAAATTTTAAAATTTGAGTAGATTTTTTTAAATTCTTAGTTAATAGTTTTAAAATTTGAGTTGAAAGTTTTAAATTATTAGTATAAATTTTAATCTTTTTTAATATTTTATTTTTCAATATATTATTATTTTATTTTTTTACTGTGCTGCATGGGCGCGCACAGCAGCTTTTCCGATAAAGTTAAGCCTGTTTCCATGATGTCCACGGTACAACCCTAATCAAACTTCCATGGTTCAAAAAACTGATGGTTACCGGCCGGCATTTAAATGATAAAATTCAAACTTGAAATTATTCTGATCGATCACAAGTCAGGATTTTTTTTGACTTATATTTTTTTCGGTCACTGGATATCCACAGGGCGGTAATTCTGACCAAAGCCTGTATTCCAACCCCCTGTTTGTGATAACTCGTACAATGTACATACATAATAGAACTGAGGATTGCGCAATGTCACACAAAGATATCTAAAATACTTCAAAACAAAGAAGACTACTACCTCCATAGCATATTTTAGGTGTCTCTACCATCATTTAAATTTTAATGCTAGAGGTAGCTATAATATGTATGGAAGGAAGGAGGTAGTACAAAATGTCATTCATGGAGACAAGCCAAATATATTCTGGCTAGTATGAAGAAAGATACCTAGATAGGTAGCTAGGAGAGAACAAAGAAAAGACTTTGTTCTGCCATGTTCTAGCCTGGCAATGCAAGCCATATTGGAGGGGGACCAAGGACCAAAGCTTAATTAGCTTCTCAACAACACATTTGCACCTAATAAAAAGCCTCCAAGAGCAGCTGGAAGGCTTGCAAAGCATGCAGTGAGACTACTTCTGAAGCAAACCTACAAAAGACTAAAGAGAGAGAGGCCCATAGCATCAAAGCATCTATGCAGAACAGGAATAATGCCTAGATGATCAGTGGCTCCACCACTGTAGCTCATAGCCACTACAGTAGCTTGCATGTGGTTTTGTTGTCCATGATCACTATACCGTTCGATCTCATTGTGATCATCTTTTCCACCTTGCCTAACTAATTTTGGGTCCTGATCAATTTTTGTGAAAATTTGCAAAGGAGGGGTGCACACCACACACACAGACTTTCTTCGAGAGTTTTCTTTAATGTGCTCAATTTCTATAAATATTTGAGGTGGTTAATTAATTTAATTAATTCATGCTTAACACATAGTAACATGGAATAAGTTTAGAAAAATTGTCTGAAATACTGACTACTACACTCTCCTACTCTTTGTTCTGCAGCCGTTCGACCCTGATCTCCATGGATTCCCTCCAATCATAGGTTGTTACAAAAAAACCTTATATATGCACACATATATAATATTTCTGTTATATAGCAGTAATGGTTTAAGTATTTTGGATGGCAGAGAATAAAGAGGATGATTTAGTTACATTTCCATATGATCAACGTTATGATCACTGATCTTTATTCCCTCCTATTATTAATTATGCATCTCCATGTGGAAGAACATAACAATCATGCTACTATTCTCAAACAATTTTGGTCCAGCCAAGAACATGCAAGGTCTAGCTATCTAAGGCCAGTGATGAACCACACCACTATGCCTAACACGAGTGCGTGCATGCATGCAATTCGGCGAGAATATTTTTTTTTAAAGGATGATGTGAACTTGCAACTGACGCTGCATTGGAAAAGAAGCAAAGAGAGATCGAGATCACCCGGCATTTTTCACTCTACTTTGTTGTTTATCTCCATTGCCATGGATCGACACTCCATGTGTGATGGAGAATATGCTACATCTTCGGATATATATCATGATGATACATAATTGGCTTCATCTGTCGTTTCTTCAGAGAAGAAAAGAAGAAGAAAAAGGGAAGAAAAATAGCTGTGTATTGCATGATTGATTGATCAAGTGAAGGCGACTCCGATTCTGAATTTCTCATCAAGTGTGCTTTTGCAAGTTGGCTACATGGATGGATGGATGATTGAGTTTGCAGGGAAGGTTCTGCAGTACAGATTCGTCAGAGTTCTTTCTGCAGAAATGGAACACTTGTTTCCTTGTGCGCCATGCACTGCAGATGTTTTGGTTTTTGTATGTCACTGCAGAATCGTTGAGCTGTCAGATGACATATAAATTAAAACAATTAAGGAATAATAAACTTCCCCTGCATCACCTCCGGCGAAAATTGGATAAGGAATTTCAAAACAAAAAGAGAAAGGATAAGTTTTGGACATGTTACATGAAAATCTAATTCGAAAGGTATGGCTATATAAATTCCATGTTTTTTTTTACAATGAAAGTAGTAGTAGCTAGGCAAACATTTCTATGAAAAATGAAATGTTTTGGTTGTAAGCTAGAGTCGATTTCACCATGCCGTTTTCGCCCATCTTTTCAGAAAATTAATGCATCGACAAAGTGTCCTCTATATGCACTGGCCATATAGTTTAGGCTTATGCAAAATTTATAGAGACCAGAATGTATTCCTCACATCGTTTTTCCCATCTATTTCGAAACAGTGATGTGAATTGTGAAATTATTCATCCTTGCCAGAATGTAGCTGGCAGTCACCAGCAACCCTGAAAAAGGTGAAGGATTAATATGCTTGTTTTTTTTTCATGATCATGAAGTTGCCAATATATACATGCTCGCTCATTGGTATTGCTGGCTAGTTGTAGGCAGGGTTGGAGTTAGAAAATTCATAAGCCTAGCGCTTGACTAATACAACTTATTAAACCTTCAAATTTTACATAGTTTTTAAAATGGATTTAAAAGAGAATAAGGAGACAAGCATAGGACTCTGATCAAACTCTGATTACCCTAGGCTTGTCTTTACTGATTTTTACGGTTCTTTAGAGGGTGATAGATCAAACCATGTGAAATAAAAATATTAAGATATACCATTTTTTCATATGTGAGTTAGAAAAAATACTGACTTGATACTAGCCAGTTGACAAACCTTGCTCAACTTTTGTTCTAGCCAGACTACCAACATTTTGAGTGTGTACATACTTTAAACTTGAATACATTATTAATACTACTCAATACTCGATAGGCATGCAGTTTTGCCACTCTCTAGTTTCCAAATACCCATCGTTTTAAACTTTGACTATGAATAATTTTTGAAATATTTACTTTGAAAACATAGAGACCATATGTGTAGATTAATTTTGAAAAGTACTTCAATAAAAATCATATATTTGTTGATATTTTTATTAGTATATTATAATAGAAAATAGCTGTTAAAATTGTTTTATAGAGACCGTGTCTATGTCAAAACAATAACTATTTACAAACTGAAATAAGTACTGTTTTCTCTGTCTTAAAATAAAAAACATAGTCAGAATCTAGATAGTCCGTTCATATTTATAGTATTAAGATATATCATATCTAATATTAGTTTTCAAAAAAATATCACACACACGGCCTAGAAAACAACACACATCCATGCATGTTCGATCAGGTTTGACCCCTGCACTGCAGAGACAGGCTAGCTCTCAACGCTGGCAACCTCACCTCTTTACGCACTGTACGTAGCTTTCCCTAATCCAAGCTAGCTAGCAGCTCTGGTTCTTCATCCCATGAAATTATGAACGACTTCGACACATGCATGTGCATGCTACTTCTAAACAATCCATAATATTGTATATATATCTGCCCAGATTTATTCGATCATGATAACCATCGTTTTCAGGGGAACTGTTTTAAACTCTCCGGAGCATCTCGATTGTTGGATGTGATTTAAATAGTTAATAAAAACTCTGAAAAATTAGATAATGTAAATTATTGCAACATATATCCCTAAAAAATATGCAAAGTTAAATTTAATCTGTACACTTTTAATCTGACTTGCTTTTGTTCATGTGTAGTTTGAATTTGACCTAAGCATGGTTTTACATTTTAGAGGCATACGTGACACAATAATATGTATTGCCTAAATTTTTTCAAAATTTTATGCATGTGTTTAGAGAGAACTATGCAACGAACGAGGGCATATACCCTCGAGGGTCTCAAATCCACTTCATTCATTATTCTTTTGGGCTCAAATTACTCTCGTTCTTGACCGTGCACCGGTGAAACCAAGCTATTGATGATATTCTTTTTGATGTGACCACAACTATTATGAATGCAACCATTGATCACTTCAAGTATCATCAGAGTGGTCTACAAGATTGGAGCTACACGTAGATATTGAACAAGTTATACCTGATGCATCCGAAGATAGAGATCAAGTCTCTCGTGTGCTACAATACAATTTGGCCATCTGAGATTGCATTGACTTCAAACGACCACCGAATTCACGGACGAGCTCCGTTTTAGGCAAATGAATACTTATTGGAAAGATCTTGTCGTATACTGTAAGATGACTCCTTCCTGAGCATCAGATTCGATTGAAGCTACTCACAATAAGCCAAAAAACGTTTGAATAGCGATTTGGGACTGAGCCTTGTATCTAGTAGAGCCCATTAGAGATCCATGAGGCTTGGGTTTGCTCCCACCACCCTTCCTAGTCATTCTTCCACCTATTTAAGCCCTCCTAGCCACCACTTTTAGGTTTGGGTTTTGTTTAGATGAAAGTTTAGCTTTAACTACTTCTTTGTAATCGCGTGTGTCGTGTAGACCAACCGAACACTTGATTTAGAACCCCAAATTCGTGTGTATCAGATTCACCCTTTTGGCAAGGTTCATAAACTGTTAGCTTGTCAACTTGTTCTTAGTTTGTTCTTCGTTTGCTAGCAGGTTCAAAGTTGTTCTTGGCATGACAAGAACAACAACAATAATCCAGAGTTGATGTATCGATTGCTAAGGTGCAACATCCCTATGGTAGTTGTAGTTGGACCGCCAACGTCGACTCCTCCGCAAATTGAAGTTACCCTCCTCTCATCGAAAGATCGGGATCCCCTTTTATGTATCACTTTTTTTCACACAAATAAGTATTGCATAATCTATACACAAATTACTTTAAAAACACAATAAATGTGCGCTTTTGGCATAAAGGATACATTTAGGGTGAAGGTCCAAAAGACAACCCTGCGTCAACCCTCTTTATACTTATGTGAAGGAAAAATGTATCAGTCCACAAGAAGCTATAACAACTAGATCCCCCTCCCTGCACAGCAAAATTTCCATGGAACTGAATTGGAGGGATCATCCCCCTGTATCCATCATCTTCGATTTCTGATTAATCACTCATCAATCTAGCCACAAGACAAAGTTGACAAATTGCAATGCTGTCTTCCTAGCCAACAAACGACCCGAGCACCACATCTTGCCATCTCCCTATAGAGTGCACCTCGCCAAAAGGCCCGGGCCACAAGTCCAGAGTGTTCAACACCACCGATTGAACCATTGATCGCCTCTAGCTTCAATCAACCCTGAGCGTCACGTCAAACCATTTCTCTGATGAAATTAGCTCATCGAATGGATCGAGCCCACCACCCGAAGTGTCCAAATCCACCGATCAATCCGTTTATCCCTCTCTAGACATTATATGCAAGCGGCGCGGTGTGGGGCACCTCATATGCGAGCGACATGGTGTGCGGCATCTCCATCACACCTCTATCCATGGATCTCCCTCCACCATGCTCTGATACAACTTGTTATAAAACCGGCATCGAAATCGACATCGGTAGCCAAACGGGGAAGAACGCCATACAAGATCCAAACATGGTGATGACACCGAAGGATGATATTTGTTGACGAGGTTTAGCCGAGCCTACATCTCGAGGCACTGATTATGGATGCTCCTCCCTGATCCAGCATAATTAAGTATCAAGGTATCTACGACCCTCGGCAGCAATGCCACCGGCCAGTCATTCCGTCTCCTATACTAAGTTGCCATACGATTACAACACTTGTGTCTGTATTTACGAGAGAGTCTAGAATAAGAGTCCGACTCTTCTACTATCTTAATACCTATTATAATTTTAAGTACCATTTGTAACCGACTTTGTACATATATTCAACACGAACTCTAACACCTATATGCTAGCCTTAGAGCATCTCCAAGAGAGGTCCAAAAATTAGTCTCTAAAAACCTTAGATTGGGACCATCCTAAAAAATTTTGGGCTAAAAAACCTTTACCATCACCAAGAGAGGCTAAAAAATTGGATCCTAAAAATTAGTTTGTTGGTCATGTAGGATAAATGGACCCAGCGTTTGCTTGCGATTGTTTTCTTTTGACGATATTGTGCCCTCGTACAAACACCGATCAAGGATCCTTGTTGATGTCGCCACTCCTTGGCGCAAGAGAACACGTCGCTAGCCATAGCGCACTCGGCGGAAGACTTTGCCGTTATCCTGTGAAGAAACGGAAGACCCTATCGATCTTCTAGCCAAACATGTCATCAATTGCAGCTGGTGGGGAGACAGACCAACAATAGTTTGCGGCGGTGTACGGATCAAGCGACTGCAATAAGCGGCGCAAAAAAATCGGCGCGGATGGAAGGTGTCGGGAGAAAGAAAAGGCACGAGCGGAGAATTCCTGGTGCACGAGTGGTAAAAATTTTCCACGGGAGTAGTAATTGGGAACGCTAATAGATTCCTAAATCTAGCTTAATTTTGGGTTGGAATTAGGCATGGAGAATTTTTGGGGATAGATTTAGATATCTGTTGGAAGCCTATTTTTTTAACTTAAATCCCAAAATTTAACTTTTAGAAACCTCTTTGGTTCTCTCTTGGAGCTCCTTCCTTACATAAGGAAAGCAAACCCGGCCGTGTCACGTGTTCAATGACCTTAGCAAGCAAGCAACTTTTCAGGAACCTAACTTGAACCGCACATGTCAATCTTGAATATTTGAGGGGAAAAAAAATGCATCTGTCAGGCATCCATCGATCAATAAATTAAGCGAGGGTGTCGCCCAGTGTTTGACAAACCATTTAGGGCAATGTTACCGTGGGCCGGCAGTATGGCGGTTACCGCGGTAACAGCCCAAAACTGCACGATATTCATCTCTAAAAATTTGAATTCAAAATTTTCAAATCTCACATTTACCACAGTAAGGTCACGGTTACCGCATGATATCATGTGGTAACCGCACGGTAAGCGTGGTAACCGCAGTATGTTGAAGCTAAAAAGAAAAATTTGCAAAAAAATTAAAAAAGTAGTAAAAATACTAAAATGTTGTAGAAAATTCAGGAAAAAATTGTGGATATCTCTAAAAAAATAATGTAATATTGCATAATTTTTTTTGCATAACCCTTACTATCATTTTTATACTTAAATAAAGTAGAAATTCTATTCTAACCCATCTCTTATTTTTTTAATTTCAATGGAGCTTCAAAATATGAAGTAAACTTCGTTATTTTCATAAACTTTCTTCACCATAGTGATCTATAAGAGCATCTCCAACAGGGGCCCTAAACAGGGCTCTTACTCTATTTTTTGAAGTCAGACAAAAAAACTCAAGTCCAACAGAGCCCCAACTCGAGTCCCTACTTTATGGAGGCCCCGAAATCTTTCTTCTCAGCCCCATCTCCCACGAGTACGTAGGGAGCTCCCTACTCTACAGTTAGGAGTTTTTTTTCTTTCCCGCGAAACAATTTTTCCCCCGTGCCATAGTCTCGCCCGTCCGACTCCTTCTCGCGCCGCCGCCTCCTGCCCTCCATCTCCGCCTCAATCCGAGTGGGGAAAAACTGGCGCCCCGGATCCAGGCCCAGGTTGCTGGAGCCACCCTCCCCCTCACCGGTTCCGACG
Organism: Oryza meyeriana var. granulata; assembly: GCA_003991445.1. NCBI lineage: Eukaryota > Viridiplantae > Streptophyta > Magnoliopsida > Poales > Poaceae > Oryza > Oryza meyeriana. The sequence continues at coordinate 339,554 of RYFJ01002480.1, forward strand.
TTTCCCAGCCAGAGACGTCGCCTCCCCATCCGCCGCCTCCTGTAGAAAGGTGAATCGGTATTTTCCATTCAAAGACGCCGCCTCCCCGTCCGCCTCCTGCAGAAAGGTACTGTAATTGAGACATTTTGAATGGATCAAAATCAACTTGATTTTATTAATCTGATGATTTTTCATAGCGATTTTATAGATGCAATAAATATTGTTCCGAAGAGGTTTCGGGGACCGCCGTTGCGTAGCGTACACGCCTAGATTGTTGCTACGATACTTTTATGGCATTAATTTATTTTGTTTTAATTCATGTTCTATATATTTCCTATCAATTTTAATATGATTCAATGCTTGTCAATTTGAGGTGGATAGATTGCCATAGCTTCTGAAGGTGATCATTGGACACGGATGATGTCTGAGGATACTAATGTTGATGATATTTCACTGTCAATGCCACCTGAAACCTTTGGTACACAACATAATACCCAAACTAGTAGTGCAAAGTCATCCAAGAGGGCAGGCAACTACACTCATCAGGAGGACATTTAGTTGTGCATCTCATGGGAGAGCATTAGCACAGATCCTATCACTGCCAATGAGCAACCAGGAAAGGCTTATTGAAAAAGGATTACTGATCACTTTCATGCCCATAAGAACTATGAGTCCGATAGGAGTGCTAACTCTCTTGAGTACCGTTGGAGAACCATTCAAAAGGAATGCCAGAGGTTTCAAGCAATGTTTAAAACTATTGAACGTCGGCATCCAAACGGTATACCATACAAGGAGCATGTAAGTTCATTTGTGCATTGTGAATTGTCCTAAATTTACAATAAAATGTGTACTAACTTTGGAACTCATTTGTACCTCTCTTTGCCATAGTTGCTAAAAGCGCAAGCTATATGGGCAGGGAAGGATCCAAAGTAGAAATCCTTTCAATTCACTAATTGTTGGCTAAAGATGAGGAATAATCAGAATTCTTTGCACTTGATACAAACAAGAGGCCAAGGACTAGTAACTCTTCACCATTAACTGCCTAAAATGGTGCACAAGAAGAGGGTACCAAGAGCCAATCTCCTGATTCATCAGAGCCAACTTCAAATAAAAGATCAATGGGAAGGAAGCAAGCAAAGGAGAAGATGAAGAGTGGAGGGGAAGCTGGAACATGCAAAGAACTCGTACAAGATTATATCTTGCAGAAAGAGAAACTGAAGGAAGAGAGATGGAAGGAGAGTAAGATGATCCAGGAGCGCAAGATCTCATGTGAAGAGATCAAGATTATGCTTGAGGAACGCAAGTTGATGTGGGAGCAAAAATATAAGATCATGTTCTGTGATATCTCCATCATGGATCCAGAACAAAAGTCTTATGTGCTAGTAGTGAGGGCACAAATTGCAGCTCAAAAGGTGGCATGCATTAATGGCAGTCTTGGTGGATGTAGTGATGGCATGGGTGAAGATAGTGGTAACATTTGAGTGTAGTATGGACTATTTATGTTTGTGGCTCTATTTATGTTAATCAAACCATTTAATGTTTTTGGAACTATTTATATTTATCGAACTAATTATGTTTGTGGAATTATTTTTTTTGGAATCATTTATGTTTGTGGAATCATTTGTGGACTATTTTTGTTGGTCAAAGCATTTATGTTGTTTGATATTGAGAACTGTTATGCAATATTCAATATAAATATGATTGTAACATTGACAATTTTGTAATTTTTTATAGATGGTCTTCTCTGACGATGATGATATCATTGAGCAATGGTGGGATGAAGTAGAGGAATCTGATGATGATGATCTCATTGTATTAGCTATGCTTTGCGACATAGATGATGAAGAGAGACAGAAGAAGAACTGTCGTGGATCAGTGCCGGGTCATCAGGTAGTTCGAAGGGACATGTTTGGTGATAATTTACGCATTGTGGCTGATTACTTTGCAGATCCTCCTCTGTACAATAAAAAGTTCTTCAGGAGAAGGTTTAGGATGTCCAAACAGCTATTCTTGCGCATAGTGGTTGGAGTGGAGGCTCATGATAACTATTTTAGACAGAGGCCAAATGCAGTAGGCCTTCTTGGAGCCACTGCACTGTAGAAAGTGGTTGGATCATTCTGCATGCTCGCATATGATGTTCCACCTGATTCAATGGATGAAGTTGTAAGGATTGCTGAGAGTACCATGCTAGAAGCTTTTCACCACTTTGTGTGGGCTGTGGTTGCAGTGTTTAGTGAGCAATACTTGAGGGCACCTACTGTTGATGACACTGTAAGATTAATAGCTATGAACACTAAAAGATGATGGCCTGGCATGCTTGGTTGTATTGATTGTATGTATTGGAGATGGAAGAATTGCCCAACAGCATGGAAAGGGCAGTATTCGGGGCATGTGGATGGTCCAACCATGATCCTTGAAGCTGTTGCATCTGAGGTTTTGTGGATTTGGCATTCTTTCTTTAGACTACCTGGCTCTCTCAACGATATCAATGTCTTGCATAGGTCGCCACTATTTCAGAGGCTAACTTCAGGGACTGCACCACCTATGGAGTATATTGTTAATGGTAACAAGTACACTATAGGATACTATCTTGCAGATAGAATCTATCCTTCATGGGCGATTTTTGTTAAGAGCTATAGCAATCCACAAGGCAACAAGAAGATTCATTTCACAAAAGCTCAAGAATCGGTGCGAAAGGATGTAGAGAGAGCATTTGTTGTCCTACAAGCTCGATTTGCTATGGTGAGGGATCCTGCTAGATTTTGGGACAAGAATACCCTATGGTACATATTGACAGCTGCTGTTACCATGCACAACATAATCATTGAAAATGAGCGAGATGCAGATGACGATGGGGGCTATGACTATGATCAAGATGGAGGCGAGGTGTTGAGGGAGGAGGAGTACCAACGGCGTAATCCAATCGTACTCGACGAGTTCCTCAAGATTCATTAGGAGATTGAGGATAAGCAAGTGCATGAGAGACTTCGAGAAGATCTTGTGGAGCATTTGTGGGCACTTTATAGCGCTAGCTAGTATGATCCGTTATAGTTTGATCGTAATTTATTGTTATGTGGTGTGATAGACAATTTCTATATGCCTATATGATTTTTATGTTTGGAAAAAAAATTGAAATTGAAATTGAATTTAAATTGTCTTATTTAAAATCATGAATTTGAATATGGTTTATTGTTATGATTTACAAATATTTAAGTTTGAATTTTAGTGATGTAATATGAAGAATATACATATAGATTATATTAAAATATGAGAGAAAAAGAAATAGGGGCTCAGATTTGGGGGCCCTTATTAGAGTTGGGTGTCAAAAACAGAGCTCTAAAAAATAGAATGAGTCCTTACTCAGAAAGTAGAGACTCTGTTTTTGGGCTATTGTTAGAGTGCTCTCAAGAACCATCTATTAGAATTTTTTGGATTTTTTTATTTTTAAAAAAATTTAAATTCGGATGAAATTTATTTAAACCAAACCGTTGGTAACCGATATCGTATCCCGGTGGTTTAGACATAACTGCACGGTTACCAACGGTTTGATACACCCTGGTGGTGTCGTCATTAGCAAAGCAGCATCATAATCAAAACAAAAGGAAAACACAAAAGAAACACACCGAAAACTCGATCAGAAAAAGCTGGCTAACTGTATTACTGCTAGCTTTATGATGATAAAGAATCGCGATGCCGTGAGTGTGCAGATCAGGAAGTCGTGGTTAGTGAAGGAAGAATATGGAAGCGAGCGCGCACTGACAGCAGTCAACCGCGACAGCGACCCACCAACCGACGGCGCAGATCACTCTATAAAATCGCATCAACCCGCCGTGACACCCATCACGTTCGCACGCACGAGTCTCCCGCTACGACGCGACGCTAGCTACTAGCTTACACGTAGTACGCGCGTAGGTTGGCGATGGTGGCGGCGACGATGAGGGCGGCGCTGCTGCTCGCGGCGGCGGTGCTGTGCGCGCACGCGGTGGCGGCGCAGCAGTATAATGCTATTTACAGCTTCGGCGACTCCATCTCCGACACCGGCAACCTCTGCGTCGGCGGGTGCCCGTCCTGGCTCACCACCGGCCAGCCGCCCTACGGCAAGACCTTCTTCGGAAAACCCACCGGCCGCTGCTCCGACGGCCGCGTCGTCGTCGACTTCCTCGGTACGTAACGTATAGGCATGCTGCATGCATGCACCAGCACCACCGGCGCCGCCGCCGGCCGGCCGGGCGACGGCGAGACGTTCGAATAATGGAAATGACAAGTGTGCGTGCGTGTGTTCGTGCAGCTGAGCACTTTGGGCTGCCGCTGCCGCCGGCGTCGAAGGCCGGCGGCGACTTCAAGAAGGGCGCGAACATGGCGATCATCGGCGCCACCTCCATGGACGCCGCCTTCTTCAAGTCCATCGGCCTCAGCGACAAGATTTGGAACAACGGGCCCCTCGACACCCAGATCCAGTGGTTCCGTCAGCTCCTCCCCTCCGTCTGCGGCAGCGGTAAAATTACTTCTTAATTACCACAGTAATCCAACTCATTGATTAATCTCACCAACCACCAGCATGCATGGAGTAATTAATTAATTAACGGCTGAATTAATCACCACGAGATGTGTGTACATAGATTGCAGGAACTACTTGTCCAAGTCGCTGTTCGTCGTCGGCGAGTTCGGCGGCAACGACTACAACGCGCCGCTCTTCGCCGGCCGCTCCATGTCGGAGGTCAGGGGCTACGTGCCACAGGTCGTCAGCAAGATCATCCGTGGCCTCGAGGTAATCAACTAACCAACGCCCTTCACGGTCTCCACCTGAGCTCACCCTCACTTTCCAGGATTCAGGTGATCGATGACTCTTGCCACACTGGTAGAGGCACCTGTATACTAGCCACATTGATTTCTGTCGCCCATACTGATAACCAAAAAGTACTTATTAACATTATTTATGTGTATAATTGTATCAGACGTTGATCAGAATGGGTGCGGTGGACGTGGTCGTACCAGGCGTGCTCCCGATCGGATGCTTCCCAATTTATCTGACGCTCTACGGCACATCCAACGGTGGTGACTACGACCGCAACGGTTGCCTGAAGAGCTACAATAGCCTCTCTTCCTACCACAACACGTTGCTGAAGAGAAGCCTCTCCAACCTTCAGAGGACGTACCCCCACGCTAGGATCATGTATGCTGATTTCTACTCGCAGGTCACAGCCATGGTCCGGTCCCCTCAAAACTTCGGTAAGTTGACCATACTATTTCGTTTTCATCTCTGAATTGCGCATATATATATATATATATATATATATATATATATAACTTCCTCTCGTCAAAAATATTTGACGTGATAAAAGTTAAGTTTAGTTTTTCTAACGTCAAATAATTTGACTAGAGGGAGTAAGTAACCTTGACTTACCTCTCTTTTTTTTTTCTGAGAGGCATGCATGGACTTATTAATGGTATCAACCGTATTTTCTTTTTGCTACACGATATTTTTGGATAATGGAATTTAATCCAACCTTGTTACGCTCGATAGGAGAGGCCGTTTTATAAAATTCTAGTACATGCTATTTGGTAGGAGCTAGGCAGGATAATATTTGTGTTAAACTTCTCCCTGCATATTACTGCCTAGAGCTCCAAGGCACCGTCGTTGTCCAGCAGCACACATCACCTTTTAATGTGCTTAATCAAAAAGTGTCCCAGAAACAGAATCCAGTTGCCGTGAGAGAGTCGAAGTTTCAGAGGGCACGACATGTTTAGTGTAGGTAGCTAGGGGTATGTGGCCCACACGTCAGAGCTAGGTAAGGGATATATCCCAAGGTTGGTAGAGATAAGTAGAAAGCTAGCAAGAAGCTTACATATCCAAATAGTCCAATGACTTGTTGGATTCTTAGCTCTCCAATGACTCATCCGGCTAGTGTGGCCAATCATGACCTGTGGACCATGCATGCATGGCCTCTGTCCATGTATATAATTTAGGAATCGATACCTTCTAATCCAATTGGAATGGTATCTATCATACCATCAATTATTATGAAACAATAACAACTGTCATAGTTATATAATATTAGGGCTAAAGCATGCAGGCATGCATCACAGCTAGCTCTTCTTTGCATGCGGCATCGTCCAATTGAAAACAAAGATACCCTTGCCAGAAAGCTCATGGTCACAAATTAAAACAAAACAAAGGAACATGTTCATATCTTTGCATGATCTTCAAATCCTCTCTAGCCTGCTCTCTCCATACACCCTCGCAAAATATCCCTTTTTTGCGAAGGGTTTCAATAGCTCCATTTGAAACGCACGAATTCTTTCTTTTAAGGAAAAAGGAAGAGGGAGTGGTGGTGGCATATTTTTTCCTAGAAGAGATAGATTCGGACCTGGATGGCCTAGGAGTAGCACACCACCCGTGCTGCTAGCCACTAGATCCCAACAGTTTCCTTATTACGTGTAAATCCGACGTTATATATTTATGCTATTGTAAAATTATTTCTAGTGAAATTTCCATGATATATAAAAACGGATGTTGTCATTGGAGAGCGGTTGATATATTTTTGCTTATATGGTTGTTGGTGGATGGCAGGGTTGAAATACGGGCTGAAGGTATGCTGCGGCGCCGGCGGGCAGGGGACGTACAACTACAACAACAAGGCCCGGTGCGGCATGTCCGGGTCCAGCGCCTGCTCCGACCCGGCCAACTACCTCATCTGGGACGGCATCCACCTCACCGAGGCCGCCTACCGTTCGATCTCCGATGGATGGCTCAAGGGCCCCTACTGCAACCCTCCCATCCTGCACTGATCGATGCATCCAGAGCAGAGATGACCAAGGCAGTGTTGTTTGATTAGGCCAGCGTGCGTGTGGATTAATTAATAGTATATTTTTCTCATGGGGTTTAGAGTTTGCTTGTGATTGGAGAAAGATTAAGCTTGATGTATTTGTTGGGATCAACTGATCCAAGTGAATAATGAAGCTCAAACAGCCAAACAGAGGCTTCCAATTTGCACCTATTGTTTCTTGCCATGGGCTAAAATATTGATTGGATGGGCCGGAAAGTTGCCCCGGGTCAAATTTCCGGCCATAGGGTTTTTGTTCGGATGGGCCTCAACATGTGGACTCGAATCCCGCCCATCACACCGGAATTGCCACCACACGGTCCCCATTTGCCGCCGCGTCGCCGGCGGCCGTGACCTGGGCCAGAGCGCCGCCGCCACTGCCTCCAACCACCTCGCCGTTGGTAAGCCATGTCCCCGATAGGTTTCATCCTCTCGTCCCTCTGAGTTCGTGCATCGCCGGAATGGTCGTTCTGCGAATATTCGCTGGCTGAGCGGATCTACCCGGGAGTCTGTAAGTCTGCTTGGTACTCGAATCGGGTTCAGCTCTAGAAGCAATTTTGAGCTCAGGATTCCTCAGCCTCGGCGGGTTTTTCAGACAGATGTAAAAGCTGTCTGAATCGATCTGAACCAACCCAAACCAACCAAATTGTAGTAAAGCATCCCAAGGCGTTTCTAGGGAGACCTTGAGCAACAACCCCATTTGCAGCAATTCGATCTAGTCTGGGGATGGGGGATTCTGTAGCCCTGATGATTATAATGTTACCACCTTTTTATTTAGGCAAAATCACGACGTCAAATAAATTCGTGCAACAGCCTGTTTAGGGCTCTTGGTTGAAATTTCAGTTTTTTTTTTCAGAATAAGATGGTTGAAATACTGCCTATCTTCTGGAATTGCGGTTCACCGTAAGGTTGTTGCTGATTTAGGTCTTGCTAGTTAGGGCCTGTTTGGCAGGGCTCCAGCTCCTAGATTCTGGTTTGGTGGAGCTAGAGCCCAGCCAAACGGTCCAGCTCCAGCAAAAAATGGATGGGATCCGGCTGGATCGCTCCTGGAAAAATAACTAGCAGGTTGGAGCTGCCTTCCGCCAGCTCCATGCTCCAGCTCCAGCTTCGTCCAGCCCCTCGGCCCCTTCCCACTTCTCTCCCATCCTGGAGGAGGCGCTGTGGAGGGGGAGCAGGCGACGGCTGCCGGAGGGGAAGCAGGTGGACGGCGGCCGAGGGGACGCAGGCGGCGGCGGCTGGAGGGGAAGCAAGCGGCGGCGACGCAACTCGCCTCCCCTCTGGCATCTTCATCCCCGCCCCTACCTCGAGCGGCGGCAGATCCAGGGGCGGCCGCGACGGCCGAGGGGGAGCAGGCGGCGGCGGTCGAGGGGACGCAGGCGGCGGACGGCGGCCGAGGGACGCAGGCGGTGGCGGCTGGAGGGGAAGCAAGCGGCGGCGACGCAACTCGCCCCTCTGGCATCTTCATCCCGCCCTTACCCGAGCGGCGGCGGATGCAGGGGCGGCCGCGACGGCCGAGGGGGAGCAGGCGGCGGACGGCGGCCGAGGGGATGCAGGCGGCGGCAGCCGGAGGGGACGCAGGCGGCGGACGGCGGACAGCGGCCGAGGGGACGCAGGCGGCCGCGGCTGGAGGGGAAGCAAGCAGCGGACGACGGCCGAGGGGGAACAGGCGGCGGCGGTCGGAGGGGACGCAGGCGGCGGACGGCGGACGGCGGCCGAGGGGACGCAGGCGGCGCACCGGAAGGGCCCTCGCTGCATCCCCTCTCTGCACTGCACGGGCGGCGGAGGGCGGCGCAGGCACGGGTAAAATTGTCCATCTTCCCCCACCTATCTCTTTCAGGATTTCTGGAGCTGATCAGGCTAGCCAAACACTTTCAGGCCACCTCCAGATCCTACAGGATCTAGCTCTCGTTAGAGTTGGATCCAGGAGTTAGGATCTAGGAGCTGGAGCCCTACCAAACAGGCCCTTAGAGTTCAGGGGAAATCTTTGATTTGGATTCTGCCACTGGCTTAGCCACATACAAAACAAGAAATACTATTAGCGCATGATTAATTAAGTATTAACTATTAACAACTTAAAAATAGATCTATTTGATTTTTTAGAAATACTTTCATATAGAAAGTTTTTGCAAAAATGCACTGTTTTGCGTTTTGAGAAACATGCTAATAGAAACCGAGGAAGAAACCATGAGCCAGAAGCCAAAAGAACACCACCCTCCTTTTGGCATAGCTCATACACTTTAGATATTTATGACTGTCAATCAAATAGTGTTTGAGATCCATTCCTCTCCAGTCCATGTCAATATGTCATCCTTCTCAGCACCATTCTACTTCAAGTAGTTGCCGTCCATTCTACACCAACATCCATAGTTACTTGACCTTATAGAAGAGCCCTTTGGCATAACCTTATAGAAGAGCCCTTTGGCATAGTCTACAGTTGGTGTAGAATGGACGGCAACCGCTTGAAGTAGAATGGTGCTAGGAAGGATGACATATTGACATGGACCGGAGAGGAATGGATCTCGAACACCTGAACAAAGCTGAAACTAAGGATGAGCATACGGAATGAAGCTATGATATTGCACAATCTGACAAACTTCATGCAATCCTCTTTTATAGACCTAATTCTCACAGTCCAATCCAATCCGAGAAACAAAATCTAGTGAAACAACCAATCTGCTAAACAGGCAAGAAGCTGTCGCTGTGCTCACCCTTTGGTCCAATAGGCCAGCCTACCATGACACAATCAAAACTTTGAAGTATTGCTACCATTGCTCGTCGGCCTGGCTGGTTCATATCACACTCAATCCATGCTCTGATGGTTTTCCTGTTGTAATCGTACTAGTATTATCTCTCTGTAAAAGTACTTAATATGAAATGTTTAGTACTAACTTAGGTTCTTGATTAACAGTCTAGCCCCCCCCCCCCCCGGACCGCCCGGATCCCACGAGTGAATAGAAAGTTAGATCTACATGGGATCTCACCTGAATCGCCCCATCTATCCTCCTGAGGAGAAGTTTGTTTGGTTTCAAACTCCGATTCAAACAAGAGGAGTACGCCATGCTAATGTGCCTTGGATGATCCACATCTTCGGGTCAGGCGCTGATGAGCACATTGAACTATCCATGTGGCTGAGAGCCTCACAGCCCAGGCACAACGACGCAATTATCAGGGGCACGCTTTACCACTGAGCTAATAGCCCGTCGCGCGGGCCTCCCAAAGGGAGGCCCGCTACGCCAAAAGCGAGAAAAACTCCATCCCTTTCCTTTTGACATCCCCATGCCGCCACACCACACGGGGGGGACATGGGGACGTCAAAAAGAAGGATCCTATCACTATCAACTAATTTGTTCCGACCTAGAATAATAAGCTCATGAGCTTGGTCTTACTTCACCCTAAACGAAAGAAGACTTCTATATCCAAGTTTAGCTCAGACGTAGGTGCCTTCTTTTTGGGCGTGAAGCAGTGTTAAACCAAAATACCCAATAAGCATAAGCATTAGCTCTCCCTGAAAAGGAGGTGATCCAGCCGCACCTTCCAATATGGCTACCTTGTTACAACTTCACTCCAATCGCAAGCCTAGCCTTAGGCATCCCCCTCCTTACGGTTAAGGGTAATGACTTCAACATGGCCAGCTCCTATAATGTGACGGGCGGTGTGTACAAGGCCCAGGAATGGATTCACCGCCGTATGGCTGACCGGCGATTACTAGCGATTCCTGCTTCATTCAGGCGAGTTGCAGCCTGCAATCCGAACTGAGGACGGGTTTTTGGAGTTAGCTCACCCTCGCGAGATCGCGACCTTTTGTCCCGCCCATTGTAGCACGTGTGTCGCCCAGGGCATAAGGGGCATGATGACTTGGCCTCATGGTTTAAAAGGCGGTAAGGCGAGGAGAGGCGAGCGACCCCCTTCCAGACATCTAGGCCAATAAGGCGGACGCCATACAAACATCCTAATATATAATGCCACTAAAATTCAGAAATATGTTAGTAGTGCTACTAGTGCACATCACATATAAAATAGCAAAGTAGGAAATATGTTAATCTGAAATCTCTCCTCTCTCATCTAGTCATCTCTCAATAGCCATCATCAAACTCTCCCAGGATGTTGGCTGCCTCTTCTTCTCCACCACCATTGGCATCATTGTGATCATCCTCACAATCTGTCACGTCTGCATCATCATAGGGATCTTGAATTTCTTCCTCTTCTTCATTTTCTGAACCCAGCTCTTCCTGAACTGTAGTAGGTATAGAGTTTCTTGCACGCTTGTTGTGGGCTCTTCTTGGAAAAGTTCGGCCATGAAGTGACTGTGATGCTCCAACAGCTTCATCAACAAGGTCCCATGTAAGGTCACACTCACAGCCACGACAACCTTGAGCAGGTACCTGTAGTGAATCAGCCCACTCATTGTCCCAATCAAAGTCCTCAATAACCAAAGGATCAAATCCTTTTCCCTTCTGCTGTAATTTTTGGAACCTAGTTTTCATCTTCCGGTTGTAGGAAACATAGACAATAGAATTCAGTCTCTTATGCAACAACCGGTTCCTTTTCTTAGTGTGGATCTACAAAATAAGAAATATAATACAGCAAAAAAATAAATAAACTGCTTGCTAAAATATTGGTAAGACAGCAAGGAAATGAGGAAAACTCACAAATTCAAAGGTACTCCAATTGCGCTCACAGCCAGATGATGAAGCACAAAGACTAACCACACACCTAGCAAACCTTTGTAGCTCAATTGCACGGCCACCATACGAACGCCACCAATCAACTAGAACAACAAATGCATCATATATCAGGAGCTAGGACTGGAAAAATGCTTGCTGGAATTAAATTGCTATGATGCACACTTGATGAAATTAAAATGGAAAAACAGCACTTACGAGGGCTCATTGACTCAAGGTTTTGTTTGGCCAATTTGTTTGAAAAAGCATTTCCTCGAAGATATTCATAATCCATGGCTTGAGCATTGATCTTGTCTCTAGTTCCCTCATCCTCCACCATTCTTGCAAGCACATCAAGAAAGGAACCTCTTAACTGTCCAACAGTTACATCATCATCTTTTCTTATGAGAGGATGTAGCTTCCCTGGGTTCAAATATAGTGCAGCCCCATAGAGTGGATGGTCCATTTGTTTCTCCCAACATTGCTCAATTATCTTCATGATCTTCTCAAGCAACCTTCTCTTGGTTTGGATGGCAAAGCTGAGCTTGATCTTCTCCTTTGCATGGTTCATTAATGCTTGAACCTCAGGCATTGCTGGCTTCTCATATCCATCAACTACCTTAAGCACAATAAGGAGTGGGGTTGAAACTCTAAGGCAATCTTCAACTTTATTCCAAAACTCTGTAGAGAACACAATGTCATGCACATCTAGACCAGCTTTGGTTTTTGCCAATTTGTTCCCAGTCCATTTTTCACTAACAAATAAACCCTTCAAGGCATCCTTGTGCTTGTGTAAACTCTTCAAAGTAAGAAAGGCAATTGCAAAACGAGTGGCCGCAGGTCTCACAAGATCAGCCCCACCAGTTTTCTCCCTCATGGCATGAAGGATCCTCCCATGCCTATAGATGAAAGTTGTCACACGCCTTACACGTGCAATAGGTTGTTTGAAGGCCTCCAAGTTTCCAATGTCTTCCAACATGAGGTCCAAATAGTGTGCAGCACATGGACTCCAAAATATTGTAGGAATCCTCTCCATTAGAAGCTTGCCCGCTGCCTTGAAGTTAGCACCATTATCTGTGACAACTTGGACAACCTTGTCTTTCCCAATGCCCTCAATTCTTTTCTCTAGCAGATCAGCAAGCATGTTTGCATCATGTACTTCACTTGATGCATCAACTGACTCCAAGAAGTAAGTCCCCTCTAGGCTGTTCACTAGGAAGTTAATCAAGTGGCATCCCCTCCTATCAGACCATCCATCTGACATGAGTGTGCAGCCATAATGTTTCCATAATCGCTCATGCTCCTCCCTCATAGTACTTGTTGACTTCACAGCATCATTAAGCAATGGCTCCCCAAGTTGATAAGGTGTTGGGGGCTTGTACCCCGAACCAAACTGTGTTGTGGCCTCAACTGCAATCTGAAATTGCCTTGCGGCTGCTGCATTAAAAGGTACACCACACTCATAGAAGAACAAGGCCCACTGCATATCCACATAATGCTTCTCCTCTTTGCTTTTTGCTGCTGCATTAATTGTGGGCTGATAAAAACCTGAAAGTCTCTCATCTGTCATCTCTTCTGGTGTCTTCCGAAGCATCTCAACAATGGATTTGGTTGCCTTTTGTTGTGCACTCTTATTACCAACAGCCTTTGGTATGGTTGCTTGTCTTCTTTTTGATGCTGTCCCTGAACTAGGCTGAACCTTAGCAGCTTGGGAAGATTCACTTTGTTGTGGCTCATTTACAGGAGCTGCCCCATTTACAGAAACAGAAGGCCCATTTGCTGACACCTCCACCACTTCTGCTTCTACATCCTCAGCCTCAAGGAACAATGGTCTTCTTCTCTTGTTTGCCTCCAAGTAAGCTGCCATCTCCCTCCTAAGATCAGTGCCCACTTTTGGACAGATTTTTGCATCTCCAAAGCCACCCACTAAATGTTGCTTCAACCTCTTTATCCCTCCACGAACTGACCCACCACATAAGGTGCATGCCACCTCATCTTTGTTACCAAGGTCTGGCCAGTAGGCATACTTCCACCTTGGATCAGTTGACTTTCGCTGCTTACGGGCTAGATCATTCTTGGGATCATACTCGCTGCCGATGGAAGGTGGACTTGCCATTGTGCTGTAGCTGCATAAAAACCAAAGAACCCAAGCAAATCACATGGTTAATGCTCTGTACAGTTTATATAGGCTAACGAACAGTTTAACAAAGAGCAAAGGACAGTTAAGCACATGGAGTAGAAGCAGCAATAGCACTAATGCACTAGCAGTTTTGCATATAAGACAGAAGTACATATCAGTTTTATAAAGCAAGTCACTTTAGCACATAAAAGAGAGCAATTAGCATATAAAACAGAGCAATTAGCGTCTAAAACAGAGCCCCTGATGTCCTAATCACAGACAAGAGTACAATGCTACCAGTGGACCATTCCAATCTGCATCTATAAACAAAACACAAGTAGACAAGCCAGAAGTAGACAACCCCATGTGATGTGCTCTGTTTTATATGCAAACCAACCACGGGCACATGCAAATAAGTAGCAGAGGAAGGGGAGAGAGAGAAGTCAGAAGAGGCATCAGGCATACCTCAGCTTGCAGGTGGCCAGCGGGAAGGCAGGTTGGAGCTGGAAGCCGGAGGGAAGGCAACTCGAAGCAGGTGGCTAGCAACGAGGCAAATCAGAGCAGGCGGCTGGGCTCCAATCAATCTGCGGCCGGCAAGCTTCAATCGAGCTGCGGACGGCGGGCTCTAGTCGCCGCTGGAGGGGATGCGGCGCGCGGGGATTGGACGCGCCACGTCGGGATGCGCCGGCAGGAACTCGTCGCGCAGGAAGGAGAGAGGTGCGGCTGTCGGAATCTCGTCTATTTCCTCTCTTGTCTCTCTCCTACCTCCCACCCTTATCTCTCTCGCTCTATTTCTTCCCGCGCAGCAGGCGGAAAGCACGAGCGCGATGTCCCACGTGGGATTTCTTCCCCCACGCGTCCCTTCTTTCCACACACGCCCTTGTCTCGTGAGTAAAGCGTCCATCGCCGGCGCCTTGGCGATGCCCGGACGCCTAACAGAGCAAGGCGGACACCTAGCATGGCAAGGCGGACGCCTTACACGCGCAAGTCCAGGCGACCCCGACGCCCAGCATTTTTTCCCGCCTGGACACCTAGGCGACGCCTTTTAAACCATGCTTGGCCTCATCCTCTCCTTCCTCCGGCTTAACACCAGCGGTCTGTTCAGGGTTCCAAACTCATAGTGGCAACTAAACACGAGGGTTGCGCTCGTTGCGAGACTTAACCCAACACCTTACGGCACGAGCTGACAACAGCCATGCACCACCTGTGTCCGCGTTCCCGAGGGCACCCCTCTCTTTCAAGAGGATTCGCGGCATGTCAAGCCCTGGTAAGGTTCTTCGCTTTGCATCGAATTAAACCACATGCTCCACCGCTTGTGCGGGCCCCCGTCAATTTCTTTGAGTTTCATTCTTGCGAACGTACTCCCCAGGCAAGATACTTAACGCGTTAGCTACAACACTGCACGGGTCGAGTCGCACAACACCTAGTATCCATCGTTTATGGCTAGGACTACTGGGGTCTCTAATCCCATTTGCTCCCCTAGGTTTTGTCTCTCAGTGTCAGTGTCGGCCCAGCAGAGTGCTTTCGCCGTTGGTGTTCTTTCTGATCTCAATGCATTTCACCGCTCCACCGAAAATTCCCTCTGCCCCTACCGTACTCCAGCTTGGTAGTTTCCACCGCCTGTCCAGGGTTGAGCCCTGGGATTTGACGGCAGACTTGAAAAGCCACCTACAGATGCTTTACGCCCAATGATTCCGAATAACGCTTGCATCCTCTGTCTTACCGCGGCTGCTGGCACAGAGTTAGCCGATGCTTATTCCTCAGATATCGTCATTGTTTCTTCTCCGAGAAAAGAAGTTGACTACCCGTGGGCCTTCCACCTCCACGCGGCATTGCTCCGTCAGGCTTTTGCCCATTGCGGAAAATTCCCCACTGCTGCCTCCCTGTCACACCCTGATATTAGCCACACAAAAACTTTACCTGAGAAAATACCTAAGAAAAGGAATTTTAAAATGGCTAGAGAAATTAATTAAAGGTGTAAAATACAAGATAATAAATTATCATGGCCGGGAATATTTTTCTTGTATTCTCTATGCCAAAATACATTAACTGGATTTTTAGTGGAATTTTCAGAGCACAGGAACTATTTTTAATAAATCAAAAATGCTTATCGGAATTTAAATCATCCTGGAAATCTTTTTCCTTTTTCCTTTCTCTTTTTCTCCTGTTGGGCCGGCGGCCCGCTCCTGTGCTGCCATTCCCTGCGCGCCACAGGCCAGTTCCTTTTTCCCCCCTCCCCGGCCTCTCTCGTGCCCGTGCCCCTCTCTCGCGCCCTTGCGCCCGCGCCTCCGCGCCCCTCGCCCGGGCCCCTCTCCCGCGCCCGCGCCCTCGCTCGCACCCGCGCCCACACACCTCCCGCTGACAGGCCAGGCCCGCCTGTCAGCATCGTCTTCCTCCTCCGTCCGAATCGGGCGGAGGGGAAAATCCCCGGAGCCGTCCGATCCGGCGCCGCCTCCCGCCTCCTCCCGCACTTGCACTCGGTTCAAACGGGCGCGGACCGAGTCCGCCCCACCTCCCCGAATTCTCTGGCATCCACGCCCCTCACTCCCACAAATTGTGCACACGATCTCCATGCCGCCGCTCTCTCTCCCGTGCATGATTGGAGCCGTTCGGCCTCAATCTCTCCCGGCCGACTGCATAAAAAGCCCCTCCGCCCTCTCCTCCATTTTTCCCCCAACACACCGAGTTTCCCCGTGCTCTAGAACCCCCTCACCACCACGCACCCGAGCTTCCCCGTTTTTCGCCGACTCCGGCCACCGCTCGCCGCCGTTCCGAACGGCACCAGGCCATACTGCCACCGCCATCACCTCCGCCGTGCCACACCGTACCTCGGCCGCCACTCCGTGGAAGCCAAATCCCGCTGGACCGCCCCGCCCACACGCACGGTGAGCATCGGCACTTCGCCTCCTCTCCGGCCGGTGATTCCCGCCGCGCCGCGTCTCCATTCTTTGCCCTAACTCCTCTTCCATCCTCCTCATCCTCCAGGACACCTCAGCAACCGCCTCTCGCCCTTTCCCCGCCGTCAGAGCTCCGTCGCCGACGTCGTCCCGAGGCCGCTGCCGCTTTTTCGTCGCCACCGTCGTCTTCGCGCCGTCGCGAGCCGCCGGTGAGAACCCCCTCCGTTTTCCCATTCCTTTCCACCCCTCCGTGTGGCCGCCGCCGCGCCGGGTGGTCGCCGTCGTTGACCATCGGGTCGCGTGCGCGCCACCGCCTCCCGCTCGGGACGGCTGGCTTCGGCCGCCGCTCCCCGGGGCCGTCCGATCTGCCGGGTGGCAGATCGGGGCTGCCCGCTCGCTCGCCCGCGTGGTTGCCCGCGGTGGCGCCACGTGGTGCACCTGCCTCTGTGCGCCGCTCTCCCTCCGGTGACGTCTTTAATTCGGTTTAATGCGCAATAAATCACCTGTTAATTATATTTACACTGAAAATAGCAGTAAAACTTCAATAAATCATAACTAATTCATACGAACTCCGATTAAGTCCATTCAAATTTCATTAAATCCAGAAAAATACCAAGAATCCATTAAAAATACTTTCAGCCCATGTTTGATTGCCCCATATACTGTTTTTAATTATTTATGCATTGTTTGTTGTAGAATCCGACGCCGGTAATTCTCCCGCGTATTTCGAGATCGTAGCAGAGTACCTTGAGCCGGAGCAAGGCAAGTCACACTATTACTTTGAACACTTTGTACCTATTTTTCGCTAAATTGCTTTGTTTACTCAAATAAACTGTATTATTTTAATATTTCATATGGGTGGTTATTACCTATGCAATGTTAGGACTCAGCCATAGTTTTGAAACCTAAACCCCTGTCACCTGGATAATAATGTGATTAGATTATAGTTCTTAGGATGCTTAGCCATGCTTAGCAACGTAGCTCACATGGGAATTAAATATTACCTTTTCATATGTTTCGACTCAATGTCGCAAAATGGAATTTTGGATAGGCTGTTGTTAAATTATTAAAACTTGACCTAAATGGTGGGCTGTGGGTGTATGGTTTGCTTGTCACACCCATGGCAATTAAGGACCGGTTCGCGGGAACCACTTGGGCAACTTCCCATACTTTTCATAAGCCAGCGTGGACAACGGCTGGGCTTGAAGCGTTTCTTCTCCCTCTCCTAGGCACCGAAGAAGAGGGTGAGCGGGATGGAGTTGGGTCGGCCCGGGGTAGGGTTAATCGGCTGCCGGATTCACCGTGGCACAAGGGGGGTAGCCTGGCCAATATGGCGTGTCCTGTCGGCAGGTGCAACCTCAGCGTGGTGTAGATGGTTAGGGAGAGGTTGCGTGAACGGTCCTGTCACAGCCTCGTACGGGACATCATGGTGATGTACTGGCACACGGGAATGTGTGTGGGGGCTGTGTCTTGTGGGTACAGTTGTACACCTCTGATCAGAGTAAAACTATTCGAATAGCCGCGCCCGCGGTTATGGGCACATTGGCCAAGACTCACCGTGATTAGTCTCACCCTAGATAATTAATCCTGTTTTATCAAACTGGTGTTGTGGAAGGTGTTGAGTCCGGTCAACGTGGTTGAGTTGACCAGGGGTGACCGGTTAGCGTGGTGTAACGCTAGTCGGTGGAGAGTGGTGAGGGTGGTGTAACTCTCATCAGTGACGCCTGGTGGTCGTGGTGTAACTTCCATCAGCGCGGCCTGGTCAACGTGGTGTAGCGTTGATCGGGAAAAGCTGGTTAGCGTGGTGTAACGTTGTCCGGCGGTGACTGGTTAACGTGGTGTAACATTAATCAGTGGAGTCCGGGTAACGTGGTGTAACGGTACCCGGAAGTGTCTGGTGAACGTGGTGTAGCGTTCATCAGTGGAGACTGGTTAACGTGGTGTAGCGTCAATCAGTTGGGAATGGTTGGGCCTGTTTAACGTGGTTTAACGTTAATCAGTGGAGAATTAATATTGTTAAATTAATCAACCTTTTTACTGTTTGCAACTGCTTTTATGCAAAACAAACCCTATCCCATCTTTGTACCCTGTGCATATGCATATTTGTGGGTGTGATTTGTTGAGTACTGTGGGTGGTACTCAGTCTTGCTCCAATTTTCCCCCCAGTGTTGGAGGACGCGTCAGATGAAGATCATCCTGAGGAATAGGCTAGCTCCGCCGTCAAGGTGCCTGTGGGATGGAAGCGGCTGCTTGGCCAGATGTTTATAGACTCCGTTTTACCTTTTTCCGCTGTATTTATGTAATATACATTTTACTCTGTTTGTAAGACACTCTGTATGGCAACTTGGTTTGTGTACCCTGGCTTTCCTGGGCAGGGATTTATTACACATTAATGTTCAGAATTTCGATGTGAAATTTTGGGCGTTACACTCCCGTAGGAGTCTGGGCCGTGTCTCAGTCCCATGTGGCTGATCATCCTCTCGGACCAGCTACTGATCATCGCCTTGGTAAGCTATTGCCTCACCAACTAGCTAATCAGACGTGAGCCCCTCCTTGGGCGGATTTCTCCTTTTGCTCCTCGGCCTACGGGGTATTAGCAACCGTTTCCAGTTGTTGTTCCCCTCCCAAGGGCAGGTTCTTACACGTTACTCACCCGTTCGCCACTGGAAACACCACTTCCCGTTCGACTTGCATGTGTTAAGCATGCCGCCAACGTTCATCCTGAGCCAGGATCAAACTCTCCATGAGATTCATAGTTGCATTACTTATAGCTTCCTTATTCGTAGACAAAGCGGATTCAGAATTGTCTTTCCTTCCAAGGATAACTTGTATCCATGCGCTTCATATTATTAGCCTGGAGTTCGCCACAAGCAGTATAGCCAACCCTACACTATCACGTCAATCCCACAAGCCTCTTATCCATTCCCGTTCGATCGTGGTGGGGGAGTAAGTCAAAATAGAAAAAAACTCACATTGGGTTTAGGGATAATCAGGCTCGAACTGATGACTTCCACCACGTCAAGGTGACACTTTATCGCTGAGTTATATCCCTTCCCGTTCCTCGAGAAAGAGAATTAACGAATCCTAAGGCAAAGGGGCGAGAAACTCAAGGCCACTCTTGCTCCGGGTTTTCTTTCCACACTATTATGGATAGTCAAATAATGGGAAAAATTGGATTCAATTGTCAATTGGTCCTATCGAAAATAGGATTGACTATTGACTATGGTTTCATAAAATCTGTACGATTTTTCCGATCTAAATCGAGCAGGTTTCCATGAAGAAGATCTTGTTCAGCGTGTTCTATTCGATACTGGTAGGAGAAGAACCCGACTCGGTATTCTTAAACAAAGAGGGGAAGCAGAACCAAGTCAAGATGATATGGGTCGCCCCTTCTTCTTGCGCCAAAGATCTTACCATTTCCGATGGAACTGGGGCTACATTTCTTTTCAATTTCCATTCAAGAGTTTCTATCTGTTTCCACACCCTTTTTTTGAGAACCTCGAAACATGAATGGAAAAATTCCTTCTCTTAGGAACACATACAAGAAAAGGATAATGGTACCCTCCATTAACTACTTCATTTTCATTTATGAATTTCATAGTAATAGAAATCCTTGTCCTACCGAGATAAAATTTCGAACTTGCTATCCTCTTGCCTAATAGGCAAAGATTGACCTCTGTAGAAAGACTGATTCATTCGGATCGACATGAGGACCCAACTACGTTGCATTGCCAGAATCCATGTTCCATATTTGAAGAGGGTTGACCTCTATGCTTCTCTCATGGTACAATCCTCTTCCTGTTGAGCCCCCTTTCTCCTCGGTCCACAGAGAAAAAATGTAGGACTGGTGCCGACAGTTCATCACGGAAGAAAGAACTCACAGAGCCGGGATCGCTAACTAATAGAATAGTCACTACTAACTAATACTAATATATAGAAATAGATATCTAGAAATGAAACGAACTAATATAGATATCGAAATTGAAAAGAACTGTCTTTTCTGTATACTTTCCCCGTTCTATTGCTACCCGGGGTCTTATGCAATCAATCGGATCATATAGATATCCCTTCAACACAACATAGGTCATCGAAAGGATCTCCGGACGACTCACCAAAGGCACGAAAGCCAGTTAGAAAATGGATTCCTATTTGAAAGAGTGCCTAACCGCATGAATAAGCTCACATTAACCCGTCAATTTTGGATTCCAATTAGGGATTTTTCTTGGGAAGTTTCGGGAAGAAATTGGAATGGAAATAATATAGATTCATACAGAGAAAAAGGTTCTTTATTGATGCAAACGCTGTACCTAGAGGATAGGGGATGAGGAAGAGGGAAAAATCGAAATGAATATAAATAAAGAATAAAGCCAAAAAAATAAGTCGAAGATAGAAGAGCCTAGATTCCAAATGAAGAAATGGAAACTCGAAAAGGATCCTTATGATTCTCAAAGAATGAGGGGCAAGGGGATTGATACCGAGAAAGAATTTCTTCTTATTATAAGAGTGATTTGATCCGCAATGTTTTGGTAAAAGAACAATCTTCTCCTTTAATCATAAATGGAAAGTGTTCAATTAGAACATGAAAACGTGACTCAATTGGTCTTAGTAGGTCTTCGGGACGGAGTGGAAGAAGGGCGGAGACTCTCGAATGAGGAAAAAGGATCCCTTCGAAAGAATTGAACGAGGAGCCGTATGAGGTGAAATCTCATGTACGGTTCTGTAGAGGGATAGGAAGGTGACTTATATCTGTTGACTTTTCCACTAATCAACCCAAAAAACCCAACTCTGCCTTATGTAAAGTTGCCAGAGTACGATTAACCTCTGGATTTGAAATCATTGCTTATATACCTGGTATTTGGCCATAATTTACAGAACATTCTGTATTATTAATAAGAGGAAGGAAGGGTTTAAGGATTTACTCGGTGTGAGATATTGGCATTATTCGAGGAGCCATAGATGTTGTTGCAGTAAAGAATTGTCAACAAGGGCGTTCTAGTGCGTTGGTAGATTCTTATCCAAGACTTGTATCATTTGATGATGCATGTGTGTACGACCCGTTTTTCCTTTCCCGCTAGTCTTCGTTTTCCCGAGCTCCCTTCCTATCCTGTCAGCTGTGCCCCAGTTTTTCTCCCCGGCCAGCCGACTACCTTCTCCCTTGAGCCGAGTAGATTGCTACTCAGTCCTTGTATCCTGCCCTTTCTTTTGTTTTACTCGGACCTCCTTGCTGCCGAGTAAGCACTGTGAAGTGGCCGACTACCTTATTGAGACCTGTTGTTTTCTTGTCCCCCAAGTTGCACCCGCCCGTTGGACGCCGACTACCGAAGTGGAGAAGAACCAGTCTTCACCTGCCTGCTGCATCGCTTGGACCAGTGGTCAGTTCGAAGCCCTGTCAGTGAGATTTCTCCAACCTGTCCTAGCCTTGACCTTAATGTCTCATCGCAGCTACAGTGCTTGCCAACTCCTCTGACCAGTTGGACTCCAAGGTCACTCCCTATCAAATCCTTTGTCAGTTCACCTTGACTTTTTCTCCCTACCCGTTGCCCAGCTCCACCGTGCTCACCTTGCACGCTGGCTATATATTGAGCCATCCGTGCTCCTTCTTCCGTTGTTTTGCAAACCGCCAGCTCCAGATCTGCTGATTCTTGTTCTTCTCTCAAGCTTTGGAGCTCTGTCGCCTGGTTCGCAGCCTGATTCACCCGACTGCCACCTTTTCTGCAGCCGACTACTTTCTTGATCCTTTCTTGGTGTTTTAACCCTCCTGCTTATCAGTGTTTCTTTCTGTTTGTTCAGCATCAGCCTGAACCAGTGGGACGATCCAGAAGCCCGCCTTCGCCGCAGACGACCCCCTCTTGAACAAAGGCAAGCCTCTTTTGACCATATTGTTTCCCATATATTGCAAAACTATGTTTTTGGAAAATTATGCAGCTTAGTTTTACACCTTTTTTTAAACTGTTGGCTCGGTTTACAAAGCAGAACCGATGGATGCTACCCAGTAGTAGCAAACCATTTTGGTATGATGTTGATATATTTCTCCCTTGAGAGCCCCACAAATGCACGCGGCTGCATCCTATCTGAGGATATGATGCCGAGTATAGAATGGCTCTAGCTCTGCAACGTTGTTTGTCGTGTGGGAAAACATTGGTTTTACTAAACTGATTGGAGACCCGATACCTTGTTATCGCGCGTTTTGTAAATAAAGACAGCTTGTGAAAATCTTGGTGTACGGGAAGCGCCTGGTGTGGTGGCTATGTATTACCGATAAGTGACCGTTTCCTGGGATTGCATCCGAGCTATCTTACAGTGCGACCATACGGGGTATTATGGATGCCCCTGGCCGAGTAAATAGTAGGTTTAGGGAAGTTCAGTGCACAATGAATCCTGTGTGGATCTTCGGGCTGGCAATTGGATGACTCCTAGACTGGCTTTGAAATGGCCTTGTCACGAATTTCTGGGTACGACCAGTATCGGTGGTAATTTCGTGTCGATGGGTAAAGCGCACATCCCTCTGCGAGATAAGCAGAACTTTCGTTCGAACAGCCGTGCCCACGGTTAAGGGCGATGCAAGTGATTCCATAGCGTAGATTTGTTTTGCCTGTTGGGGTTTTTGGGGGGTGAAAATGTTGATGGAACGGGACCGTGACCTGAGTTTGCGATAAGCAAACAGAGGCCTGTGTGGCCAGAAACGGATTGTGTGATCCGGGTGTTAAGCACCATAATCAAAGTGAATGAAAGTAAACAGGTATAGATCATAGCTCCCGGGTTGTAAGCAGGGCAAGGCAAACTTTAGCCCCCGGTGTTGTAAGCCAGGTGGGCAGTTTGTACAATTCTTCGGGTTGTAGCCAGAAGCGGACTTGATCATGCTCCCGGGGTTGTAGCCAGGGAGCCTTTGAATCAAGTTGTGCTCCGGGTTGTAGGCCAGGGAAGCCATTTAGTAAGCTGGTTGTAGCCAGTGTAACGCGGGCATTACCTAGTGCCATGACATGCCCGGGTTGTAGCCAGGGCAGGATGTTCGGCCCCCGGGTTGTAAGCAGGGCGGCGGTGAGCTAGCTGGTTGTAGCAGATGTAGCGGGCATTAAGTGCCACAGCTGAGATTTGGTTGTGGAGTCTCCAGGGGTTCAACGAGTGGTTGTAGCTACTCGGGAGATACAGGACCAAACAAATGCGAATAAAAGAAAGATGATGTGAAAATATATATATGCTTTGATTCATTAAGTGGCGAGTTGTTTGAAAAGCAACTTGCCGGATGGATCGGGCGTGAGCCTGCTTTTTTTTCCGACTAAAATTGAGTTATCTAGTGGTTTGCATGAAGAGTTTCTAAAGGCAGTTTTGTCGTAAAAATAAAACTTTAGCTTCTCTTGGCCAATGGATTTTTCCGGCTTGCTGAGTAGAAAGGTACTCACCTTGTTCATATATATATGTATAGTAGGTTTGGTGAAGAAGAGAAGACCCGACTAGCTGCGAGTTCTCAAGACAGGCCGACTACGAGAACTTCTGAGGTTTCGGCCTAGTTCCAAGAGCTGTGGAGTAGTTTTTGTCCAGCTTCGCCTGTTTTTGGCTGTTTCGCTAGTTTTACTAGGTAATATTTTTGCCCACCCGGGTTTGTCTGGGATGGATTCATTGTCTCTTATATGTGTACTTCTGTTATGTATTTTATTGTAGTCTGGGTTGTATCATTGTTTGTGGCGTACGACGACTAACTGATCTGGGATCGGGGTGCGTATGCAACATGGCTGGTTCCCTGTCGGTGGAAGGCGTAGCAAGTGAATCCCCCAGGAAAAGAGAAACAAAAAAACATGTGAAGTGTAATGGCTAACCCTAGAAGTTTCGTAAGGGGACTAGAGCAGGTAAACCATGAGGACAAGATTTCTTTCTAAGAGATTCGATTCGGAATCTTATATGTCCAAGTCATATTTGAAATTCTTCAGTTGGGGTTGTCCTTACTTTGTCCGTGTAATCAAACACATAATGAAATCTCCCTGCTTTTTAGAACAGCGTCGATCAAACAGCAATGATCTGACGCACTTCTTTTTCGCATTACATAACCTATTTTCGGAAAACTGAGGACATGATCGTATGGATATGGAAATCGGATTTCCCAATCTAGGCGGGAAAGGGGGAAGATCTCAATTTTCGTGATAAACTGAATATCTATACCGGAGGTTCTAGATCTTCGCTCTGGTGGCAAGGTCCGTATCGATGAAGTGTTATGTACGGCTTGGAGGGAATCTTTCTATCTTTCGGAGATCCCCCTACAATATGGGGTTCAAAATAAAAGAAAAATAAGTGTCGTTTTTTTTTTTTTTTATATAATTAGACTGCGCTTTAAAAAGAAACGGGATTCTTGACCTCTCTTTCCACGCTCATGTCACGTCGCGAGGTCCGGTATCCCGTAGAGAAAAGACTACTAGATCCGATCACATTTTCCGTACTCAGCTCCGATTTGAAGCTTACATGGTGGTTAGTTTATGAAAGAGGAAAAAAACTTGGTCTTATCAAATTCTCTATATCGGGCATGAAAAAGATTCAACAAAAGACATGAAACAAATCCCTATTGGTTTTACATCAGCAATACGTAGAGTAACTCCCAATTAGGAGTAAAACAAGCCGTATAAAACGGATTGACAGCGGAAGTCGATTGAAATAGGATTAAACAAGGAAGAGCCTTGCCATTCGATGGTTATGTAGAAGAGCAATCCGCAAAGGTCCGGCGTTCGAAC